>JAQAHW010000017.1:13000000-13357209 GCA_027580185.1 Tuta absoluta | reverse complement strand
AACATAATGACTTAATTTTAAACCTTACTCATCATACGATGGATACATGACCGCACACAGGCCGCCCCGCGCAAGCGCAGTGACACAACAGCGCAAGCGCCAACAAAAACCGGTTGCGCTAGACGAGCGGCAAATATATACAGGTTGCTCCGTTCCGTACACTTACTAGTGATGAGGGGTATTACATTTGGCGTTGCTTGTACTGTGTCGTGTGGTGCCGGCTTAGAATAGTATCACCCCATTTCCATCCGTGGGTGTTGTAAAAGGCGACTAAGGGCAGATTCTAGGGTTTGGGCAGTAGCGTTCTCTGTGAATACAAGACCTTGCACTGCGCTCGCCAATCCGCCTGCCAAGCGTGGTGAGTATGGCAAATACTTCCCGATCGGGGGAGGCTCATGTCCAGCAGTGGACTGTTGTGGCTGTAGAAGTTGAAGTTATACAAATAGATTACGACTGAATTGCATTTGTCTGTTTTGTTTGTGAATCCCTGGTACAGGTTTGTTCCGTTGACACAAGAGTCAAAATGTAGTTTTTTTGAGAAGAAATTTTGTTTCTTTGAGAAGAAATGTGATTTCTTTAAGAAAAATAAACAAAATGTAAGATTACATTTGCCACAGTTTTTCTGATAACTTTTTTTTGTATCTGCTTACATTTGACACAGTTTAATTTGTGCTTACATGGCACAGTTTTAATTTTGCTAACTGTTGACGCAGTGTGATTTGGGTTGTTGGGGGATGATAGAGATGCGCAGTGCATGGCGATCAGACGTATAATGAACACTGATTATGTCATACGAGTACAATACCTTATATCTACAGTGAAACCTGTTTAACTGAGACCTCATGGATGGTGCTTACGATTTTTTCTTAGGTTTACCTGTGACCTCATAATATAAGTTGCTCAGAATCATGAGTAGAATAACCCTGTAAAATTTCCGTGCTGAATAAAAAATAACCCTGTATATTTTTTATTAAGGATGGGTTTGCTCTTGACTCTCGTCTAGGCCATAGGACAGAGACAGAGTCTAAGATGGAGCGAGCTCACCCAGAAGAAGCCTGTTCATTCTTACTTTGAAGAGATTAGGGTTGTATGCGTTTGGAAACACAGACGCAGGTAGCGAGTTCCACTCTTTAGCAGTGCGCATTATAAATGATGACTGGAAGCGCTTAGTCCGAATTGGTGGAATGGCTACCAGGTACGGATGGTGCGTCTGGATGTCCGATGGTAGAAGGGAGCTGGTGGAACAAGGTCGTGAAGATCTTGAGCACACTCTCCGAAGTACAATCTATAAAAAACCGACAAGCAGGCAACCTTGCGGCGATGTGCCAGGCTATGTAGCTTGGTTTTATGTCGCCTATAGATGAGCCTCTTGGCCCTGCGTTCCACCGAGTCAAGAGCGGCAAGTTGGTATTTAGCTGAGCCATCCCAAAGGTGACTGCAATACTCCATGCAGGATCGGACGGATAAGTAGTTTTGCGCCAAATTTATGTGTGCCTTCATTATTTCGCATAAGCATTTGTAAAAAATTGCTCTTTATCGCATGTTTAAATCCATTGAATTTCAGTTTTTCGTTTGTATGTAAAACGTCCCACCTTAAAAGGAACGCAGTTCTTTTCCTTACATCCTGTATAGATACTTATTCACTCGTCTGTCGCTTCATACTATAACAATTTAATCGGTTTTGAATTTTATTGTGGGTAGTTAAGGTTCAAAATTGTTGTCCGGCTCCCGGTACGTGACAGACAAGCGGTTAAGTTATTGCTTACTTTTGAAAGTGTTATATTTTTACCTTTGGTGTGGTTTTGGGTTTCTTGGGCACGGTGCCCTTGGCCCAGGCGGAGTGCATGCGTCTCCGTTTCCGCTTGATGGAGTGCGACGCTCCGCTCCTCTCGCCGTTATGCGGAGTCCTCGCACTCTTGTTGTCTGCACTCAATTCCGCCTCTATTTGAGCTGAAACAAGCAAGTAAGTCGTAGGTTCAAATCCTGCCCGCGGTAAAACATTTTGGATGTTTTCTATACAAGCTGTTACAAAATAACGCAAAAATAATAATATTCTTTATTTTCATCAGTCGATGAAATAATAACAGCACTAGTCTAGGTCAGTACTACACTTCCATTCCAACGAATTTCGATTTGGCATACATTTCTGGTTATCTTCAGTTCATTAAAATGATTACACCCATGAAATAACAAGCAATGTATATCGAATCTCGCTGCGCCGCGTTGGCAACTTCAGTTGAACTTTAAACTGTCAAAGTAGTGCTGCGATGCAACGATAAATTTTTCGAGTAATTTAATATAAAAATATAATTTTCGTAATTTTCAAAATCGACACTACGGCTTAAATTTTTTGTCAATAGACTCTTTACAAGGGTCCCTTTTACACCCTCTCTGCTTTACTTGTTATTTTGTAACACGCGGTATACATGGTGTAAAAAGATTAGCTGAGAATATTTTAAGTGGTGAACCAGTACGTGAAACTGAACAACTTTCCCCAAGGAACATAGGTCGAAATATGAAAAAAAATTAGCCCTCCCATACAAATTATCCCGGCCGGGTAACACACTAAGTATGGGAGGGTCAAATTAGTTTTTCATATTTCGACCTATGTTTCTTGGGGAAAGTTGTTCAGTTTCACGTACTGGTTCACCCCTTAAAATATTCTCAGCAAATTTTTTTACACCTTATATATACAGTTTATAAGGGACAGCCCTCCGAATACTGATAGCGAGTATTCAGACCACGAAACTGAACAACTTGGAAACGCTGTTTCAAAGACTGTAAGCTTTTTAAAACCATGTGATCATTGCATACAAATTACTAAGAATACTATTTTATATAAAAATAAAGTCCGGTAGATCACCGTCCGGATCACCTTCCGTTTGTCTATCCCTCGCTATTTCCCAGCAATTGAGCTCGAAAGTGCTGTCCTTATTCACGTCACGAACCAAATCCATCAATGTTTATTCCGCCTACCAATTGAAACATTGAAATAACTAAGAACACTTACTTATATTCGAAGCCGTATAAATAAAGTCCGGTAGATCACAATCTGCGATCCTTCCGTTTTTCTTTTCCTCGCTATTTCCCAATCGAGTATGAAATCGCTGTCCTTATTCACGTCAAGAACTAAATCCATCTAAGTTTTTTTCAGCCTTCTAATTCTAATAACTAAGAACACTTACTTATATTCGAAGCCGTATAAATAAAGTCCGGTAGGTCGCAGTCCGCGTCTCCTTGCGTCTTCCGTTTCCTCGCAATCTCCCGGCACTCGAGTTCGAAGTCGCTGTCCATCTCCACGTCAATGAGCGCGTGCGCGTGGTCGCGCAGGGAACACGCTTCGTGCCGTATCTGCTTGTCTGATGATGTCCTGGTATTTGAGGTAGATTACAATGCGTACAAAGGTTTGTAAAACTCTCTCTCTTTTCGTGTGGGACACCAAGTCATCCATCGACCCGATGAACCCTGGTGTCAGAGGCCTCTTACATGGTTGTAAAACTACAAGTTGCAGTATTGTTGAGATATTCTCGGGTTGAATGCCACTTTTATTTATATTTAGGTGAATAGTTTCGCTAGTTCTGTTAGCGAAGGTCGCACACTCGAATCTTGCCAATATCAAAGCCAGAATTGACATTATTTTATTGGATTATTGGTTGGCATCTGCCAAAACATTATTTATGGACCTTAATCTTGGAATATAAATAAATTAAAACGTATATAAAAACCAAATTTATCAGCAACTTATAGATTTACGTGTCGGCTCCCAGAATCCCAATATTAGTTTTACAACTTTTAATCTACTTTCTAATTAAAAACTGAAATATTATTTCCCAAGTTATTTAAAATTTTGATTTAATAAAAACTAAAGATATTCCCATTTGTATATCTATTAATATCTAATTGAACTATTAATATCTAAAAGAACCCAACTAAAAATAAACAATAAAATGAATAGTTTCAACATGCAAATCCAAGTTAAAAAAGTCAAAATAATGATGATGATGATTTAACAAAAGGGTAAGAGGATTCCCATTACATACTCACAGTATACCAAGAAAATCGAATATTTTTAACGGAAAAAAAATCGAACTAGATTTTTTTAAACAATTTGGTACTTAAATTGCTTTATTAAACCACTGTACGTTCCTTATAGCCTTACTTATAGAGATAGCGATCTTCCTTTGCAGCGATTGGTCGCACTTATCTGTTCCAAAGCTGTGTGATTGGTTACGTATGCCCCCACACCCCACCCCACTCCGACTCGGCAGGGCGGGGCGAGTCGGCCCGCTTGGCTTCATTGGCGATTTTTCTTTCGCAGTGAGCGGTCGCGCTCAGAAAATAATTTTTTAAATTTTAAACTTTGAAAAATTATTTTCTTACAATTTTAACGGTTTTGCACCGTTCGTTTTTTCAAATTAATAAATTTAGTGATTTAATTGTTCCTATTTAAATAAATTTTAAAATCAGTGTGTGTATAAACTGGGTAAGTCCTTTATATTTTATTATGCATGTGGCAAATCAAATTTCTGAAGGCGGTTTTCCGTCGGACACAACTTTGCAATTTCTTACAATTTTAATAAATTATTATTGAAATCTGTCAAGACCGTTTACGAATAAATAAATTGTTCCTGGCGATCCGAATTCTGTGAACAAAATAGTTAATAATTTATGGGAATTATTTGTCAAGAATAATGATCCCAAATAAATAAGCAAAGTGTGTTATAGAAATATGGTTGCTATCGAAGTTTTAGTTACCCGGATTTAACAATAGTGTTTTTTTTTTTACGAAAAGTTTTTAATCCGGAAGTAATTAATTCGTTCGATTCTTTACGAACGATCAAATGAAAATCCAATAATCATAGTGCACTTCGCACAAGCTTTGAGTGGCATTATTTTAAGATTTTCAATATAAATGTTCATCCCTCGCAGGTTTTTAAACTAGTTACCTTGAACTGATAGGTAGGTATTCCTCGAGAGAAGTAATACCTTTTTTCTATTTATAGGTTACTATCCCGTCGAACTAGTTTCTACATATCCCCCGTGCACGTTTTTCATTAATGTGCCTGATTGATTTATGGATTTTCATTTGTGAATGATTATTTTATTTTTACACGTGTTTTTGTAAATTGTTATTTGGACATAAATACATTTTTATGTCGTTTACTGGAGCTAGTAATGGTATACAGATGCTCCTTTCACGTAGCAACGTGTTATTCAAGTAACGCATCAAATACGTGATCTGTAGGTATTGTTCGGATACCTTCAAAGTTCTTTAAATAAATAAGTCGAACAGCGACAATTTTTATTTTAAAAGGGGGCCGCCATGACCCTGTGAAATGCTCTTAGTAATAAGAAAGTTTACGGAAGTCCAAGTCCGTAGAACGTCTTATAAAATAGAGTAATAAGAACTCCTCAAGGATCTTTTCGTTGTACCTAGAATAAATTGCAGAAAATATATATTCTAGTTGATTGCTATGATATGAAATGGCAGCACAAGCCAAGCTACATTTCGTCGGTTTTATAAGCTACCTCTGCGCAACGCAAGGTATACCCTATTTTATAACATCATCAGGAGTTCATTAGGCCGTCAGCGCATGACGTGTCCTTAGACTCCTACATCCCCGCGCAGGGGTTGTACCTTTTGATGTCATGCAGAATGCCCTCGCTTGCACTTGCAGGGCCTGAAATTCCGTCCTCGAGCCTTTCGTATACTTGACGAATTAATAAATCGACATGCGATACAAATTCCATGCATTATAGACGGTTTAGATGCAAATATTGCCAAAAATACTAACAAGTACTAAAAAGTATTTGTGTTGTGGGTTTCGGTACGATATGCAACTCTAAAGAACTGGGTCCTCGTGGAGCCAAAGTTTCGAAATGTACCCACCAATATATTTTTAATACCTCGTGCAGAAAGAGTCGGCCAGCACCTTTGATAAATCGTTATTGCTTTAAGTATAGGTATTACTTTTGGTACCTACCTACCTTTTTATCAAACTTCCAAAAGTTTTGATGGCATCCGGCACATGCATGATTTGCTTTTGTCTGATCAAAGTAAAGCAGTCTTTCTTTACTTCTATGCTTATTTGTCTTCTAACGTGACAGTGAAATGCCCTCGTTAAATTTTGTCTTATCTGAAAGTACATCGTCCGGTCCACCGCCTGCGATGAGATAAAGCAATTGTAGCGAAGGGTAGTGTGTAGCACTAGTATTGATAGTGAAGCGCGCAGGTTCGAATCCTGCATGTGGTATAAAATTAGCCAAGTTTCCATAATGTTATACCTACCTAACACGGTTAAGGTTAAGTATTAAAATATATTTAAGAAATAAAAGCTTCGAAAGGTGTGATACAGACTTGAGTACAAGGAGTTTACTGTCTGACACATGTGTTACCTCGAGCGTATTAGAAAATAGAACGCGAGGGGATTCCTAAGATGTTAATTTGAAAGTATTTTTACCTTGCACGCGTTCATAAGGTCCCCCTCTTTTAGTTCCATGAGCTTACGCTTTCAAATAACGTTAGCTAGATTCCACTGAGAATTTGCAAAATAGGCTATCTGTAGGCAAAATATACCTACTTAAATGTTTGAAAAAATGTTTCAAATATAACATCCTAGCCCGAAAAAGTCTTGGCTATTAGAAAGTACAGGGAACAATATTCCTACGTAAGTATGAACTTTATCTACTCGGAATAAAGTTCAAAGTTAGAGAGCTGTCTAACGTTTTACAATGATTCTTAAGCAGAAGACATATTTGTCGTAGATTCACCGCATTCAGTCCCATCCTAGTAACCGTTACTGCCGAGTCTAAATTCTCGCAGGTTAAGGAAAATTTATAGACGGCTTAAGTCTGAAACAGTTTTCCTTTATGATCATTTCAGTGGCCTACCGAGGCCACGCAGTAAGAAAATGAGAAACATATTGATTTATTAGGTAACTGTGAAAACGACTGAATTTATAAATTTTTCCCTTGCTTACTGTCCTAAGTAGCAATAATTCACTTCTATTTCTATGCTATCACAGACCTCTAGTGCTAACGCATTTCTGAGGGAGATCCCTCACGCTTGTCATTTGTTTACTTCTTTGAACTATGATCAAAAAGTGGCGTAAGAGTACCTACGTTAAATACTCGCTATGATTCTGGCATCAATCACGGAAGGGAATGTGTACAATCTAAGCTCTCTAAGTGCAGAGTTGTCCTAAAATAGTCCTACGTTTTTCTTAGCAACATGGAAACAGACAAATGTGGGGAGAGAAAACGGCCTTTTTGTAATGGCCTCATCTCAAAATGGATAAGTAAATAATGAAGACCTACCCATTTAATAGATCTCACACCGAAACTATAATAATTTTTACTTTTTAATTCATCGTGCATTGAGTGTACGGAGTAAATTTCGTGAGGTGGAGATGTATGTAGGTAATTTACTTATTCCAGCATGTTGCAACTTGGGAGCTAGGTACACCCTATTGTTAATTCTGTTATATCAAGCTGTATAACATCAAAACTAGTGGAAGGTTGTCTAGCTGCTAAGGCGAGTGATGTAATATATACCTATTTGGTATATGCCAAATTTTGTGTTACCTACTCGAGTGCCTTGATCTTGAACATGATATTTTCTTCAGGTGCGTTTATATTACCCGAAATATTGTGAATGAAATGCATATTACGTAATTTGTATAACAACCTCCACTAGAGATGAAAAGTTCATGATATATTTTTCAGGTGCTTTCATATTACCTGAAATGTTATGAATGAAATGCATATGGCGTAATATGTATAACAACCTCCTCTAGAGATGAAAAGTTTTAGAGCGATAGTGGCAAATAGCAATAATGCGACACTGTCCCAGACGATATTAAGTTTTTATTTCCTCAAGTGTAGTCATGCTTACTACACCTACTTTTTCGATAATGAATGAAAGCTTTTGGGCAAGTAAACAACAAATACCCACAGTCTATGTGGGTATTTTAAATAAATATACAAAACGTTACAATCAGAGGGTACTTTTGCTAATTGATATTTGTGTAAGTGCCCTGTCTGCCTTGTTTGGGTTTGAAACACGAGTATCTACTCCTGTGTATAACATTGTTAGATGGTTGTTAGAAACGTACGATAGGGAACATAATTGCCTATCGTAAGACGTCAGCCTAAAATAATAATATCGTTGTTCCAATATATTTGCTCTGAATGTCGAGCACAAGACGTTGTTAAAAAATGCTTGAATGTACCTACGTACTAGGCAAATAGTTTGCCTATCAAGTAAAATATTTTCAGAATAGATACCTAGCGAGAATTATATTGGGAACTACCTACTACGTTCAATAGCTAGTATATTTTACCAACGGTGATCATAATGATATATAATATTTGTACGGTGACCCACGTAAGATCTAGGCTTCCACAATTAATTTGCAATGTTGCAATGTTTGTACTGTCTAAAAGACAATAACGTCGTTTACCGACGTACCTTCGGATTAAATTTTCTCCGTAGGTAAGCTGTTAACAAAATGATAAAATTCTTATAATTTAAACTTTAGCTCATATTCTTTTATAGCTAGCTCGTTTTTGATTGTACATAAAATTAAAGCAAATTTGTGCCCTTTTCAAGTTTTAAACAGAGATCTGGGCTTTGCATGGGACGGTCAGAGGTAGTTATGGCAGAAAACAATTTCAATAATCGCCTCTTTTATTATATCAAGTTTAGGTAGATTTATTAAGATATTAATTAACTATATTATTATATACAATATAGTTTATTCAGAGGCCCGAGTGATGTTTTAAATAAAGCTTGACCGTTACTCCGACAAAGTAAACAAGGTTAGTTATTGATCATCATGTATTATAGCAAATATTATTAAGGCAAGCCCAAATGAATCATATTTAAAAAATCATATGAAGGTATGATTTTATAACAAATTTATATGCCTTTTATTCTCCTGGGAAACTAGGTAGTCGTTTGGCCAGGTTTTTTTTGATTTACCTGCTTCAACCCGTTTAGGTCAATGCATATCTTAAACAGTAGTGTTGACCTTATAGTAGGGAAATTTAACCTACTTATTACGTTACCTATAGCTTGAGTGATCAAGCACAATTACAATATGTAAGCTATATTTTTCTGTGTAAAAGAGCTATTTATTTACTATGTAAGTAAATAGATATTTAAAAGGTTTTATAAAAACGATCTGCAATGCGTATTTACCTTTAACTAAAGGTTCAATATTTTTATATTTTACTATTTTGGCTATTGAGTTTTTCAAATTTTTTTTTTTAAATTTTCTGTTTACTGTTCGGAAACTTTCAGATGAATTTCCGCGTACTTTCTATCTTATCAAAACGTATTGAGACTTACTTAATGAATAACTGTATTATGTGCATTTTTTATTAAATACATACGAGGTAAAGTTTTTTTTAAGACATTATAAATGGCATGTTACAAATGCATCATTTTCATCATTCTATTATGCTTACCTAGAATGCCGATATATAGTACAAGAGGTTTTGAATTACATTTTCATTATAATTTATTATATTTTATCGTCATTTAAGGGTGAGTTTATGATATTACAGTATTTTTTAATAAATACAATATAAATAAATTTTCAGTATAGTGGATCAAAATCATTATTGTTGATAAAGAAATTAATTTTTCTTTTTTAAAGAATAATAATACCTGTTTCTTTTTATAGTTTTTCACATTGGCGATAGCTCCCACTCCTCCAGGCGATATCAAACATGTCTCTATAAGTAAGGCTATAAGGAACGTACTGTGGTTTAATGACAGCATTTTACCTACCAATAAAATGCTTATTAAACTACTTACCTTCCTTATAGCCTTAAATTTTTAATTCTGCCTGGTGTATTTTGTAGTAATAATATTCTAATTAGAATATTATTATGAGACGCAATGAAGCCAAGCGGGCCGACTCGCCCCGCCCTGCCGTGTCGGAGTGGGGTGGGGTGTGGGGGCATACGTAACCAATCACACAGCTTTGGAACAGATAAGTGCGACCAATCGCTGCAAAGGAAGATCGCTATCTCTATAAGTAAGGCTATAAGGAAGGTAAGTAGTTTAATAAGCATTTTATTGGTAGGTAAAATGCTGTCATTAAGACGAACCTTGGAGACCTATTACTTATTGGTATATTGTTACTAGTAATAAGTTATAGGTCTCCAAGTGTATTGCTAGTTATTGGTATACCGGGTGCAAGAGACAGCCGTCCGAATACTGATAGGATGCATGCCTACCATGAAACTGAACAACTTTCCACAAGAAACAAATGTCAGGAAACGACAAAACATATCGACCTCTCATACAAAATCACAATCAGCTGACTGCATTTACTATTGGAAGTCAAAAATTTCTTGACGCTACCTGAAATATTTATTTTTGGGATGTTTTTCAGTTTCATGGACTGAATGCACCCTATCAGTATTTGGAGAGCTATCCCGTACACCCTGTATTGCTAATAGCAATATACTAACATTTCCAAAGTAGTCGATCTTTTTGACTGTGATAAGAATAAGATACAAAATCTAAGTTTACTAATACGAAAGTGATATAGAAAACTAATTATTTGAGTATTTGTTTTCATACCTAAGCCCTCTAGCCCTTTGATAGGCACCGGGAAAGTGTGGAACAAAACAAAAAAACAATGTGATGAAAACACACTTAAAAAACGAAAACATGATTATTTTCTGCTTACACACATATCACGCCTTTTATCCCTGGTGGGGTAGGGAAAGCGTAAACAGCCGCAAAAGACGGCCATTTACGCCATGTCTGACAAATATTTGAGGGTCATTTGGAAAATTGTGTATCGCCATAGTGACAGGTTGTCAGCCCATCGCCTAAAATTGCAATACACACCCTCGAGTCCCTTAGTCGCCCCTTACGACTCCCACGGGAAAGAAGTGGTGATGCTATTCTAAGCTGGCATCACACGGCATTATTAGGCATATTTTCTTCTCATTTTTAGTGATTGAATTTTGAACATATTTCGTAGCTTGCAGTAAATATCATTTTTCAATTATGATATATTAAGTATTATTATAAATATTAAGTAATTAACAATCATGCTTTAATAGTCCACTGCTGGACATGCTGAGTAGGCGAATGCAGAGCAATAGGTTGTAAATAGGGTGAAATTTAACTAGTTTCCCCAAGGAACATAAGTTGAAACATGAAAAAAATATTTTGTTTTTCTATATAACTTAAATTTGCTGATCGACAATTTGTATGGGTGGTCCAAATTTCCGTCTTGAGTTTTCGCTATCGGTCACTAGTAAAATTTCACCCGATACATAGGGGATGTCTGTCTAAGGCATCTTTAACGACACCCTTGAGTGGACTGTCTAGTCTAGTTAATGGGTTAACGTTAAAAATTATTTTAATAGGCGTAGCTCGCTCATCCTTTTATTTATTGGAGAGTATTAATTTATGTATGTATGTTTGTTTTGATGAGGTGTCGTTAGATTCGTCTCAGCAGCGCGAATGACGCTGGCTAAATTGAAATTCCATAAATTCAAATTGGTGAATTACTAACTAAAATATATCCATTGTTTTTCTTTTGTTGTATGTCGACAGAAAAACATTAGACATTTAGAAATCCGTACTAATATTATAAATAATGGTACGGTACGGTAAATTTTTTGTTATAGATAATGGTACGGATACTTCGTGCACGAGTCCGACTCGCACTTGGCTGTTTTTTTTAAATTATTATTTAAAAATAATTAATAACATTAATTATTATTATTTTTAAGCTTTTGTTGTACAATATGTTTGTTGGTAAATAAAGATCTTTTTTATTTTTTTATTTTATTTTAAAATAAGAACAACAATAAACAAAACAAAGAACATGAAATTTGAAAGAAGAACATACCTATCTGGGTTGTACTCGAGCGCGTTGGCGCAGATGAGGTCCACGTCATCCAGGAACTCCTTGGCGCAGTTGTACTTGTGCATGTCCACCTTCGTCATCATCGTCTCCAGGTCCATCGGCTGCTTTATTATGTCCAGGTAGTCTGTCACCTGCGAGGGGAAATTCACCAGCATTAAGTGTCGGTTTTGGCGAACGCATCATCACTTCAGGGCGGGGCACACCGGCTCCGTATCCAGCTCTCGTCCGTAGTCACGCACGAACTGATGACGTTGTAATGTATAGGATTGTATGAGATACGGCACACCGCTTGCGTGCAGCACGGAACGGATACGCAACGCAAGCGGTGTGCCGTATCTCATACAGTCCTATACATTACAACGTCATCAGTTCGTGCGTGACTACGGACGAGAGCTGGATACGGAGCCGGTGTGCCCCGCCCTTTCTTCTTAAAATTTAAGAGTCAATCTCTTGTCGGTGGAGTAACTTTGAATTTTTCCTCCCAAGTCACTAGTAGAGAACTAGTGACTTGACCCTCCTGATACGACAAGACATGGTATAAAATAAAGTCGCTTCCCGGACGGAGGTGGAGTCCCGTTGTATGCTTGGATATTCAAAACTACGCAACGGATTTGATGCATTTTTTATGATGATGTTGCATATGCATGGAGTTTTTTTTTAAATTGAAAATTACTTACTCACTCACTCACTCCGCAACCAACCACCAACCAACTTCTTTTACCGATCTTTCACGGTCCATGCGGTGCGCCAGTGGAACGCCCTACCGCCGTCTATCAGGCAAGCTCAATCTATTATAGTAGTTTATGCAACTGTCTAATGGAGGTTATAAGAATGCGAGTGTCTGTTTATCACACGAGGCGTAGCCGAGTGTGATAATAGTTTGACACGAGCATTGTAATGCCTAATTATATGCAGTTGCATACACTATTTTATCTACACTCTAAAAAAAACTCAGTTAAACACTTTTCCAAACGTCCGCACCGGTGATTGCAAGGCTCGATACATGGTTAAGTTCAATACGAGAACGTTATATGGCTTGATATGAATTTTCGTAAATTCTATACTAACTGTTGTTCAGATGTCGAGTCTGAACAACAAATAACTAAACAACTGAACAGCAACTGAACAACATCGGTACACAAACTAAACAACATCTGAACAACAACTGAACAACATCTGAACAACAGCTGAACAACATCTCAATAAAAACTGAACAAAAACCTAGTAAAACAACTAAACAACATTCGAACAGTTACCGTACAACAACAACTGTCAGGTGCGGCGGAAGATGGCGATTTGAGTATTTCCAAAAAAAAAACTGCGTTTCATATCTCAACTTCATCGCAGTAAGAGCCTTCTCATTAAGTTATTACGCTTCTGTAATTTCTATTAAACCGTAATTTATATAGGCAGAATGCATAAAGTAGGTCTTTATGCAACTGTTTTCGAATTCATAATTCGAACATTATGAGACGAGTGTAGATAAACGTGTTTAAAAATCTCCTTCGTAAGCACTTTGAGTCTCAATGTCGATACTGTTAATGGTTGTTCGCCATCTTAGATAGTCACTTTGTGTAAAGTCAGTATTTATTAATTAGTGTGTAGTATATGTATAGTAGTTATTATATTATATTTGGAGACTGTATAGAACGTAGTGAGTATTGTATAGAACGTAGTGAGCACCTACTCACCCACTCACTCACTCACTCACTCACCCACTCACTCACTCACTCACTCACTCACTCACTCACTCACCTCCTCCAGATCCACAGGTTTGGTGAACTTGTAGAAGCGTCTATTCGACGCCAGTTTCCTGCAGATGTCGCGCAGGAATATCCTCAGCTCCCGTAGTTTGTAGTCCTCCTCACTCGCTCACTCACTCACTCACCCACTCACTCACTCGCTCACTCACCTCCTCCAGATCCACAGGTTTGGTGAACTTGTAGAAGCGTCTATTCGACGCCAGTTTCCTGCAGATGTCGCGCAGGAATATCCTCAGCTCCCGTAGTTTGTAGTCTTCCTTACTCACTCACTCACTCACTCACTCACTCACTCACTCACTCACTCACTCACTCACTCACTCACTCACTCACTCACTCACTCACTCACTCACTCACTCACTCACTCACTCACTCACTCACCTCCTCCAGATCCACAGGTTTGGTGAACTTGTAGAAGCGTCTATTCGACGCCAGTTTCCTGCAGATGTCGCGCAGGAATATCCTCAGCTCCCGTAGTTTGTAGTCCTCCTCACTCACTCACTCACTCACTCACTCACTCACTCACTCACTCACTCACTCACTCACTCACTCACTCACTCACTCACTCACTCACTCACCTCCTCCAGATCCACAGGTTTGGTGAACTTGTAGAAGCGTCTATTCGACGCCAGTTTCCTGCAGATGTCGCGCAGGAATATCCTCAGCTCCCGTAGTTTGTAGTCTTCCTTACTCACTCACTCACTCACTCACTCACTCACTCACTCACTCACTCACTCACTCACTCACTCACTCACTCACTCACTCACTCACTCACTCACTCACCTCCTCCAGATCCACAGGTTTGGTGAACTTGTAGAAGCGTCTATTCGACGCCAGTTTCCTGCAGATGTCGCGCAGGAATATCCTCAGCTCCCGTAGTTTGTAGTCCTCCTTGCGCTTGCGACGCGCGATTTCTTCTTCACTCTCTCGCGGCGGGGGAGGGGGCGGGGCTGTTACAAAGATAATCAATTAGCAATAAACAGAAATGCCGAGCTCGCTTCGCTGTACTAGTTCACAAGGGTAGGTACTTATCTTGTCTTATTTGACAGAGCAGTTATACCACAGTATAGGAGCAGTAGTTTAATTCGAGCACCTTTCCGCTTGAATCTACCTACATTAGCAGGGATGTCAACAAATTGGTTTTGCGAACCCGAATTTGACTTATATCACACATAGGTACCATATTGCTAAGTTACAGCAAGAAAACAATAGAAATTGATGAAGATAATGTTGAAATAGCTTAGCTTGCCGTTATTGGACCCCGTTTAATAGGAAAATGCCGAACTTGCTTGATCGCTAACGTACTTACAAGTCTTGAAATGAAATGTCGAGCTCATTTGGCTCGCTGTGCATGCGTATCTTTCATGACCTGACCTGTTTATTGCTGACGTAAAATGTCGAGCTCACTTTGCTCACCTTATACATTTACCGACGCATACCGCGAACAATAATAGCGCAAGCAATTAGCGGCTATGATGAAGGTACCTATTTCGGCCATTATCTCAGATATTTATATCTATGCTTTTTTTTGGAATCAAATATCGCTATCGCTTGGCTCGCCATTTATTTTCAATTTCCCGCTGTTTCCTGAAATAAAGTTCTGAACTCGCTTCGCTCTTCAATGACTCGGTAAAGCGGTGCAGTGGTTAGTGACTCACCTCTCGGCAGCGGGGGCGGGGGTTCATTATTCTCAATAACCGGTGGCTCTAATGGTATTTCAGTGATGACGGGCTTGAGGAACGCGATCACTTCAGACGCGTTCGGTTCCCGGACGTTGTAAACGCAGTCTTTGTAGGCAGGGAATAGACCTTGCAACTGAAAATAACAATAATATAAGGTCTTAATAAATTAAAAGTGTCAGTTTTTGAGAATATTTTTATGGGGGTCCATTTTTTTCATATTTTGACCTATGTTCTCAGGGGAAGGTTGTTTAGTTTGACGAGTAGAACTCACCCTACGACCTTTCTAGGGGAAAGTTGTTCAATTCTACGAGTTAGAACTTACCCTTCATTACTTACATTTACTTACATATAGATCTGGATCAATGCCAAAAGCTGTCTGTTATTGGCGTCTGATTTATAAGTGTAATCGTGACACTACAACTCCTGACGGCCGATGTGGCGCAGTGGTAGTGCGACTGCCCGCGACGCAAAGGTTCCGGGTTCGATTCTCGGTGTGGCACTCACACAGTTTAAATTTGTCGCTTTTTGGACATTTCAGGGTGAACCACCTGATTGTCCGTAAAAAGATGGTTCCGTGCATCGGAGGGCACGTTAAGCCGTCGGTCCCGGTTGCTGTCTATGATTACTTAGACGGCGGTCGTTACGCAGCCATGTCAGAGGCCTACTACTAGCAGCAGGCGGTTGGAAAACTCTGACACCAGGGTTCATAGGGTCACACGAAAAAGAAGGAATAACTCCTATCTCACCTGTGGTGGTAACTGCTCCCTACTGCAGCTACAAGTGGCCAGCATGAGTGTATTGTCGCCGGCAGCTCTAGTCCTCCACAGCTGCAGGAATAGTGCTGCACCCGGCGAGTTTGCTATCGAGTTCCATATCGACTCGATGTCTCGAATGAATAACACGCAGCCGCGGTCCGCGCGCCGGCATTCTGAGAATAACTGGAAACAAAACAGCGTAATTTTATTAATATTCTACTTGTACTATGGTTTGTTTTCCACTCACGGTGAAAATAAGAAGTAGAAAAAAGTTAGCGTCGGCCGGGGATTGAACCCGGGACTTTTGGAGTACCGTGCCATTGAGCTTCCGGCGCCCCGACCGAACCCTTCCAAATTGCCAACTTCTTGTTTTTAACTTACACAAGCGACATCTAGTGTAAGTTACTTAATTTTATATAATGGTTAGACTCCATTACAAATTATGAATAATTATTATATTGCAGGGTTTTTCTACTAATGGGTATAGCAAAAAACTACTTATGAATTGAAAACTAAAAATATGGTCAAAATTTATTTGACCATATTTTTATGCCTCTGAACTCAACATAAATACATATCACATATCTTGCGGGGAAGGCCGAGCGTATACAGCCGTAAAAACGAACATTCACGCCACGTCTGACATTTGAGGATCATTCGGAAAATTGAGTATCGCTATAGTGACAGGTTGTCAGCTCATCGCCTAAAATTGGAATACACGTGTAATCCTCGAATCCGTTAGTCGCCTCTTACGACACCCACGGGAAATAAATTAGGTGATGCTATTCTAAGCCGGCATAAGGCATCACACGGCACAGGTATGATATCGCACCCAATATTTCCATCAAGATTTAAACTCCACGATCTTTTCCACTCACAATTGCCATTGAACTTGGGCAATACATGAACCAATAAAAGTGTTCTCACCGATATGATCGCCTGCTCCTGCGTGAATGCATGGAACGAGTGAAGAGTAGCCATGTTCAGCTCTCGGACGGTGTAGTGCTCCAGTTCTGCCAACAGAGCGGGCGCTATGTGTGTTTCTGCGCATTCCCCGCTTATTAGTAACACGCTTGGGGTAGCTTCGAGGTTCCTGGAAAGATAAATTATTGAATTAGGTGTTTACGATCACAGCTATTAAAGCAAGTGCAGCCGTGAACGACATCGACAGTGGCGCGCCACTTCACAAAAAGAGTTTTATTTTAAACAATTTATGAGAATGTCCGTTGTTCAAGTTTTTAGTATTTATTCGGAAGTGAAATTAGAATTGTTAGGGTGCCCAATAATCTGTCCAAGTAGGTATTAAAAAGTATCAATAAAAATACTATACCTTTTACCATAGAACGTTGTATTATTCATGTCATGTATACTATAAAAAGAACCTAAACAATCATACTAAGGCGATTATTTATCTCCATATCTTTTGCAGAGTAAACTGTGCATCTTTAACTAATTTGTTAACATTCATTTAAGCTCCGTTTATTTAAGGATGACCAATAATGTAAACAAACTTTGTATGTAACTAACAATTGCGAGCTGTCATTTACATACAAAGTTTGTTTACATTATTGGTGATCCTTAAATAAACGGAGCATAAATACCAACTTGACCCGAGAGTAACTATAGTTTACCTTGTGTTAGAAGGAGAGAGACATGACAGTTACCTTGAGTAAGAGGGAGACAGGTGTCTAGTTCCCAGTACCCTCTGCGCACACAACAGCTGTGTGTGCAGCAGCGGGGCGCAGTACGAGGGCAGGGGGGAGGCGGCGAGGGGGGAGGCCCGCGCGCCCGCCGCTACCAGAGTTCGCATCGCTTCTAACATGTCTTGTTTTGTTACTTCCACCTGAAAAAAAAATATATGATAAAAAAATATGTTATAGTCTTTAAAAAGTAATATTTTTTAATCCACTATACTCTGTAAATAATAAGATGATTCCCTTGACAGCAGGTAGCTAGATAGGACACCAAGTGAGAGTGAAAAAGACAAAAGATAAAATTGTATTAACCTGACATCTGTCACAGAGCTCAAGCTATATTTTATGAACTATAGTGAGCTTTTTTTCTAAATATAATGAGTGTTTAACGTAGAAATCTTCGAGTTACAACTTTAAGGAGACTGTCCATACAAATGATACACATACCCACCCATAAGTTATTATGTTTAGTTAAAGTTGTCTTTTTATACTATGCGCAATAAAGTGTTTTTACTTATTATTTTTTAATTAACAGGAATTACTAATTTCGTAGTATAAAACGAAGTACCCCATTTTTTGTTATCGAGATTAGTTTTTCATTTCGACCCTTTACGACTATCTTTATCTGAGCCTATTATCATTTTTAAGGCGTTTTAGATTACATTAATAAATCAAAACATCGTGCAACGCCTTCTGAACATAACGCCATATCTTGAAGTGACAACTTAACAGAGACTGTCCATACAAATTAGCATAAATACATCATGCCTTTATCCCTTGCGGGGTAGGCAGAGCGTAAAAGGCAGCAAAAAACTGACATTTACGCCACGTCTGACAAACATTTCAGGGTCATTCGGCAAATTGTGTATCGCCATAGTGACATGTTGTCAGCCTATCGCCTAAAAACGCAATACACACCCTCGAGTCCCATCGTCGCCTCTTACGACTCCCACGGGAAAGGAATGGGGTGATGCTATTCTACGCCGGCTTTAAACATAAATTGAACACTTACATTTTTAGCGTCGATGAGTAGCGCGTGTTCGCTATCGTAGACTTGAGGGTACACTCGCCGTAATGCCTTCAGTACGGCTTCTGAACATAGCGCCTTAAGATCCGATCCTGAAACGGAAATTTTGATTTCATAAATACGAAATAATAATAGTAAGAACACCCAAACTTTTTTTTTTTTTTTTCAAAGCGTGGCAATGCCTCCAATAGAGAGAGGTCCATGTCCAGCAGTGGACTGTTAATGTTTTACTAATTATAATTCACTTTATGAAGACGAACACTTATCACCAAATGGAACGAATTTTTGACAATTTGAAATGACTTTTTTGATCGAATGGTAAGTTTTATTGAAGGAGCGATTGTTGTCAATAGTTCGTTCATTCACTAGGAAACAAATGCAAGCAATAATATACCGTATTTCTTTGTAATAAATGAAAGAAGCTGACCTAACTAACCGTGTCCCGTATCCGGGACTACTCAGTTAGTGGGGGCGGCGCGGATCCGGGTCAAACCATACGAGGGGTTAATGTATTAAAAACCGTCGCGTTCTCAGTAATTCATTATGTATGATAAACTATTTCATATTTCTATATCTTGTTTCTTGTACAAATCTATAAACTACTAGCTGTTATCCGCGGCGTTGCTCGCATAAGTGATGATAAAAACTATCCTATGTGTAAATCCATGTTACCTTCTATATGTGTGCCAAATTTCATTACAATCGGTTCAGTAGTTTTTGCGTGAAGAAGTAACAAACAAACAAACATACAAACTCCACATACCTCCATATCCACTGGTAACTTGTGCGATATCCAGTAAAGTCTGCTCGCTAGGTCTTGGATCCCAATTCTTCGTATAGATGTGTAATATATCTCTTCTGGCGGCCGCATGCGGCGGCGGGAAGTGTAGTTCTCGGTCGAACCGTCCGGCGCGGCGCAGCGCCGGGTCGACCGCGTCCAGACGATTTGTGGCGCCGATTATAACCACTTCACCTCTGAAATTAATATTTTTTCGTGGTTATTGTAAAGATATTAAGCCTAAAATCGTGTTGTAAAAGAGTGTAGTGGCGAGACAGTTTGTGGCGCCGATTATAACTACTTCACCCCTGAAAGGAATATTTTTCAATGTTATTGGGAAGATATTAAGACTAAAATATCATGTTGTTAAAGAGTGTAGCCTCCGGTGAAACCGACCGCGCGTCGAGACGGTTTGTGGAGCCGATTATTACTACTTCGCCCCTAAAAAGAGCAGTTCTGGTGTGGTTTTGTGGTCATTATAAGAATCTAAGCCAAAAATCATGTAGTTCAAAAAAGAGTGTAGCATGGGATCAAACCATCTGACGGTTTGTGGCTTCGACTACTATCTCACCTTTAAAACACATTTTATTTAGATTGTGATATACTGGGCTAACATGCGTGCCACGATAAAATTTTGTCACCGCATTATATCGTCAGCGGCTCACTTCACTGTGAATAATTTCCGCACTTTATTCCTCCTGAAGTTCTGTGCGTATGAGACGATAAAATATGTCGTGGCACGCATGTTAGACGTACAGGTTATCAAAATTTACATATTTTGGTTAAGTTGTCCGATATTTCGACCCAGTTGCAGGGGCCATGATCACGGAACAAAGAAAGCAAAAACATCAGTTGCTCCGTCTTCTTCTTGGGACACCGAGTCGTCCAACGACCCGCTGGAGCCTGGTGTCAGAGTCTTTTAACCGCCTACTACTAGAAGTAGGCCTCTGACATGATTGTGTAACGACCGCCGTCTAGTAAGTAATCATAGACAGCAACCGGGAACGACGGCTTAACGTGCACTCCGAAGCACGGACCCATTTCTTTTCGGACAATCAGGTGATTCACCCTGCAATGTCCTAACCAGACCGGGAACAAATTCACAAAGTGATAAATATCAGCTTTGTGAGTGTCCCACCGAGAATCGAACCCGGAACCTTTGCGTCGCAGGCAGTCGCCCTACCAGAAATCAGAAATCAGAAATCAGAAATCAGAAAATTTATTTGCAAGAATACAGTTTTTTTGGTTCTTAAAATTATAAAAAGTCTCATGTATTCGCTTGCATACAAGCATGCAAATGTAATTGTTTTTTTTCCGCACAGCTTAATTACATTTATTTAAAGAAAATTGTAATGTAAATTAAACAAAATGTCACACAAAAATAACATAAAATAATCCAAACAAATACAAAATAAATAAAATTACGATGTCAAAAAATCCTTAACGCTATAAAAACAATGTTGGAGTAACCATTTTGTCAAAGTAGTCTTAAATTTATTACCACTTAACAATTTGATGTGGTCTGGGATCTTATTATATATTGGAATGCACATATTAAAAATATTTTTCTTATAAATAACTTTGTGGCATACAGGTTGATGCAGAAGGTTCATATATCTTTGCCTTGTCCGTCGCTCAAATACCTCACTACGCTTAGGCCAATAACTAGGATGTGCATGAACAAAGGCACAAACATCTCTAATGTACATGCAGGGTAACGGCAATATCTCTAGTTTCTTAAAAAGTGGCTTACAGCTGTCGTCAAACCAAGCATTGCACAAAACACGTATGCATTTTTTTTGTATCAGAAATGCTCTTTTAACATTGACCGAGTTTCCCCACAGTATCAACCCGTAACTGAGAACTGAGGACACGTATCCATGATACGCAGTAATTGCAGCTTCAACGGATACTGTCTCCCTTAGTCTTTTTAAAGCAAAAACAAATCGACTCAATCTGTTGCAGACCGCCTCTATCTGATCTTTCCAACTCAATCGCTTATCAATAGTTATGCCTAAAAAATTTATACTGTCAACTTCTTCTACCTTTTCACCCTTTAAATTAAGATCAATTTGTAATGGACTGGCATTGTAAGATATAAACTGCATCAATTTAGTTTTATTAATATTTATTTGAAGATTATTTCTTTCCATCCAAGTAATAATGTGAGTCAGTGAACTATTTAAGTTTGATTCAAGCTGTTGTTTATTTTTACCCCTAACTATTAATGTTGTGTCGTCTGCAAATTGTACACACTTTTGCTCTATTGCTCTCGGAAGGTCGTTGACATACAGTAGAAATAATAGACTGCGCCACATCGGCCGTGATCATGTACCAAGCAACTGGGTCGAAATATCGGACAACTTAACAAAAATAAGTATCGCGGTAACAACCCCGTTTCAGTTTTTTTAGTTATCATTCATAGAGATCCCATCGTCTTGGTGATATCATCGGACTGAATCACGTATACAATTGCCCTTAAAAGTTTTGCTTACGTTACTAAGCCTGCTCATGTGCACAGCAAATTGCTCCTTATTTCTAGTGTTAAAATTATGCCTGTCACAATTTTTCTTAAAAGAATCGATATTTATTTTTACGTACACTAAATTTTCGTAAAACCTGGAACTTATGCAGTGGTTGAAATTTTCTTATATAAGGTGTAAAAAAATTAACTAAGAATATTTTAAGGGGTGAACCAGTACGTGAAACTGAACAACTTTCCCCAAGGAACATAGGTCGAAATATGAAATAATAATTTGACCCTCCCATACTTAGTGTGTTACCCGGCCGGGATAATTTGTATGGGAGGGCCAATTTTTTTTCATATTTCGACCTATGTCCCTTGGGGAAATTTGTTCAGTTTCACGTACTGGTTCACCCCTTAAAATATTCTTAGTTAATTTTTTTACACCATGTATGTATTGTGAATTCAATTTGCATCTGTTGGAAGCACTAACCTGTCACACAGTCCATCCATCTCTGCCAGCAAGGTGCCGACGACGCTGGTGTGTACCTGGTCCTGTTTGACGCTTCGCACCGGAGCGAGCGCGTCTATCTCGTCGAAGAATATAATGGACGGCTTCATTTTGTTTGCCTACAAGGATACAAGTGAAAGTAAGGTGTATTGACTGCTTGACCAACTAGATTAGGGGTTATTTTCTTTTAACATTTAATTTTGTGTTAATTCGCTAAGGTACCGCCATCCCAATAAGCTATATTAGCTGTCAGATTCATGTTAATTCAATGGCAGTGGATCCATTTTTCTTTGTTGACATCTCTTTTACTATGGAGCTGACAGCTGTTGCCATGCATTGGTAATCGCTGCTATAGATTTTGTACAATCTGCATTAGGCGTATCCCATTGATACAATAAGAAGAAGCTGTCAAATATGACTTATTGGGATGGCCTTACTTTAAGCACTAGTACTTTTCTTTCAATCTTTTGTTGTTTCAGGAAGTTCTAAACTTAAATGGAAGAGAAAATAACTGATAAATATCAATTATCACAATATCTACATAATTTGTCTTGCTCGTGGGACCAAAAGTCAATTTGATTCAATGGGGTTCTGAAAGACATAGAACATAAATTGTTCAGTTTTGACTTTTAGCTGGACTGCGACAGGCGACAGTCCTCATCACACATTTTCTCTCGCGAGAGTCAATGAGAGATTGAGAGGTCCTACAAAAAAAGTATTCAAACAGGGTGTAAGGGACAGCCTTCCGAATACTTATATGATGTATTCAGACCATCAAACTGAACAACTAACCGTAATAAAATATTTCAGGAAAGGTAATCACCAATTGACCTCCCATAGTAAATTCAGTCAGCTAATTGTGATTTTGTATGGGAGGTCAATTTTTTTATCGTTTTTAACATAAATGTTCCTACTAGGGGAGAGTTGTTCACTTGCATGGTCTGCATGCACACTACAGGGTTATTTTTTATTCACCCCGGAAGTTTTACAGGGCGATTCTACTCATGATTATGAACAACTTTTATTATGGGGTCATGGTCATGGGTTTTTTGCGATTTCGCAGGTGACTTCAGAATAAAAGTTGTTCAGAATCATGAGTAGAATCATCCAGCAAAATTTCCGGGGTGAATAAAAAATAATTCGTATAAGTATTCGGAGGGCTATCCCTTACACCCTGTATAAAACACAATCATTGAAATTCGCTGCAAAAACTCACCTGCTGAAACAGCAGCTTCAGATTCCTCTCGCTCTCTCCGACCCACTTCTTCAAACAATCCGCTCCTTTTCTCATGAAAAACGCCACTTTTCTCCCGCCGACCAGACTACATTCGTTCGCAAGAGCCCTGGCCAGTAAGGTTTTGCCCGTGCCGGGGGGTCCATGGAATAGGACGCCTTTGGCCGGCCGCGTGTTGAATTTAGCGAACAGATCGGGGTACATGAGAGGGAAGAGCACCATTTCTCGCAGGCATTTTATGTGCTCTTCTAAGCCGCCGACCTGTAAATAAAATACGTAAAAAATTGACTTAAAAAAAAAGTGTGCAAGCGACAGCTAGTGTAAGTTACTTTAATCTTGATAACTAATACGTCGCTTCAAGACGAGTATCAAGAGGTTGAAAATTGAAAAGGTTCGGTCGCGGCGCCGGCAGCTCAGTTACAGAGTGGTGGGACGGTACTCCACAGGTCCCGGGTTCAATCTCCAGCCGACGCAATTTTTCTTTCAATTTCTTATCATTTATGAAAGATTTACTATATGTAATTTAAAGTAAAATAGAAACAAATAAGGGGCTCCTTGTAAGATGTATAGGTAACTGTTATTTGTATATTTCTTTACTTACCGATGTAAATTTAACACTGCCATCTAACTCCACGGGTTGAATTTCTCTTAGTGCTCTGTCGTCCTTCTTTTTGTCATCCGTAATAGTCTTCGACTTTTGCCTAGAATTAAAACAATGTGTGTGAGAATCGATTTAAAAAAGAATATGTTCTTCTATCGTCAATAGAATGCTAAAAATAATGTTTGGTTTGGACAATAATACAGCATTTCTTTGGTTTTTATTCTGCTATAATTGTGAAGCTAAATTCTCTCTTCGCTCACATTTCTTAAAGCAAGTTGTATATTGGTTTCGTCACTTCGTCGCGTCATAGGAAGCCACGCATCATTTAAAAATATTTAATTCTGATTGAGTGACATACCGGCCCTTATACTTGTTATCCACAGACACAAAATCATGTGCATTTAAGTCGCTGGACGACCCGCTGCTACTCGGAAGATGGTGACTAACAAAGCGTGGTTGCTTCAAGTGGTGGTTTCCTATACCATGCAACCAAGTGTTGGAACCTTGTTTTTGACATTAGGATCCTCCTGTGCATCTAAGTCGCTGGACGACCCGCTGGTACTATAGTGCGTTTGGTACAAACTCACACGAACCATGACGTGATAGGTCACTCTGAATGAGGGGGTCAATGCCCTTTTTCACGAGATTAAATCAAACGCTGATTGTTGAGTAGCCGCTTCCAGGAGTAAGGAAGTGCTGGAAGGATCACTCACCGGCCCTTGGACTTGTTCTTGACTGACACATTGAGGTCCTCCTGTGCGTCGGAGTCGCTGGACGACCCGCTGCTACTGGATGAGGGTGATTGCGAGCGGATGGTGGCTCTGCGCAGGTGTGTGGGTTTGCGCTCGCGTAATGAGTACGGCTTCTTGCGGATTGTGAATGTTTTTGCTGCAAGAACATAATAATATGGTTGTACACACTCCGTACTAATAGTAAATTATTGAATGCCGCGTGGCATTAGGCCCACCTTTTGTGCCATGCGCAATAAAGTATAAAAATATGGTTGTACTGTACACACTCCGTACTAATAGTAAATTATTGAATGCCGCGTGGCATTAGGCCCACCTTTTGTGCCATGCGCAATAAAGTATAAAAATATGGTTGTACTGTACACACTCCGTACTAATAGTAAATTATTGAATGCCGCGTGGCATTAGGCCCACCTTTTGTGCCATGCGCAATAAAGTATAAAAATATGGTTGTACTGTACACACTCCGTACTAATAGTAAATTATTGAATGCCGCGTGGCATTAGGCCCACCTTTTGTGCCATGCGCAATAAAGTATAAAAATATGGTTGTACTGTACACACTCCGTACTAATAGTAAATTATTGAATGCCGCGTGGCATTAGGCCCACCTTTTGTGCCATGCGCAATAAAGTATAAAAATATGGTTGTACTGTACACACTCCGTACTAATAGTAAATTATTGAATGCCGCGTGGCATTAGGCCCACCTTTTGTGCCATGCGCAATAAAGTATAAAAATATGGTTGTACTGTACACACTCCGTACTAATAGTAAATTATTGAATGCCGCGTGGCATTAGGCCCACCTTTTGTGCCATGCGCAATAAAGTATAAAAATATGGTTGTACTGTACACACTCCGTACTAATAGTAAATTATTGAATGCGGCGTGGCATTAGGCCCACCTTTTGTGCCATGTGCAATAAAGTATTAAAAAAAAATTGCCGTGTGATGCCGGCTTGGAATAACATCACCCCATTTCTTTCCCGTGGGAGTCGTAAGATGCGACTAAAGGACTTGAGGGTATTTAGCAACTTTAGGTGATGGACTGACAACCTGTCACTAAAGTGATACACAGTTATCTGATTGACCCTCAAACTTATGTCAGACGTGGTGTTAATATCCGTTTTAGGGCCGTTAACGCTCTGCCTACCCCGTAAGGGATATAAGCGTGATTTATGTATGTATGTATTATGTTGGCTGACCTAGTATAATAAATAAATAAATATGAATACTGGAATGACTACCTCGTCCCCTGGTTTCCCTCGGCGCTAGTTGCACGAACGCTGGTTTGGACTGCCGCGTGCGGTTGGAGCGTCGCGGCTGTCGACGGTTCAACGTTATTTCACTGCCGGACTCCGACGATGACGATTCTGATTGATAAAAACAATGATTGCATCAGATTCAGGAAAACTTGTAAGCTATCGAAAACACTGTGGAAAAGAGCTTTTAATACTGTAGTCATAAATTTGCATTGATAATTTTTACACAGGATTTTTTCAACTGTAACAATGAATTATTTTATCCATTCAAGTCTCACCTGATTCTTGACTATCTTCTTTTTTCTGTCTTCTTCTGCCTCGACCTCTGGTTGACCTCGCTGGACCTTGATTGCTAAAAATGAAATTAGGATAAGTTATTCTATTATATAGTAGCGTCATTTCTCTGGACTAGCATAGTCTATCTTCGACTTAGTTTTGGATATTTTTGTCTAAATTTTGTCAAGAACATAAAGTGAAATTTTACATGTGACCGATAACGATTACTCAGTAAGAGCTGGTAACAAGGAACATAATCAAAATATTTTTAAAAAAAATATTTCCCATACAAAATTGCAGATCAGCTAATTTGGGATAGACCTATGTTACCTGGGGAAAGATGTTCCTTATCCTCTGTTTTCAGTATCGGTCACAAGTAAAATTTCACACAATATTATTTTTAACAACTCTGATATGTCATAACTATCTTCCAGCCTTTAGTGCAATTCAAATTAATTTGATATATTTTCTACACAAATAATACCTCTACCTCTTGCGGGGTAGGCAGAGCGTAACCTACCATTTACGCCACGTCTGACATATATTTAAGGGACATTCGGAAAATTGTGTACCGCCATAGTGACAGGCTGTCAGCCTATCGCCTAAAATTGAAATACACACCCTCGCGTCCCTTAGTCGCCTCTTACGACTCCCTCGGGAAAGAAATGGGGTGATACTATTCTAAGCCGGCATTACACAGCCGAAATAAGTTTACATTAATAAGTTTCGTAGAAATAAGTTTATACTATATTTATGTATACTTACGTTTCGCTATCTTGCGGTGGATGCTCATTCTCCTGTTTAACCTCATCTTCCTTCGTTTCAGGGTTTTCTTCTGTTTCCATTATACTATCTTGTTGGTGGTTCTCTGTTGTATTATTCTCTATAGGAGCTGGTTTCTTTTCTATCACTGTTTGGTTGTTTTCCTCTTCGGAGTCTGATTCATCCTGAGAACAAAAATTTAAAAAAAGTTAGAAAACACTTACAAGTGTAAAGAAAATAAGTAAACAGAAAACTTAAAGGGGTATAAGTGGACGCAACAAATGTTCCAACATATCCGCAAGATGGCGCCACTTGACAGATTTACAAAGAAAAATGGGCCTGAAACGCGGTATCGAAGTGTTTCACTGCGCAACGCACATAATATATTCTTTATTGTGTACCAGATTATTACAATAAATTTGAATATTAAACGTAGTCACAAAGGTGAGCTTATCTCTATGAAGAGATCTCTTCCAGCCAACCTGCACCTGAAAAATTTCGGTACACTGTCCCTTACACCCCGTATACAACTTCCAATTTTATCAAGGCGGACCAGTCGGTCCCCTGGCTACAACAGCCTGCCAGGCAATATAGCTAGCTACCCTTTTTTACGACAGTACCTGTGACCCCTTATTCTGCCTACTAGCATACCTTCCTGTCTTCCGCCATATTGGTATTAGATATTATAGCCTTTTAATTTGGCTTATTTAATTTCTTTAAGAGTTCCTGGAAGAAACGTCTTAGCATGAAGTTTAAGGCCACAGGGGAATGGTTCCTAACAAGTAGAGATTGACCGTAGATGTGGCGCAGTGGTAGTACGACTGCCTGCGACGCAAAGGTTCCGGGTTTGATTCTCAGTGGGGCCTCACTAAGTTGATATTTTTCATTTTGTGAATTTGTTCTCTGGTTAGGACATTGCAGGCCTGGCTGTCCGAAAAGAAAGATGGTTAAGCCATCGGTCCCGGTAGCTGTCTGATTACTTAGACGGCAGTCGTTACACAACCATGTCAGAGGTCTACTACTAGTAGGAGGCGGTTGAAAAACTGACACCAGGGTTTATCGGTCATTGGAGTGTCCCACACGAAATAGAAAGTGGAGCTGATCACTCTTCGCGAGCTCCTCAGATGTCCCAACCCGAGAAAGAAGGATAAGTGACTTCTTCTTCCTCGGAAGAAGGATACGCGAATTCTTCTTCCTCGGGTTGGGACGTCTGCGGAGCTCGCAGACGGGTGATCAGCTCCACTAGGTGGGAACTATTCCACCCAATTCCCAGGTTTGGGGCACTGGGTTCACTGGTGCTCCGGCAGCGTCACCTCCTCGAATCTTCTTGTTGCCCTGCTCTCTCTTTTCGTGTAGGACACCGAGTAATCTAACAACCCGAAGAACCCTCGTGTCAGAGTTTTTCAACCGCCTACTACTAGTAGTAGGCCTCTGACATGGTTGTGTAACGACCGCCGTCTAAGTTATCATTGACAGCAACCGGGACCGAAGGCTTAACGTGCCCTCCGAAGCAGATAATCAGGTGGTCCACCCTGCTATGACCTAACCAGACCGGGAACAAATTCACAAAGTGATAAATATCAACTTTATGTGTGTCCCACCGAGATTCGAACCCGGAACCTTTGCGTCGCATTGGCCATCACTGCAACACAGAAATGCAGGACATCTTCAAGAGATATGTTAACTAAATCTGTTTGATACGTGACTTACATGCATGTTGAGTTTCTTGTTGGAGAACCGTGCGGAGGTGCGGCGCGTTCTGGAGGACTGTTGCGTATCTTCATCCGTGTTCAACGGCGGGTGGCTGTGTGACTGGGGACAATTACAATATTGAATAGGGTGCAATTTAATTTATAGTTTTATCAAAGACTAGCGGCCTGTAACCGTTTTTTCGCGGGAATAAGACATTTTAACACACCCTATGTTCACCAGGGACAATGTAGCAACTGTAATGGTAAAATATTTTATCTACATTCGAATTATGAATTCTAAACCAGTTGCATAAAGACCTACTTTATGCATTCTGCCTATAGAAATTATAGAAGCGTAATGACTTAATGAGAAGGCTCTTACTTTGATAATGTTGAGAAATGAAACGAAGTTTTTTTTGCCAATACTCATATCGCCATCTTCGGCCGCACCTGTCAGTTGTTGTTGTACGGTAATTGTTCGGTTGTTGTTTAGTTGTTTTATTAGATTGTTGGATGGTTGTTGTTGAGATGTTGTTCAGTTGTTGTACCGATGTTGTTTAGTTAAGTTGTTGACTCGACATCTGAACAACTGCTGAAGTATTGAATTTTCGAAAATTCATATCAAGCCATATTACGTTCTCGTATTGAATTTGACCTTGAATCGGGCCCTGCAATCGCTGGTGCGGACGTTTGGAAAAGTGTTTATCTGAAGTTTTTTTGAAGAGTGTAGATAAAATAGTGTATGCAACTGCATATAATTAGGCATTAGAATGCTCGTGTCAAACTAAACAGACACTCGCATTCTAATGACCCCTATTATACGACAGTTGCATAAACTACTATTTTTAAATCGGTCTAGTAGTGTCGGTTTCGGAGACTATTCAATTCAAACAAACAATCAAATCTTAACTCTTTATGATATTAATGTAGATATGAAGTATGAAAAAAATTCAATTTCAATTTTCCGAATGACCCTCAAATATTTGTCAGACGTGGCGTAAATGTCCGTTTTTTGCGGTTGTTTACGCTCTGCCTACACCGCAAGGGATTATAGGCGTGATATGTGTGTGTGCAGTATGAATCTGTAGTTCAAAAGTTCTTGAATGTAACAAGTAGGGCCAAAAGTAAATACAAAAAAGCTATGTTTGAGTAAACTGAAGAGATTTACAAAACACAAACAAACAAACACATATCACGCCTTTTATCCCTTGCGGGGTAGGCAGAGCGTAAATGGCCGCAAAAACGGACATTTACGCCACGTCCGACATATATTTGAGGGTCATTCGGAAAATTGTGTATCGCCATAGTGACAGATTGTCAGCCCACCGCCTAAAATTGCAATACACACCCTCGAGTCCCTTAGTCGCCTCTTACGACTCCCACGGGAAAGAAATGGGGTGATGCTATTCTAAGACGGCATTTACTGCTTCATTATAAAGTAAATACAAAAAAAGCTATGTCTTAAAAAACTGAACAGATTTACTACATACATACATACATATATCACGCCTATAATTCCATGCGGGGTAGGCAGAGCGTAAACGATCACAAATAACGGACTATTACGCCACGTCTGACAAATAATTGAGGGTCATTCGGAAAATTGTGTGACCAGATTTACTGCTTCAAAATATTGCGTCTGTATTACAATTATTTCACAAACCGCCAAAATACTTACAATTTTCTTGACCCTGACCTCGTCTCCTGACGAGAACTCATCCGAGGTGGTGAACCCTGGGTACCCATACAAGTCGGGGTACCCTTTAACCTTCAGTTCATTCGTGATCCAGCTCTCGTTGAAGTTGTGATGAAGGAGCTTGCGCTTGCGGCAGCTGCGGCGGACGTCTGTTCGAAAACAATTTTGAAATTAACTAAAGGTTTGCTGCCGAGTTTAAATAACATACATACATACACACACATATCACGCCCATAATCGCTTGCGGGGTAGGCAGAGTGTAAACGGCCGGAAAAACGGACATTTACGCCACGTCTGACAAACATTTGAGGGTCATTCGGAAAATTGTGTATCGCCATAGTGACAGGTTGTCAGCCCATCGCCTAAAATTGCAATACACACCCTCGAGTCCCTTTGTCGCCTCTTACGACTTCCACGGGAAAGAAATGGGATGATGCTATTCTAAGCCGGCATCACACGGTATAAAGTTTAAATAACATCTTCTAAAAACTTGCAATATACATATAGGGTGAATTTTTTCAAGTGACCTATAGTGAAATCTTAAGGCAAGTAGTAGCTGTAGCCGTCAACGACCTCGACAATGGCGACACTTCATATAAAGTTTTCTCTTTATACAAATAATCTATCAGAATATCCGTTGCCCAAGTTTTTAATATTATCCTTGAGTAAAATTAGAACCTGCAATCTCAATGAAATATTTGCTACAATTAATTTATAAAAACGGCCAATTTTGGTATTATTTGCCATAACTTTAATTACAGCGAATATTTCATTGACTTTGCAGGTTCTAATTTTACTTAAGGATAATACTAAAAACTTGGGCAATGGATATTCCGATAGATTGTTTTTTTTTTGTGAAGTTGCGCCACTGTCGAGGTCGTTCACGGGTCCACTCGCCTTAAAACGGGCTGGTGATTAGAAACAACTTTCCCCAAGGAACATAGGCTGAAATATAACAAAATATATTGAGTTTCCATAGAACTCCAATCAGCTGATCGGCAATTTTGTGTGGGAGGCCTAATTTTTTTTTTTCGAATCTCGACCTATGTTCCTTGGGAAAAGTTGTTTCTTATCATCCACCCAACTTGGGTTTTCGCTATCGGGCACTAGTAAAAGTTCATCCTATATTGGCAGGCAGGATTTGAACCTGTGTCTTTCGCCACCGCGGCTCATCCGTAACCTGCGAAATTAACCCAGTATATCTTTATGCCAATAACAACGCGTTATGGCATGGTCCATCTACCCGGAATAGTTAGAAACAAATGTTGCAAGGTTTCTAAAATTGCATACCATAAACATAAACTGTTTGAAAGATATTTAGCATCACCCTCACAATCTTCAGCATCACCTCCATATGCTGACGGAAAGGTGACTAAGGATCTAAGCTAGGAATTATCCGCAAACAAACGAAATTAACCGATGTATACACGATCAGCACGCGCCGCGTAACTTGTAGAACTGAGTCGATCAATGGGGTCGAAAGGTTCCGAAGTGGCGGCCTTGCGTTAAAGGGCGCAGCGTGGTTCGATGCAGTAGCCAAAAAATTCGCAGTTTATGAAAGCGCCTATGTCCAGCAGTGGACATCTATATGGGGTGCAAAGTGAGGTCTACCGAAAACTTTGCAGGCATGATCATCAGATCATGAAACTAAACAATTTTTTCTATGGATTCAATTTTTTCGTTGGTCAACGAGAAAAAAAAATTTTGTAAGTAAAAAAAAATGAAAAATATTCGCCCTCCCATACAAAATTCACAATCAGCTGACTGACTTTCAATGCTAACTCAAAAAAAAACATTCTCTATAGTAAAAGTTGTTCAGTTTCATGGTCTGATCATGCCTGCAAAATTTTCGGTACACCGTCCCTTACACCCTCTATACTCTTAGCTTAGTGTAACAATACTAACTTTGCTGTATAGGTTTGTCCTCGCTATCTTCGAGTCTGTCTAGACTGGTTTTGCGCGCTTTGCTCCGCCGGATGCTGCGGTTGTTAGAGTCGTTGTCCTCCGCGAAGAATACGCGCACTTTTCGAGACCTGCAAAAACAATCACAGCTTTATATGCGGATCCAGGGGATAGCATGTTTATGATCTAAGTGCCATGGGGCATTCTGCCTTAAATAAGATATATAGATAGATGGATGAACACTTCATTGCTTACAACATACACAAGAAAAACATGAAACAATACAGACAACTTAAAACTAAAAGTAAGCAAAGGCGGAATTATCACTTGCTGCGATGTCTTCCAGGCAACCTCACCATAAATATGGTTACTCATCCATTAGTATCGTAAAAAGGCTCTCGCTCGCATTGCTCGTAATTATGTATCTGTATTGAGTTGTTTTACTTTTACTAGTGTTTAGGCCACTGAATCTAATATTGGCATGCTATTCTTCTTCTTCTTTTCGATTGGGACACAGAGTCGTCCAACAACCCGATGACATGTTATTGAATTCAAGTAAATGCTCAAGCTATTAGAAATAGCAAAAATATGTTGATACTGTTCAATTAATCACATTGTGAGAGAGATTGTTTCCTGTTTGGTTAGGACATTGGAGCCTAGACCACTTGAGTGTCCATAAGAAAGATTTCATGCTTCAAAGCCAATTCGAAGCCCACATTGATAAGCAGCACAGTAACCTACCTGTTTGAGTATTTTTCTGGTTCAGTATCACTCTCAGGAAAGACAATTCGAGACATCTTGATGGCACGCAGTCTGCATTGACGATCTAGTTAAAAAAATATATACTTTTAATGTCCTTGTAAGACTACAGCTATTTTAACTTAAGAGGGATCCCTAAAGCTGCAGCCTAAACAAAATAACAATAATCAAGACTGAGAAGTAGGTAGCTTATATTAAAATTGCCATTTTGTTGACTTGGTATAATAGTTTAGAAAGTACAGATATATAATATGCAAAAAACTGCACCTTTTTAACACTTTTGCTATCTGTAAGCATGGGATAATGGGAGTAGAATAAAACTAACATTGACTCAAATAGCTTATTAATTGCATTCCCATAACACTTAATTTCGCACATCAAATTTAAATTACAGCTACAAATATGTTCCAAACTATTGGGTCACTTACATTTTGTAGGCCAGCGAGGTATCTTCCTCGTCACTTTATACTGACTACTTCTAAGTTCCCTTGGAGTCCAATTTGAAGCCTAAAATAAAATAAAACATAGTTGAATAACTTGGTGACCGGCAAAGTATAATCTAATCATGCTAAAATGTTAATTTAACTCAATTTCATATGCTTGTATATATTTTGAAATAAAGTTATTTTGTTCAATCAAACTACTTGTAAAATCTAAATAAAATATATAAAATTATATCTTGTCATCATAACATTATTGGTTCTAAAACAATAGCACTATAGATAGTTGGATAGCTTGTAATTCAAGATTGTTTTCAAGAACATTTAATTACTTAACTTCTAGTACATTACTTATGTTCTGATTAAGGATTTCATATAATATTTGAGACTTGCAACAATATAGAGAATAAAAAAGACCAGAATTCTGAGACTAATATTTTTAACTTAATAAACATCAATAATTTCAAGCAAGCTATTATCATCTTACAAGATATACAATATAAAGACATCTGTGCTTGCATTATTCTTTCAAAGGACTAGGTGAAATTGAATGGTACCATGAATGGTCTGTAGTGAATATAATTTGAATTGCATAGTGCAATTCTATGTGTGTATGACTAATGTATTAAAACATAGAAATCATAGTGAGACAAGAACACTTTAACATATATGAAAATGATAGGATTGGACTGTACTTTAAAACCAGATTTATAACTGAAAAATCTATAAATCTATACTCAATATAATAATGCACTGAATCAATGGAATCTTCAGTTGTAAATGGTATAACAAGAGGAGAGCATACATCAGTTCTTACAACAGCTATTACATCATATCATAATACATGGGAAGGTATGTAAGATTGTATGTATTTATTCCTCTAACAAGTGCATACCAAGCTTCAGTTTAATATGGGCCAAATATTCATGCAAAGCTTTGAAGAACTCACTACTGACATTCTCATAATTCTGCTACTGATCATTTTGCAAAACAGACTGAACAATATGTTGCAATGGATTCACAACCCTGCAAATATATCTGAGGAAGTAAAATATTGCAGTTTTAGGGCTACAACTGGTAAGCAGGTGCATGCAACGCCGTGCAATCTCTACACAAGCTCTGAGAAATAGGGACAGGAAGTCAAGGAATTCTAATCAAAGCAAAGCCTAAAAACCACTTTGAAGCAAACTGGTATGTGTGATGAAGGGTCACCTTCTCATCCGAGACGCTGCCGACCTCGTTCAAGGTGTCATGACCCTCGTCTACCTCACCATTTTCGCCGTTGCTTCGACGGGTTTTCACCATCGTGACAATGCCTATTTTTCACAAATTTTCACATCAAATCCCACAAAATTGTTACGTAACAGTCGAAGAATGTCCCACGCACTTGAATAATGAGAAATCCGACTTTCCCACAGTTGAAACAGAAGCTTACACGACAAAGGATGAGCGTTATCGTCCGCACATGTTGCCAGGGAGCGCCATGTTAGAAGGGCACCCGTGGAATTCCTAAGCTTTCAACACCTTTTGAAATACTTAACTCACCAATCAATGCCACCCTTGCAAAGCCAAGGCAATAATTAAATAACTACGACGCATAAATCAATAACATACGATTTTTAACGCATTATTTCACATTCATTTCGAAAAGAAACCACTATCGAAGTGTTTTTATTGACAACTGCCAAAAATTCCCGCAAATTTGACAGTTTTCGGTTTTTGGCAACATGACGAAATGAACTTTGTGTTCGGATACGCGAAATCTCAAATCAACACCATAGACAATTAAAGTGCTGCCGAGCAGCAGCAGCTGCTCCTGACCGGGAATCTATCGCTAAAATTCAACTCATTCATTTCTACATGATCATTCGCTCACCCTCACCCCCTTCCCTTCACCGACCTCCTCTCTCTCATGACATGACATTTGATTATAAAGTTTGTTTTCCTCACGATCTTGTCTTTATTGTTTTTAGTAAAATATACAAGTGATCTTCTGACGAAAATACGAGTGAAATGGTCCAATGTGTATAGACGATATACTGTGAATAGTATTAGATGAACGACCACAGAATAATCATACCAGTAATAAGCTAACAAATCTCTATTGTTCCTTTTCAAAAAATCGTTAATTGCTACAGCACTATGAACAGCAAACAGTCTGAGCCTATGTCACCATCTGATGAGGTTCAAGATCCTGCAGAAAACTTAACCAGACCACAAGGAGATGTTGATTTGGACGATGAAATATCAGCGCGAATGACTGCATCATACAGTGAAATATCTTTTCACTCTGACCAGGGGCATGGTAGTGCAGAACCAAGTAAACCGGGCCCTTCGAGACCATACGATCTTCCTTCAGAGAACAGGAAACAAGACAAGTTACCTCTAGATATGGATGGTCATGTGCGATATGAAGGGGACATGACACACTATGTGGCAGATGATTTAGAATTCAAGATTAAAATATCAAGCCCTATCACAAAGAGAGGTGAAACACCAGTATTTGGTAGTAATAATGTTTCTAGGTCAAGCACTCCATCAGGAAAGCTTTACAGACAAATACTTGCACCACAGATTGGGCAAATCGACATCACAGTATTAAATGATCTAGAATATGAAGCACAAAAGATTGCTCAATCAGTAGACAATTTAATAGAAAACTTATCAAGTATCTTGCATTCCAACTCATCGCTAACAGCGGAAAATATGGAAGTCTACAAAGATGCTGTTGGTAAAACTTGTGATGCTATGGATAATAACATCAAGAGCATGTATACTATCCTGGCTAAAGGTGAAGAAGTGTCGCAAGCCATGGTGCCAGTGCAGGCTCAGGCTGCAAGGATAGCAGAAATTAAGAGACTTCTGCAAGTGTTTGAGAATAACTTTTAAGTGATTCAGCTATAATTTGCTAAAACATTTTCAGCTGCATATCTTGGAGAATTTAAGTAAGATGAAGAAGAGATGGTGGTTGCTCCAACAAGAACTCTTTAATAGAAAAGACCTGTAAATAACATGTAAATAAGAAGTTAATATAATAATAGTTTTAATATAATAAGAAAGCTTTTATTAATTCCTTACACAACGAAAATTAACATTCATATTATTCAATTCAAATTATTATCATAATCATATACAATTCAGATATTGTGTAGTATTTTTTCTACTACCCTACCCTTTTTACAAAAAAGCACACAAGGTAGACCAATACAAATGCTGGAGCGATGATATTATAAAAATGGCAGGAAAACCTAGAGCCGTCTTGCAAGGGAGAGACAAACATGGAAATGCATGAAGAATGAAAATCAATAATTATTTTACTAATTATTAAAATACTACATAATATAGAAAGAAATTCATTGTTCTATTAAATTATTATAGGCATTCTACATGGTAGTTTATAGTGCATGAGAGAATATTTTTAGTACAATGCAGTAGCAGAACTTCAAATAAATCAACTCTTAAAATATTAGCCCACTTTACCAGTGCAGTATAATCTATTCCATTTATAGATTCGAGACAATTTTTAAAAGGTCAGTTCAGTGCCTACCGAAATCATGCCAATGAATATCGATTAATTCGATTTTCTTTGTCGGAATGCAACTTCTATGAAGTTTACGGATATTTTTTTTCGGATTTATATGTCGATACTTTGGAACGCACTACAACTGTCAAAAGTTTTTTTTTTCTTACCGACTAATTTTTGGAAATGTCAAAATTCTTGTGAAATGTTTCTCTGTAATGTAAAGACCAAGTGAAAACCTTAGTTCAATAAAACGACTGTTCTTTGAAACATGCATCTTTTAAATAAAACTTCTCTGCAAAACCGTCATAGACACGAAGATCGACAATATTATCCATATTCTCAAGATATTCTCAAATGAAGCGAATTTAGCTGATGGGTTCTGGCCACGTTCTGGCAGCACTGCTAATGTCATTTTCATTCATCTATCATTCTCATTTGATTCTCATTTTGTTCTCATTCTTTCGCGTTTCATCGACCGTGGTGGTTGTATTTCGTTGCAGAGTCGAAGAAATGTATTCTTATAACAGAAAAATATAAATTGTATTATTAAAATGAGTTTCATATACGTAGTAAGAGTAAGCGTGCAGTTGTTGGTCTCATGACCAGTTAATTTTTAGCTGCCGTGTCGAGATAATCGCGTTAGTAATGGGTGAAGCAGCTAGCTTATTTTCTGTGATAATTATGAAGTTTAAATCTAAGTTTAAAGAGAGTAAAGTTTTTTTCCACTGTGATGTCCCATGGGAGAAGCTCAAGGCAGTGAAATGGATGAACGAGAAAGCATCGGCCAACAAGGCGTATGTGCCAACTACAGTAAGTACCTACTATACTACCTACAATCAAAACAAGTTCTTGTTGTAATTCGTGGGAATGTTTTGATGTCATATCATACAATATGATTGTTTCTCATTCAAGATCATTTTAAAGTTTTGTGATTGGTCTGTATCAAGTTCATTAACCAACATAAGGAGGATGTTCTCAATTTATTACAATTTTTTAGTTTTGTTACCAATATTTCACAAGAAGTAGCATCAAAAAAACGAATACACAAGAATAACCTATGGTATATTAGATATATGTATAAGCCTTATATGTTTTCCCTAGAATGAAAAGTTTGAAAGTAAATTAATGATAAATGTATGGTTACCAGTTCTTTAAAGACACCTGGTAAACCAATATGATAACTCTTCATAATTATAAACCCTGAAAAGTATACTCTGTCCTGAATACAATCAAGATAAATCAATACTTTGTAAGTTATAGGGGATGATGCCTCTTGACAGCATGTAGCTAGATAGGAAACCAAGTGAATGTGAAACAGACAAAAGAAAAATTGTATAATCTGACATCTGTCACAGAGCTTAAGTTATATTTTTAAAAACTATAATAGTGGACATCACATCCTCGCTAGAATTCCATAATTATTGAAGATTGTTTTACTTTGTTTCTGCCTGTCTATTATGGACAATGCTTTCTTCTAAACCGTATGAGGATTTTGATGTGGTTTTATTTAATAGATAGAGTGATTCAAGATATAGGTTTATCAGGGAAAAGTCTATGTAATTTTTTAGCAGCTGAGTGAGTGTCGTTTGTTATGATATATTTTATCCCTTACATTAAAAAATATCTTGATTTTAACACCTAACCCAATAGCTAAAAGATTATCCATAACCCCAGAGATCCAATCCACTTTAGCCTGCACTGATTGAAATCCAATTGTAGCCTCACAATTTTTTAAATTAATTTCTTCAAATCTAAACAAATATCAGAAACCTAAAATGGACAAAATGTTGCCCTTTACAATGAGTTTATATCAAAATACAATAATAAGCTTTTTCTGGTTTCAAATTTTAAATAAATTTAATAGTTTTTTGGTGGCCACCATGATTTGCAAGATGCATTACAAATAACAATATAAAGCTTATTGATGTACCTTGAAATCAACTTACCATATAGGACAACAATTTGTCCATCTTAGATTTTTAATGCATGTTCTAGATTTAGAGAAATTATTAAAAAGACTGCAGGGGAGGCCTTTGCCCATCAGTAAGATCTGATAAGCTAGTTATAATAATAAAATAATTAAAAAACAGGTGAGGGTGCCACTGGAGGTCAGCGCCACCATTAAAAGTTTCACTTAACTTAATTACATAGCATTATCTTAGGACAAAAGTGCTTATCCTATAGATATGAATTAGTTTAGTTACTTAACTATTTAGTGTTTCAAGGACACACTTTAGCCTAACTACTTTGAAGACTTTAGCTACTTTAGCCATACATAAGTAATGAATTTGTTTGTCTAATTAACAAATTCCTAGATGTCTATAGAGGAAATTTTACTGCAATGTTTCCTTTTTTTTGTAGAGATTACAATTTTCCTGCAGGAAAAAATCTGGGATAAGCTCGAAGGTTTAAATCAAAGTTACAGTTATTTTTTTATGAAACTAAAGCTCATAAAGAATATTAAAAGTACCCTGTCTTAATAAGGGCTAAATTAGCACTTAAATAAATTTAATCTTTCTCAGTTGATTATGTTTGGGTTACTGATTGCTAACATTTTTGCATGAAAACAATAAAAATATTAACCATTATAGTTTTGATTTGGTGGTATTGGGACTTGTATTATTGAGACCCTACTCAACTTAATGAAATTGAATACTTGTGTTATGAAAGTTTTGGTAATATGAGAATAACTAAACTGATACATATTTATGAGAATGAAACATCCAAAAAACATCTTGAAATATTCTCGTATAACATGTAAAACCTTTTAGATAATTTTTGTATTTTTTCATCTTAGCTTCCATTTAGCCTCTGTTTTTTCTTTTAATTGCTTTTATTAGCTTTATCCTTTTCATCATCATATCAAGATATGAAAACAATAATGTATGTATAGAAAGATTTTTATGCTTTCTAACGATAAATGTTATTACATGGCTAACTTTACTGCAAATAACGTATGGCGTGCTGACTGAGTTCCTATACAGATGGCCCTGATAAATAGCACTTCGCTGTTATTTCACGCACACATACATTCACGATCTCATATATGTAGAATGACCTCTTCGCCGTTTTTCGAGTCGTATAGTCGTTTGCATGCCTAGCTACACAAATTCGCCGCTGCAGCAAAGAGCTGGTTGAAAACCCTATATATTGACGTATGAGTCTAGCAAAGATTGCTATCTGATCCGATACTATCATGATTTTCGATTTGATGCTTACTGGCTTCTAAAAACTGCGCGCATTGGACGCTAGGTGTTCGCTGACCCTTCATCAACATCGTTATCAACAGCCACAACAGTCCACTGCTGGACTTGGGCCTCCCCTTATCGGAGGATATTGCCATACTTACCACGATTGGCAGTCGGATTGGTGAGCGTTGCTGCCCATTCACTGGATGAATTTATACCTTGATCGCTTTTAGGACACCCATGTGTAGAATTGGGGTGATGCTATTCTAAGCCGGCATCACACGGCTGAGACGTGCCCAAACACAAATTATCCTCTAGTCTCAGCTCTTAACGATAAATCTCGGACTTCAAACTAAACCAGACACGTGAGTGTTTACACGCGTCGGTCGTTCTTAGTTTTAATTTAAACAAGAAGCGTTACATAAGGCCAATCAATGTTTACACAAGTGCATGCACCGGACAGGTACAGAGTGCACTCCCACGTATATAGAGCTTATTTATAACTAAAGACATCCCGTGTGATGCTGGGTTGATTAGCATCACCTCGTCATTTTTGGCGGGTGTCGTTAGGCCTTCCAATACGACAGTATTGTCGAGTCGATCCGTCTTGTTTATTTTACTAATCGACAACTTCAACGTCCAATTTCCTTTTTTCACAGTTTACTAAGTTTCTATGAAAATCTAAGCGCTTTTTACGAAACGGCTGCTCATAGACATTAATAGCAACTCACTGTGACAGGATTTCAGTCAGTCGCCTAAAATTGCAATACATATGAAGCCCCCGAGTCCCCACCTCCTACGACACCCGCGGGAAAGAAATGGGGTGATGCTATTCTTAGCCGGCATCACACGGTTAGTCAGTTAGTGGATTATAGTAGGAAGTTTACTGTATAAATTGCTACTTTCGGTATACGATAGTTTTGAACTGCAATACGTTGCCAAAGATCTGTAATCATATCGTATACACACACGGTACGTTTTATATGCACCTACATACCTGGTTGCAGATAGTCACGAGATGCCTGTAATAAATACTAGCTGACACTGTCATGGCTATCATACAAGATCTAAACAAAAAGGGCCGTAGAAAAAAACATTTCATTTTGCAAAGTTGATACTATCAAATGTTATTAGTATGTTACACTTTGTGTTGTTACTTCTTGATGGAACTCCATGTTAATTTACTAATAAAACACTTTTTCACTAGTTCCACTAATTAAATATATTTGTTTAATTTGATATTAAACTAAATGCGACCGGTTTCGAACATCATCATCGGGCAGTTATTTAAAATCGAAACAAAACACAACAATATTATATTATTAAAATGTCGGTAGTACAATATTTTCATGTTGCGGTTCAGTGGAGGATCGATCAAAATTAGAATGTCAAGTTTTTTGTCAAATATTACGGAATAAAAATTATGTCAATAAAATATTAGATTAAATTTATAATAATTATAAATTCAATGTCATACCCTAAAATAAAATAAAATAAAATAAAGTAATAATTGAGTACCTAATGTACATTAACATGGGTTGAAATAATTAAGAATTGGTGAATTAGAGAAACATGTCTGGTCATTTAAGATATTGAATTTCATTTTATGTCTATTTATTTCTATGGCTTCTAGTGTATCCATTTTTCGGCCTTTTGAAGCGATATGTAAATATTTAACATTTTGAGAGTCGTCAAAAGTGTGGTTATTTTCGTTTAAGTGCTCTGCAAATGTTGACGTTGTAGTCTTTTTCTTCCAGCTGGAGACATGTTCCTTTATTCTGGTTTTAAATTTTCTTCCAGTCTGGCCAACGTATATGCTCTCGCATGTGTCGCAAGTGAGAGTATAAATACCACTCTGATGCCCGATATGAATTTTATCTTTGTTATTGCATATAATGGATTTTAAGCTCTTGGTACTATAAAATGCTGTTTTTCTTTTATCATTGTCCAAAAGTCTTTTAAGTTTTTGAGATAAAGGCCCTATGTACGGTATTTTAACCCATCGTCTTGGGGTCTCTGTTTCGCGTTGGGTCGTGCTGTATAATAATTTCTCTGTCTCTCTTTTTTGTTTCCTCTTTAGGATATTGTTTATTAGAGTGTCTGTGTATCCATTATTTCTTGCAATTTGTCTAATGGTTTTTAGTTCTTGTTGGAAGTCTATATTGTTCATAGGTACCTTCACCAGCCTATGAATGAATGCATGGAAAGCTGCATGTTTGTGATTGTCAGGGTGACGTGAAGTTGCGTGGATGACATTATCACGGTATGTTGATTTCCTGTAAATTTTATATGTATGCTTGTTCTGATCAATGTTGATGGTGAGATCAAGGAAGTTTATTGTTTTTTCTCCTATTTCCATTGTCAATGCGATATTTTTGTTAATGGAGTTCATGTACTGTAGTAGCTCATCCAATGTCTCGTTGTTCCCTGTCCATAGGCAAATGATGTCGTCAACATATCGGTGCCAGTACTTTATGTTCTCTTTGAATTTTGATTTCAGGATAGTTTTTTCAAAGTGATCCATGTAGATGTCAGCGCAAAGAGGAGATAAGGGGCTACCCATGGCTAGACCTTCCACTTGTTTGTAAGTTCTGCCTTCAAGCCTTCAAGCCAAACAAGTGGAAGGTCTAGCCATGGGTAGCCCCTTATCTCCTCTTTGCGCTGACATCTACATGGATCACTTTGAAAAAACTATCCTGAAATCAAAATTCAAAGAGAACATAAAGTACTGGCACCGATATGTTGACGACATCATTTGCCTATGGACAGGGAACAACGAGACATTGGATGAGCTACTACAGTACATGAACTCCATTAACAAAAATATCGCATTGACAATGGAAATAGGAGAAAAAACAATAAACTTCCTTGATCTCACCATCAACATTGATCAGAACAAGCATACATATAAAATTTACAGGAAATCAACATACAGTGATAATGTCATCCACGCAACTTCACGTCACCCTGACAATCACAAACATGCAGCTTTCCATGCATTCATTCATAGGCTGGTGAAGGTACCTATGAACAATATAGACTTCCAACAAGAACTAAAAACCATTAGACAAATTGCAAGAAATAATGGATACACAGACACTCTAATAAACAATATCCTAAAGAGGAAACAAAAAAGAGAGACAGAGAAATTATTATACAGCACGACCCAACGCGAAACAGAGACCCCAAGACGATGGGTTAAAATACCGTACATAGGGCCTTTATCTCAAAAACTTAAAAGACTTTTGGACAATGATAAAAGAAAAACAGCATTTTATAGTACCAAGAGCTTAAAATCCATTATATGCAATAACAAAGATAAAATTCATATCGGGCATCAGAGTGGTATTTATACTCTCACTTGCGACACATGCGAGAGCATATACGTTGGCCAGACTGGAAGAAAATTTAAAACCAGAATAAAGGAACATGTCTCCAGCTGGAAGAAAAAGACTACAACGTCAACATTTGCAGAGCACTTAAACGAAAATAACCACACTTTTGACGACTCTCAAAATGTTAAATATTTACATATCGCTTCAAAAGGCCGAAAAATGGATACACTAGAAGCCATAGAAATAAATAGACATAAAATGAAATTCAATATCTTAAATGACCAGACATGTTTCTCTAATTCACCAATTCTTAATTATTTCAACCCATGTTAATGTACATTAGGTACTCAATTATTACTTTATTTTATTTTATTTTATTTTAGGGTATGACATTGAATTTATAATTATTATAAATTTAATCTAATATTTTATTGACATAATTTTTTATTCCGTAATATTTGACAAAAAACTTGACATTCTAATTTTGATCGATCCTCCACTGAACCGCAACATGAAAATATTGTACTACCGACATTTTAATAATATAATATTGTTGTGTTTTGTTTCGATTTTAAATAACTGCCCGATGATGATGTTCGAAACCGGTCGCATTTAGTTTAATATCAAATTAAACAAATATATTTAATTAGTGGAACTAGTGAAAAAGTGTTTTATTAGTAAATGTTATTAGGTTGAGTTCTACTTGTAAAACTGAACAACTTTTTCCAATAAACATGGTTCGAAAAATGAAAATTAAATTGGACCACCCTTACAAAACTATTTAAAAAATGTGTCACTTTGTATAGGAGGTAAATTTTTTTCATATTTCGATCTATGTTTATTAGGAATTAGGTAAGTTGTTCAGTTCAGTTTACCTTAAACCTGCAGATGTTCTCGGAGTGTACAATCAGCCTTTGGTAAAAATATCAGAGAACATTTAGTAATATCTCGATGACCTTTATACTGTACTTACATAAAGATAAATACCTAACGCAAACGTGCCTACCTAATCGAGAATTAATTTGTGATAGCTCTGATTCTAGGCTAATCTTCCGCACAGCTGTTATTGGCCGTCGACTTGTTTATTTGTCATTAAGGGAGGCTTCCATTAATTGTACTTTAAATTCTGATTGGAAGAGTCTTCTTCTTCTTCAAAACTCTTTTGTCGGTGGAGTAATTTACAATTTTCCCTCTTCTCTGCTAGTGGCCTCCTAATACGACACGACATTAACTTTTGCCTTAATCTGGGTAAAGAAGTTGCGTCTAGGTCTACCTCTACCTCTCTTTTCTTATACTTTGCCTGCAATAATGTTCTTTATGAAAATGTCGTGTCGTAGCAAGAGGCCAATCATCTTCCGTCTTCTGCTTTCTATGGTCTTCAGGAGACAACGTTCTTTTAGTTTCTTCTTAGTTTGGAAGCGTCTAGTCCAGGGATGGGGAAATACATTTTGGCAAGGGCCATATCAAAGAATCACTACTTGTAAGCGGGCCAAATAAGTTAATTAATTACAAAAAAAAGGACAAGAAATTAAGTTTGTTTTGATGTGCTTGTTCGATGAGAGAAATGACACAACGACGAGGGCCGGTAGCTGGTAGGTCGCTCGCGCCAGTGAACACCTAACTACCTTCACCAAATAGGTACATACTTATTAAAGTGATTAATTGAACTTGAGGGACAAACTTAATAAAAATTAGTCAACGGCCGCGGGCCGGATGAAATCACTCCGCGGGCCGGATTTGGCCCGCGGGCCGCCATTTCCCCATCCCTGGTCTAGTCAGTAGAAAAAGATTTGTAAATAATTCAATGGTTTGCTCCCTTTTTTCCGTCTCATCGAACTGTCTGATTTCCAGGGGTGAAACCATGCATCTGAACAACTTTTTACAAGGTTGAAATGTACCTACAACTGACTCTAGTTCTAATACAATTTGTATTGGAAATAATAAGAGGTTCAATTTCCTTTTCCCTAATTTAAACTTAATGTTTCTGGGGAAAGTTTTTCAGTCCCATGGGCTGGTTCAATCAACCCATTAAATATTTCCAGCATTTTTTTCTTTCATATATTTTTATACCCTTTATAAATAATCGCTACCAACGTATGTCTCGTATCACTTCACTACCTATTACATGCTATTAATAATAGGTTTGCTATAAATGTCTCTTACGCTACTTGGCTAAATCAAGCTCGTTGCATATGTACCTACTTACTAATACAGTTCATAAATACATAAATCGTTATGTAACAAAAACGGAAATAGGTAAAAAGCATGTGACTTGAATAAAAATACGAGTACCTAATTACAAAATATCGACTCGGCAGCCGATGGGAATAAAATGTAATTAGGTATATAGCCAATAAAATAACGCCTACGCGGTGGTCTAAGTTTGGCTCAGTCAGGATCCGGAGGTCCCTGTTGGATTCTCGGCAAATTATCTGGGAGGACACACTAGGTTAAAATGTTGTCTATTTTATCACTTCGTAAATTCGATTTGATATAGAATATTGCAGACTAAACTACCTGATTGACCAAAGGAAATCGTTGGTCCCCGTTGCTGTCTATGATTATTTACATGGTGGATGTTACATAACCCGCTCGCTGTCGATTACATAGATGACCATCGTTACATAACCACGTCATTGACCCACACGGTATGAATGAATAAATAAATAGCCTTTTACCCATTATCTACAGTGGCTACAGCTAAGTAATCGAAAACCTATTCTATTTTTATCATTTTAACTTTTTGAGCCTATAATTCGAATTGATTTTCTTCCTCGTCCTCCTGAAAAGTTGAGTAGTTACTTATTGTCAAAAGTAATGAATTAACTCTTAAAGACTATGTTATAATAGAACTTACTCGTTTTAGTTTAATGTTGAATATTGAACACAATATGACAATATTTTCCGAACTTTACTTACAGCCTCACTGTATTATTCACGGCATATTTACCGACAAATTCGGAATTCTATTCGTGAGATATTTTCTAGACATTTTTCGTAACGTGAATCCGTTATTTATTGGTTTCAGTTCCTATCAATAGACCCTTTTATTAAGGGATTTTCGTTAGCAGTCACGACAACCCCTACCCGTCTCATGGCAAAGGGATTTTGGATAAAACTTTCTTTTTCATTTATCCAGTGTAATATCCATGAACACAGAAAATATGGGATCATCTCTGTGAAGAAATTTTGTATTTGATCAGATGAAATGAAACCGAGTATTAGAGTTGTTTGGTCTGCTTATTTTTCACTAGATGATGCCCGCGAACTTCGTTTCGCTGACTGAATGTTAGCATTCCTCCATCAGTACCAGTGTTTCTTGCCTTTGACTAACTAAACTTCAACCTAAGTTAACATGTAAAGCCTTCAATTTACCTGCTCTGGGAGAAAAAGAATGTCCATCACGCTAATAAGCTTTTTTTGAAGCAGCAGTTCTTAAACCATGGTACCAACATTCTTCATTAGGTTCATCGATCTAATCCATAGAATAGAAAGCATATCTGCATCTATACGTATAGTTTATCTTCTAAAATTATAATTATTACAATTTATATGTTGCCGTTAGAGACTGACGTATTTTCGTATCTCTTATAGTTTAGTTGGGCTCCTGGTGTTCCACAAAAGGCACTTCAGGTTCAGAATTTCAGATCCTTAATATCTGTGAACCAGCAGCATGTTAAACAAATTTTGATTTTGAGCCGTATCTCGTATAGATTAGCCTAGGTGTTAGCAATTTACCTAAAAAGGTATAGAGTTCTATACGCTAGAAAAATACATTTCTGTTTCGGTTTCTGTTCTAACGATGGAGTAGACTTAATTTACTAATAGTAGATCAAAATAGTACAGCGGAAAGCTCATCAATTATCACAAAGCCTTTGCTAATGTGTCAGAGTTACACAACGAGAACTTTCTTTATGTTGCACTCGTGCCGCTCGCATCTATATCTCCAAATGGTTTAATTCTACGTGCTACAAAATTACGCACGTAAACAGCGTAGCGTCAACGTATTCCATTTCAGCTACACGTAGGTTGCTGTAATCTGAGACCGAGTTATAAACATACATAATGTCCAATGCATAGATTACATACAACCCTAGAAGACACGCGAGATTGGAACATAAGAATAATTGCGTTAGAGCAACACGAGTAGGTACGTAGCTGAGGGGGTTCTTTCACAGACAGGATAGAAAATCGACAAGTAAGCTAGCGTAGTGCGGTTTATTTTGCACACACAGTGCTTTATTATTTTCATAAATGAAAAGTTATATATATTAGAATATTATTTGCATAAATGAAGTTGAGAAATCGAAAAATGTAAACGTCACACAGGTACCGGGTTCAATCCCCGGCCGACGCAAAAAAAATCAATTTCTTATTTTCATTTAGAAGCTTGCGTAAACCTTTTGTGTCAGATTGCACTGTGTCACATGTTTTATGCACCTTCTCACCACAAACATTTTGTCCACAGGTAGAGAACGTAGCGAACGTGTGCACGCACGCGGTATGCGTGGCACCGGCGTCGCTGGGCGCGCGGGAGCTGCTGACGCGCTCGGCGAACGCGCCGCAAGCGATCGCGGCAGTCGTGTACGGGCTGGCGCTGTGTCTGCTGTTCGCCGTGAGCACCACCTTCCACTCGGTGTGCTGCTGCCGCGCCGACACGTGAGTACAGCACCGGCGTCGCTGGGGCTGCTGACGCGCTCGGCCAACGCGCCGCAAGCGATCGCGGCGGTCGTGTACGGGCTGGCGCTGTGTCTGCTGTTCGCCGTGAGCACCACCTTCCACTCGGTGTGCTGCTGCCGCGCCGACACGTGAGTACAGCACCGGCGTCGCTCGGGGCTGCTGACGCGCTCGGCCAACGCGCCGCAAGCGGTGGCTATCAATAAATTCTCTAACTTTATCGAGTTTTTCCTCCACTTTGCCAAGTAACTTGCTTCGTCCTTTGGGCGTGTGATATGATATCTTCACGCTCCATCTTGTTTTATCATTATTACCACTACAACAAGATAGTCAAGTTATAAAACGATTGAGTATGACACTTATTCATTCATTATCATAACATCCGTCCCATCAAAGCTATATTGTTGCCTTCAACAACTTGCTACGTATTTATCTTTGCAAAGAAACAGTCGTTATCGCCACGTCATACAAATATTTGAGGGTCGTTTCCGTAATATCGTGTATCATAGGGACAGGTGGTCAAACTATCGCCTAAAAGTATTCAAAATACTTATCTTAAATTGTAATACACGTCTCGAGTTCCGGCAAGACATAGAGTGATGCTATTCTTATCTGGTAATCTAAGTCGACATCACGCACAATTTAATATTGGAACCACTGAAACCGTTTGGTCTACTTTCCCGTAGCTACAGATAAATATCCGATAACACACTTCCGTTACTGTAAGGTCAATGGTCATACAGCAATATGATTATGATAGTCGAACAGTAATAAATAATATAATAAACGATTGTGCTATTTGTGCTATCAATTTATCATATCTCTCGTACTTAATTAAGAATACGCTATTCTACTGTAAGATACATACATACACATATCACGCCTATAATCCCTTGCGGCCTTGCGGGGTAGGCAGAGCGCAAAACAATTGTAAAAAACGGAGATTTACACCACATCTGACAAATATTTGAGGGTCATTCGGAAAATTGTGTATCGCCAGTGACATGTTGTCAGCCTATCGACTAAAATTGAAATACACACCCTCGAGTCCCTTAGTCGCCTCTTACGACTCCCAAGAGAAAGAAATGGGGTGATGCTATTCTAAGCCGGCATCACACGGCTACTGTAAGATATAGTTTTATATTTTTTGTTAATGGGAACTATTTCAAACAAAAGGAGGTATTTACTTACACCTCAACCTAACATCTATGGTAAATTATTCTGCTTTGTCAAGTTTGTTAGAAAAAAGTTCATTATTTTGTTTTATACCTAAATCTTGGAATTTGATCTTGCATAATATTTTGCTGTGCCGTGTAATGCCGGCTTAGAATACCGTGTAATGCCGGCTTAGAACAGCATCACCCCATTTCTTTCCTGTGGGAGTCGTAAGAGGCGACTAAGGGACTCGAGGGTGTGTATTGCAATTTTAGGCGATGGCCTAACAACCTGTCACTATGGCGATACACAATTTTCTGATTGACCCGCAAATATTTGTCAGACGTGGCGTTAATGACCGTTTTTTGCGAACGTTTACGCTCTGCCTACCCCGCAAGGGATTATAGGCGTGATATGTGTATGTATGTACGTAAATTTTTGGCAAGTTTCATTACCTTTCGTGCATATTTGCATGCATATGCATCAGGCTTTTTATGTTGCATTTAATCCAGTTTCTAATTATTAGTGTAGACATTTTTACGGGGTCTGGAGAATGCTGAAGGTACTTAATTGGAAATACGCTAGTATTCAATAGTCTTTGAATTATCCTGAAAGCTGAAAGTTTGAGCTAGACGTTCTAGTTATAATTGGCAATTGAGAAAAATTTGTTCTACAACAAACTTAGCCGTTGACGTCAACGAGAGAGAGAACCCTTTCGCCACCGAACTAAATAAAACAGAATATAATTTTGCTTCATGCTTACGCTATCTTTTGCCGTGTGATGCCGGCGTAGAATAGCATCACCCTATTTTTTTCCTGCGGGTGTCGTAACGTAAGAGATTCAGGGAGTCGATGGTTTTATGTGTTTTACAATTTAAGGCGACAGGCTGACAACCTGTCTCTATAGTGGTACACGATTTATTCTGGAACGATCTTCAAATATTTGTTAGACGTGGCGATAGCGACCGCATTTTTACGGCCTTTTACACTCTGCCGACCCCGCAAGGGATGACGTCGTGATATGGGTGTTTGTGTGTGCTATCTTCGCATACCTAAAGGTTTTGAGCACGGCTGATAATAATTACTACGCTTTGTTAGTTAAATTATGTTCCGCATTTATCACATTTCAGTAAATTAAATCATGAATCCAGTATTCAGAGCATTATGTATCAGAAATTTGCACAAAAATTGTTATGAAGGTATAACTTAGATATTTATAACAACTATGGCCCTCACGCACTTCAGACCGGAACACAGAAGTGTGAATGTGAACTGATCACTTCTGCTTGGCGGCAGAAATAACCGTAGTAGTGGTTGCTCCCCAGGGCCAAGAAGGAAATCTCATTAAACCAACCACCTGGATTTATTTTGCGCTCAAAATCCTGTTACAAGAGGATCTGACTTAGTTTTACGATCAACCGCGTGCCTGACGTCAACACTCTTTAGGATTGCTTTTGTTGGTGGATTACACACATTTAACTTGTTTTTTGTAATCCGTATAAACAATTAGCTGACTTACTTCATGCCCTTTGTCCTCCAGCTCGCAGCTCCACTATGTTCTCTTAACGGCCATTATCTACGTCAACTTTTGTGTGCGGCGTTGTAATGTATGCACGCAAATTACCCGCGTTCCAGGTGTCATTTTATTTGCATCCAGGAAATAGGCAGCAACGTTGCTTGCGAATACAATAACTTGCTCTGCAAGTATGGCCAGTATATCCTAATAAGGGGAGGCCCATATTCAGCAGTAGAGTATTGTGGCTGTTGATGTTGTAGAATCACACGTAATTTGTGTCAGTAGCAACCTAATCTGGGACAATCGTGAGAATTAGAAAACGCCTCTACTGGGTCTTGTATGAACCTCTCTATTTTGTGACTTATGCGTGCGGCGTTGTAATATATGCAAGTAAGTTATCCACATTCTGAGCGCCATTTTATTCTCGCGCTGAAATTGAGAGCAATTTGTCTTATCCATATACTCATACAAATTAAGACGTAAAATAGTGGATCTTGTGGACCCATATATAACAATTTTCATCACAGAATTTCGAACTTTTTGAATATGATGTGCCTAGGTTATCATAATTTCTTCGATACCGATGATCAGTATTACTACCAAAGTTCTTTTGTCATTTTGCTTTAAAAATCGTTGCCTCTAGCATTGAGCATATTGTATGATTTTGCTAGACATGTATTTTGCTTAAATACATTTTCCTGACGATACACCTGGCTAATTTAATATAGCTTATCTCCAAGACAGCTGCTAGAATGAAAAGCACGTATATCGATAATCATGTTGTCACGTGGAAATGTTTTGTATGGTACATCTGATTATTGCAAGATAATACTCGTATTACAAATGTAAAAGAAGTATTGTTATGAAACCGATAGGAGAGAAAAACCGATCTGATCTATGTAAATGGTACAAATTTCTCGTCGTAGTGTTTCTGATCAGTATCACTCGATGTTTCATTGCTTTATTATTTATCATCAACATTATGGAATTATCTTTTTGTCCACTGCTGCCTTTTACGAGACTTTGTGCAGGGGTAGAAATGTGCTTATACCTACTATTCTTTTTCGAAATAACAGGGCTAATCTTATCCTTCTTTTCGAAGGGACACCAAGTTGTCCAACGACCTGATGAACCCGGGTGTCAAGAGTTTTTAAGCTGCCTACTACTAGTAGAAGTCCTCTGAAATGGTTGTGTAACGACCGCCGTCCAAGTAATCATAGGCAGCAACCGGGACCAATGGCTTAACCTGCCCTCCGAAGCACGAACCATCTTTCTTTTCAGACAATCAGCTGGTTCAGCCTGCAATGTCCTAACCAGACTAGAAACAAATACATCAAGTGTTAATATAAACCTTGTGAGTGTCCCACAGGAATCGAACCCAAAACCTTTGCGTCGCAGGCAGTCGCACTACCACTGCGCCACATCAACAGGGCTAATGGTTCCGCATAATTATTATTCCGAACAGTTTTCGTCATAAAAGAGGTTAAACAAAACGAGGCGAGACCTCCGACACGCTTACCAACCTAATCTAGTTTACGTTTAAGTTATAAATCACTTAGGCGTCTTACGTCTTGTGGAAGCGAAAAATAGCACACATAAAACAAAAGCGTTCACTGAATAATAGCTGTTTTATCTTAGCACGTAACGTATGGTTGTTTTTATTTAGCACTGGTTTTGAAAAATCCATCTGTTGGAAGTATCTCTCCACCAAGAGTTTTCTTAGGCCGTGGGTCGACTGCATCCAAGGACTGCCTGTCACTCTAGTAGAAGGTAGTCAAAGCCAGATGTGTTTTCCGAGATAACCTACATACATCAGCCTATTGCAGTCCATTGCTGAACGTAGGCCTCCCCAGGGTACGCCATAGGGCACGGTCTCTCGTTTTCGCCATCCAGTCGCTACCAGCCGCCTTTTTTAAGTCATCGGTCAATCTGGCCGGAGGTCGTCCAACGATGCGCCTGCCGAGGCGTGGCCTCCACTCGAGAACCCGCTTACTCCACCGTCCATCGGTTCTACGACAGATGTGCCCAGCCCACTGCCACTTCAGTTTGCTACACTTCCAGACTATATCTGTTACTTTGGTCTTTTTGCGGATAGTCTCATTCCGCTTCTCATTCCATTTTATTCATTATAGAGATACCGAGCATAGACCTTTCCATAGCTCTCTGAGTGACATGTAACCGGTGGGCCAGTTTTACTGTCAGGTTCCACGTCTCGACTCCATAGGTCAGGACGCATGACGCAGGTCGTTTTCCGAGATTGTCACGTGACAACCACTCTAGACTCTTTCGACCCCATTGCATTGGTCGTTCCCTGCCACTTCAGCGTGCTGTTTTTCTATACTTCGATCGTTTACGAATTGAACTTTATACGCGCTTACTCTATAGGTAAATATAAAGCCAGCGCAAAAGGGTTTCGTTCAGAAATAGCAATAATCTCATAAATCTTCACTTTATCCACGTACACACGCTTACAACTTTGGCCTGGCTGTACATTGCTACTTCGCATGTAAACCTGGTGCCTATGTTATGAAACTACAGGCTACAAATCTACAGGTGAAATTCGTAGTACATTGCGTAGCCGGTTGATATTCCCGCTAGCATAATGGCTAACCGACTATGCAATGAACACCGAATTTCACCTGTAAAATTGTAGCCTGTAGTTTCATAATATCGGACACTGGTCAAACTAATCAAATAAACAGAGCAATGGTTGGCAATGTTACATTGAAAGAGCATAACTATGCAAAGGCATAAGGCTTCAGATCTGCTAAACGGCACCCAAGGCCGACGTCGCAGGAAGCCATTTGTTGCTATTGACTGGGTTATCTTGGGACAACACTGGCCTCGATTCCGCTCGACACGATTCCATAGCTGATATAAAATTCTGCTTTACCTTTCAATTTCTTAAATAAGTAGACAAAGGAAATCTACGACTCTCATTTTCCTGTTAAATTGACGTTTGATTCTTTCTATGGGGCAGAATTCAGAGTTAGATACATTTTGTGGAAAAAATGCGTAGGTACCATTATTTATTCTCTTTCTTTTGTTGTGATTATTTAAGAAAGTGGATGAGTATGTTTACGCCGCTACTGCTGGCTGCCGCACTCATTCAATTCCTACTCGTACACTCGTACCTAATAGCAGTAGTCAAATTTTCAGTGTAGATACTTACACTATAACCTTTATATTTTTGTTGCGTTTATAATCGAATTATAAATCTTCCCGCGAGAATTGCCACCACTGCTCTCAATTGGCCACATCTTTACATCGGCTATTTCGCTGAATGTTTGCTTGTGGTCTCACTCGGTCCGGGCTATTCTCGAATCAATCTCCATTAAGCCCTCTACAAATTGACAGATTTAGACAATTATTTCTATACGCACTACAGACATTAGAATTCTTATATAGCATAGTTGGTTAGATAGTACTATCAGCAGCACATTGAGGACCCAGGGGATCAACACAAACAAGATTTTCACATAGTTATCAAGACACGGCCGATGTGGCGCAGTGGTAGTGCGACTGCCTGTGACGCTATGGTCCCGGGTTCGAATTTCGGTGGGTTCTCACACAGTTGATTTTGATCGGGTCTATTGTCGGGATGACTCGGTGTCCCACACGAATAGAAGACCAGTGATGATCCCTAAATGGGTATATAAAGGCGCTCATGATGCTGCTTATAGCTTTCTACGATTAGACATACATGAATGTGGGATATTAGATAAGTTTTTGTTAATTTGTACCCCCACTGTCTTAGAGCAACGCGGTGCCAGACCGACAGCCAACCACAGTAAGCGGTTTAAAATGTGACATAAGTTTGAAATTTTGAATAATCTGTCGGATATCATTTTGCTGTATTAAGATTGCAGAAAGAACGTAGAAAAAATTAAATTTTATCAACAATTATACTAGGGTAATGATTTAGGTTTGATATTATAAAAGTAATTCAGTTTTCCAGTCATGAAATGAGTTTTAATTGCAAATGAGGATTAAGTTCATTGACTTCGAACTCACTGTTCAAACTTCATCAATGTAATTAAAATGTTGTCAAGTTTCATAGCTCAAAGCTTTATTATAATTTATTTCAAAGTAAATGAACTTTATTTCTAAGTATTCACGACCCAATCAATAAATCACGTGAACGAAAAGGGCCTGTTCTGAAAACTGGTCTGCAAATAGATGGCGATTGAAGATTAGCCGATGGCACCAATGATCATGTTTTCATGATGAAGTAACTATTTAGCCGTAATGGTAACAATGATTGTAGGTAAATAGATAGACATCTACGTAGAGGTAAAGATAGGTCATGGTCGGGGTCAAATAACAATGGCCTGCACACACAGTTTTACTATTTACTTTTTTTTAAAGGTTTGTGTCTGTGCTGCACATGTCTTTTACGTACAAACTTAAAAGAAAAAAAAAGAAAACTTAAATAAACTAAAAAGTTACCAAAAAAATAACAAAAAAACATACTACATCTCAACATATTTCAACCTGTGATAGAAATTATTTTATATTATTAGTCTTAAAATGTGGCGTTACAAAATTAACATTACGAGCACATACGTTATTTGTCATCAGACCCGCCCGAGTCATGTTCCCTTTAAAGAGTCATTAAAAAGGCTTACAAATGGTCTTATTTGTCTATATATTCTTGTCCTACACTTTGTTGTGCAAGCTGTTGGCTTACAATGCTACTCTTTCACAGAAAAATGAAATCCTTCCTGCACCGGTGCGACCGTGCAATGATCTACATATTCATCGCGTCTTCCTACTTCCCCTGGCTGACGGTGGGCACTCGATCCTGCTGGATGCTGCGGGAGCTTCGCTGGGCGATCTGGCTGCTTGCTGTGTTGGGCATCACCTACCAGCAGATCTTCCACGAGCGATACAAGATGCTGGAGCTGCTGCTGTACCTCGTCATGGGGCTGGGCCCCGCCATCGTCATCCTCACCTCCAATGTAAGTCACTGGCATTTCTCTAGATGTTGAGTGCAAGCGTACTTAATAGTAAGTTGATCTGGCTGACTTCTGTGCTGCCCATCACCCACCAGCAGATCTTCCACGAGCGATATAAGACGCTGGAGCTGTTGCTATACCTCGTCATGGGGCTGGGGCCTGCCATCGTCATCCTCACCTCCAATGTAAGTCACTGGCATTTCTCTAGATGTTGAGTGCAAGCGTACTAAATAGTAAGTTGATCTGGCTGACTTCTGTGCTGGCCATCAGCCACCAGCAGATCTTCCACGAGCGATATAAGACGCTGGATCTGTTGCTATACCTCGTCATGGGGCTGGGGCCTGCCATCGTCATCCTCACCTCCAATGTAAGTAACTTTTGCTTTGCCCACGATTACCCAGATACAGGAATGTATTAATCTTCTTCGTCAACATTGCACTGCCAGTCAGGGTCCACCCCTGTTTAGGGTATTTGGCAAGCTCATCACAGCATGGCATGTAACGAGGCGATGCTATAGTAAGCTGGCACCACACGGCAAAGCGCGAGTAACCTGTTCATAGTATATTCGCGGGCGTGATGATTTTTTATATATCTATACACTTTTTTTGACATAAGAGTTCACAAACTCCAAATAAGATTCAGAATATTTTACATGGCATAATGTCCCAGCTTTAACCTAAATTATTATTTAAATCAGTGTTGTTTATTCGGTGTAAGACGCAATTATCCAATTACTTTACAAAGCTTTGTGTATTCAAAACAATTTGGGTAAAGGGCTTAATTAAGTTGTACATGGTGGTTTAGCAGATGTTTCACCCCAGTAGATCCGGTTCCAATTTAACAACTAATTAGAACAATTTGTGGGTTCGTGTTTATTTCAACGTAACATTTACGTTACAAAGAGGGGGTAGAATATTTTCGCGGAGGCACTTTTTACGACTGTACAACCAAAAAAGGAGTGTAATGTTTTTAGAGTTAATGTATGTATGTATGTGTATATGTGCGATTATTTAAAGTGCTGCCCCTCGTTAACCACTGCACGTATTCTAATGGGAATTGTATCGGAAGAATCCTTAGATTATCCCGAGTGTCATAGGCTAGGCTTTATGTCAGGAAGTGTTTTTTTATGTATTTATTATGCTCGTATTTGAAAGGGGCTTTCATTATACATCGCTGTCTTACCTGTTGGTAGAGACGGTGTTGTTACAAGCTTGAATAGAAAATGTTTATTCACTCGCTTGGAAAAGCCCCAAGGTATATCGTAATTGCACATATTCGAAAAACAGACGTATCTACTACGACTTTTATAGTTGTTATATAAAATATCTAAAACTGAAACTCCTAAATCCCTTAATATTTTTTCCTTGTACCCTTATAATTGGGCAACACTTAAGTATTTTACTAACTAACGAGGCATAATGCTCTTTCTTGAAGCTAACATATCATTTTGTTTCCATAAGATGTTTGCTGAAAATATCTAAAAACCGATAAATTTTTGCTATGAAAAAGCACTCGAAGCTAATATAATAATGGTGATATGACATGGATATAATAAAAAAACTGATAAAGACAGACAGACAGACAGAAGCACTTTATTGCTCACACTAATCATTATAACATAAACAAGAACAAAAATAAACAACACAATATAAGCAAAGGCGGCCTTATCGCTTTAAGCGATCTCTTCCAGGCAACCCTGCACACTAAGAGAAGAACATTGAAAAAACACACTGTAAATAGTAGCGGCAACACGTAAAAGACATAAAAATCATGAATATAACAAATCTAACTAATTTAACAAAACAATATTAATACCTACCAAATAATTTTAAATATACTAGACACTAAAATACAAAATATTATATGTATAATACATATTTTATATAAACATACATATAAAGAAGAATCGTCCATCGAAAAGACGTCCGAAATGTCGTAGAAATTTCGTTCACTTTGACGTACTGAGTAAGCAATTGCGTCTTTATTCCGTGGAGTAAGACCACTACGAGAATTTCGTGTTATTTGTCTAATACCCTGTATTCCAGGGTGTCTTGTTACGAAAGAGCCTGTCAGCGTGTATTTGAGATCCCTTTCCGTTGTAACTAGTTGATAATGTCGTGTCGTCTCGCCCGCCGGCAAACATGTCTACAACATGTTAATGGTAAAAGACAACTATGTGCCGTATCACTACATAGGATAAAATAAAGTCGCTTCCCGTTTGGTGTCTCCTTATATCTTTAGAATTACCCAACGGATTTTGATGCGGTTTTTTTTATTAGATAGAGTAACTTGAGAGGAAGGTTTATAAGAATAAATTATTCCGGGAAATTGTCACATTCCCATGGGAAAACGGGTATCCCAACTGGTAGTAAACTTTTGACCCCCTTTTGACACCTTTAAGGATTAAAATTTGAAAAATGCTGAAACACGTATTTAATTATTTTAAGTTATGAGCCTAATCAGAAATTTTGAAACAGATGACAATTAAGAAAAAAAACTTTCATACAAACTTTTAACCCCCTTTTTACCCATTTAAAGGTTAAAATTTCAAAAATGCTGAAACACGTGTTTAATTATTTTAAGTTATTAGTCTAATCACAAATTTTGAAACAGACCACATTTATTCAATAAAACGAACTTTCATACAAACTTTTAACGCCCTTTTGACCCTATTAAGGGTTAACATTTTAAATATGCTGAAACACGTGGTTAATTATTTGAAGTTATGAGTCTAATCACTAATTTTGAAACGGATCACACTTAAGACAACGAACTTTCATACAAACTTTTAACCCCGTTTTCATCGCTTGGGGGATTAAAAAAAAGAGTGATTCAAGAGGAAGGTTTGTATGTATGATTTATGTCGGGAGAAGGTCTGTTTCCCGAATCAGTTAGCAGTGGGTGAAACCGCTGGGCGGGCCGCTAGTTAAATAATATGTTAGATTGTTAATAAAGAACAAACCTAACTTAACCTTAACTTAAGTCTTATAATCGTTATATAAAACGTGTTATTTAAATGATTATACTATGAATCGTATGTATGTAATGTAATAATGCTTGTATATGCTCATACTGTAACTGTAGGTACATTGTTGCTTAATTAATTTATTTATTACTATAATTGATGTATTGTATTGTAAATGACATGTTGCATTGTGACTATATTGGATACCTCTATATTGGACTTGTGCCTGAAATAAACGTATTTTAATTTAATTTAATTAACCACCCCGGATTGATCCCGGAGCAAAGGATCCTGAGATGCTAGATAAAACATAAACATTTAAAAATCTCCTGTAACTCCTTTCAATTACAAAGAACAACAAAAAATGTGCCTTAAGGCTCTTTGCGTGTTGTCATTGTCGGTCATAAAGGAACCAGCAGCGCTGTAACATGCCAAAATGCTATTAAAAAGGTAATGGTTCATAACTTCTCATTTCGGAACAAAAGCGGAAGACTATACTGTAAAAACAAACACTTCTTCTTATTTCGTGTGGGACACTGAGTCATTCAACGACCCGATGAACCCTGGTGACAGTTTTTTAACCGCCTACTTCTACTACTATTAGTAGGTAGTAGTTGGCGTCGGACATGGTTGTGTAACGACGGTCGTTTAATAATCATAGACAGCAACTAAGACTGACGGCTAAACGTGCCCTTTGAAACACCGAACCATCTTTCTTACGGACATTTAGGTGGTTCAGCCTGCAATTCCCTAACCAGACTGCGAACAAATTCACGAATTTTGTGAGTGGGCCCTCACAAACTCGAGAATCGAACCCGGAACCACTGCGCCACATGTTTATTACGGCCGATGTGGCGCAGTGTTTTTTATCACGCCCAGCAAAACCTAGCATCACCCCATTTACACCCACGGGTATAAATTGGGTGATGTTTTTCTAAGCCAGACAAACAGTAACACATAAACTTCCACCAATAGTTATCTACCTACGAGTGTTGCACTGTGTTTCAATTTCAAGCGAAAAATGTATTTCATTTTCACTTTGAAAATATGTGTTTCAAAAAACATTAAAAAGACAATTTCACGTTTTCACATTTCTTGGGACGTGCGTCGCATAAATAATGGCATTTACGTGCTTGTAGCACTAAATATGTAAATGTGATTTTATTTTTATTTAAGGTCTCAAATTGTTTCGTGCTTCGGAGGGCACGTTCTGCTGTCGGTCCCGGTTACAGTATATGACAACTTTTCATAGTCATTTCTGAGTCTTACTATAGTGCGTTTGTTTTAATCTCATTATAAAGAGCATTGACTTTTTATGCAAACTGACTTCAAGTGACCTGTCACTAGGAGTAAGCGGTTGAAAAACTCTGACACCAGGGAACATCGTGTCGTTCGTCGACTAAATGTCACACAAGACACAATACAGAAGAAAGAGACAAGGTCTCTCACATTAAATTCCAAATTATATCCTTCGTACCAAAATGTCTAAGTCAAGCTGAGATATTTAGTTAAATTAAGGCGCTGTCTTTCCGTTGTCAATCACTATTCGAGATAACCTTTCGTTTTCGTCGTGACGTGACAAAAATTCAATTAATTGGACCTCGATTGATTATTCCGGAGAAAACACGTGGACACAAAAATTCAATCAGTTCTTTAGTCGTCATGGAACGAGCCACACGAGTAACAAAAATAGGTATTATTCCAACCAGTAACAGAAAAAAACTTTATTTAATAACTCAAATCATAAATTTTTTTCCTCTGCTCGAGTAAAATACTGAAACCTTGAATATTTCAACGAAACTAACATTATACAGGATGTAAAAATATTATTATCCACTAGGAAGTTATGACCACCCCCACTCCAATAAAAAATGGCCTGATTATGTTGTTGCCCCAAACATCGAACCGGGACCTCTCGTATCCTGAAACCAACGCTCACCCCGGTAGACCATGGAGACAATAGAACAATGAACATTGAGTATTTCAGTGAAACAAACATTCCGAATGGACTTTGTCTTCTTTGTAGGATTTTGTAGTAAAGCATTGCAAAAATAAGTCACAAAAGGTAGCGAAGCGACCCGTTTCCGCTTTCAGTCGGTGATAACGTCACAAACTACCCGCGCGTCCGTCCATACCTACATAATGTGCTGAAAATGGAACGAATGGCTTCATTAAGTTAGAGTCCGCGAGATATACGGCTGAAAGTATTTTTATGTATACCGTTCGTACTAAAGCTGCCTAGATAGCGGAGTTTTAACAATGTTTTTGTAGTTACAGTCACAAAATCTATTATAGTTGTACCAGTTTGAAAATAATTGAAAAACTTTTTGATGTCCATGGGTGTCCGCACCACACGCTCAAAGCTTCTAGCAAAAATAATTCACAAAAGGCGGAATATCAACCTGTTTCCGTTTTCAGTCGGTGATAGATAACGTCACAAACACCCCGCGCGGCCGTCGTCCGAGATACGAGTACATAATGTGCTGAAAATAGAACGAATGGGTCTTGAGCACACTTCATTATGTTAGGGTCCGGGAGATATACGGCTGAAAGTATTTTTGTGTAGCGTTTAGATAACGTTGTTTTCATGAATTTGTAGTTTCAGTTCAGTATTCATTCTCCATTTCTTTTTAATATACCTAACTTTGGCCAACTCCACAATTAAATCCGGAACGGTGTCTCGGTCAGGCGCGTGTGACAGAGATCTACCGCGCGGCAGACTCCTGCAGCCGACCTGGCTCCGCACGTATCGACTAGTCGTTCCTGCGGATCCAGCCAGGAAGGCCGAGAGGGTGGCGCAGGTCCTGGGGCAGCCCTGCGTTTTCCATAATTGCGTCCCAGGCAACGCAGTGTCTGCCTCAGACACTGTTTAAATCGTCTGTCACAGACGTGTGAGGCCATTGATGATGACTTCTATAGGAACTCTCTTGAATTATAGGTAGAGTCTGAATTTTATAATACTCGTAGCTAGTTATGTTAGTTGCTTTATCTGGCTCGAAGTTGCTTTTTGAGATTCTCTGCCTGCCTATGCCTGCTATTTACTAACATTATCATTATACACACTTTTCCGAATTACCCTCAAAGGTTAGTCAGACGGCGTAAATTACCGTTTTTTGCAGCCTGTCTACCCCGCAAGCGATTATAGGCGTGATATATGTATTATAATACGTATGTATGTATCATAATACATTATGTTACCTACTGAAAATAATTGTTTTGTAATCGTTGCCAATCAGTATTATGACATACATATAATTACATAATTACTAAATCGAATCACTGGATAGATAACATCTCGAATAGATATAAAATGGTTTCCACTTGTATCCAGTACGGCTATTAGACTAGACAACGAAAAATACTGAACATACATACATACATACATACAAACATCACGCATAATAATCCCTTACGGGGTAGGCAAAACGTAAAAAACCGCAAAAAAACGGACATTTACGCCACGTCTGGCAAATATTTGAGGGTCATTTGGGAAATTGTATTTCGCCGTAGTGACAAGTTGTCAGCCCATCGCCCAAAGTTGCAATACACACCCTCGGGTCCCTTAGTCGCCACTTACGACTCCCACGGGAACGCAATGGGGTGATGCTATTCTAAGCCGGCATGTCAAGGCCATCACACACAACACAATGTTAATACATTTACATAAATTTTTATTTAATCGTGCTATTTTTAGCTGGTAACTACGATTCCCGGGTCTCGGGTCCTTTTATTACATCTGACTAGGTACCTACCTTACCCACATACCTGTCTCTTGCAATTTTAGGCGATGGGCTAACAACCTGTCACTATGGCGATACACAATTTTCCAAATGACCCTCAAATATTTGTCAGACGTGGCGTATATGTCCGTTTTTGTGGGCGTTTACGCTCTGCCTACTCCGCAAGGGATTATTGGCGTGATATGTGTATGTATATTGACATTGTTAATGTCGGTACATCATTTATTGAGCCAATTATAGAGCTACTGAATACTTTTTATGATTGTTAATTACAAGAAGTTACCAGCCGTAAAATTCATGAGTAAGTATGCCAATTTGAATTTATGGTTTACCATACCACAGAATCAATAGTAGAAATACCATAGTGGTAGTCTATTTTAATATTGAAACAATACGAAAAAAACAAAATTTTACTTAAATTAAATACTTCCAAGAACTTTATAATAATGCCATCTATTTTTGTCCTAAATTATGACATCAGAAAGGGTTGGTAATTTGATATACAAGTTACGAGTGATTACGGTACAAAATCACTTTACCCTAATTTACATTTAAAATGTTGTCAAGGGTAAATATGATAAAGCGTTTCCACAAACATTTTATAGAGCCTCAAGCATTTTCGGAGACTTTATTTATCAGTTGTGAGTTTATATTTTCAAAGTGTAATTAAATGAGACATTATGAAAGAAAAATTATCTAGAAGTATAATAGTACTTTACTCACTCACACACACCGAAAAATTGAAGGTCATGAAAATCAGAACGCTACGATAAATTGGTTGCTACGCCGTAGGCCTCTAGCACCGTAGCCGTAGCTGTACTAGTAGCTAGCAGCAAACATATTGGCTTCGAGTCCACGAGCGCATTTTTAGCTAAATTCTAGATATTGCTGTCACTTTCTAAAATTAGTAAAAGAAAAGGAGAAGAAATATAAAATGTCTAATCACCTAAACTATAGCCTCCAGTGTGATAAATTGTAGGTATGAGCGGTACGAGAACTCGATTTCATCTACACTAATAATATTATAAAGAGAAATAAGTAGTTTGTATGTAATCGATTAACTTCGAAACTACGACTCGACCAATTTCGAAAACTCTTTGCCATGCCTGCCTGCGTATTATTCCCACGGAAAAATGGTTCGCAACGGGTGATTCTTAATTTTATTTTTGCTGTAAAACTGCCTACGTAATAATGTGTAGAATGTACACAATTTAATAAAACCGTAACCTAAACCTTAACCTTCTTGATCTCTAATAGAGCAAAAAAAATGCATTAACATTAATGGTTAAGCTATGAAGTTTAACTGCCCATCAAACTAAGTAATAAGATCGTACTAACTTTCGTTCAGGCATTTTCGCTGTAAGTCAGAATGTAAACTGAATTCTTTCGTTATTTTTAGCCCAGTACCCAACGTTATTAAAGTTGCAAGGCCCTGTGCTGATATAATACTGGTAGATACGTAGAGGGTGCTTCGTAAATATCAATTTTTATGCCGCTAGTACTAATCAATGCTGTGCTAGAACGATTAGTATTTATTTTAAATACATAATCATAAGTGGCCCTTGTACGATCACAAAATATACAAAGTGCTAGTTAAAAAATGTAAACTGGAGTCGTAACTGCAACGTTATATCCTACTAATATTACCTATAAATACGAAAGTTTGTATGTATGGTTGTTTGATACTTCTTCACGCAAAAACTACTGAACCGATTATAATGCAATTTGGCACACATATAGAAGGTAACATTGATTAACATATAGAATAGTTTTTATCACCACTTATGCGGGCAACGCCGCGGGTAACAGCTAGTATTCGGTATAAGATAAAACGAACTTACCAAGCGAAGTTCGATCGATAGAGTCGCTTTGTTCGAAGATATAAGATCCCTCCCATCCAAAAATAGTTGTACCTCTATAATAGAAAGGGTTAGATGTTTTATTTATATCTCAAAAAAAAATAGAGCTCGGCTAAAGTTAGGTGGCAGAAAGGAAAGGTAGGATTGCCAGTTAAAATAAAATAAAGAGTTAAATCGACATTTTGAATAGATATTCTTTATAAGTGCGATAAATGCCTAGTAACTTAAAGAAACTACTTCTTAAATCGACATTTTGAATAGATATTCTTTATAAATGCGATAAATGCCTAGTAACTTAAAGAAACTACTTCTTTAACTATATAGTTAACTTAGATTATATCCGAAGAATAAGGCAACGAATATAATAGATTATAGATAATTAAGTGCGTACTTTTAAGGGCTTTATTTTACTTATTAAGGTGCTTTTTGAACACGCTGTAGCTTATTACGATGTTTGGCAAATGAAGGCATAAATTTACCTGTCTACCTTGACTCGCTTATTGAACCCTAAGTACTTTGCGGAGCCCTATCGTTACTAGACTGTTTTCGATAGACTTGCTTGTATGTAAAGGCGGGTTATTTTATTACCCAATATTCACACATTGTTATCGAGCGAGTTAACGAATCTTCTTCTTCTTATCGTATCAATGGACCCACAGCACCGAAACGTCATGCGATGTCATGTTCTTTGGTCTGTGGATACGCCCAATGCAGAATGTACAAAATTTATAGCATATGCAAATAGCAAAAGTATCACCCCATTTCTTTCCCGTGGGAGTCGTAAGAGGCGACTAAGGGACTCGAGAGTGTGTATTCAAATTTTAGGCGACAGGCTGACAACCTGTCACTATGGTGATACACAATTTTCCGAATGACCCTCAAATATATGTCAGACGTGGCGTAAATGCCGTTTACGCTCTGCCTACCTCGCAAGGGATTATAGGCGTGATATGTGTTTGTTTGGTTTGTATAGCAGCGATTGCGATTATTAGCCTGACATGGCTATCCATTTTTTTTTGTATGTTGATTTCCCCGTTTTAAGCCATTCACAAACTAATTTTATTTGCCGTCTGATGTCTTAGAAAAGCATCACCCCATTTCGTTCCTGTGCGTGTCGTAAGAGGCGAATAAGTGGCTCAAGGGTTACATGTGTATTGCAATTTTAGGCGATGGGCTGACGACCTGTCACTATGGCCATACACAATTTTTTTGAATGACCCTCAAATGTTTGTCAGACGTGGCGTGAATGTCCGTTAACGCTCTGCCTACCCCGCAAGGGATATTGGCGTGATATATGTATGCACAAACTTAAATTAATCACGAACTCAGTTTCAAAGACATTGAATGGACAGAATACTAAGTAGAACATTTTGATCAGTTACTCTTTAAATTTCACAAACGGAGCAAAATATACCTGTAAAAAGTAAATAATATTAACACTAAAAAAACTTCAATATGACCTTTAATTACCCCGTGCCTCTTAGTCTACTTCTATCTGACCTCTAGCTAAAATTTTGTGGTCACTGGTTAACCCTTAGAAATGTTTTGCTGCTTATAAATTCTCATAAGGTCACTTAGGTCGTAACAGTTTAATATTCTGTGGTCATTCATTTGCCCAGCCTTTGTTAGCCCAATTCCGTACCTACTACCTAACCTTGGCTCTACCTACCTATTTATAGTTTAAGGCGAGTGTATTCGTGAACGGCCTCGACAGTGGCGCCACTTCACAAAAAATCAATTTTCTCTCACGTCCGGTTAGACACTCGAACCGCCAATATAAGTCTTATGCGCGCGGCATAAGAACGGCCCAAACTCTAAACTGTCTAACTAACCCAACCTGAGCTTGCCTGTAAGTATACATTATAACGAGGAATGTTGCGGGTTTGTTCTTAATTTTCTTTTATATGAACTAACATCCAACAGGTCATTTGTGCGATAAAACTGCTGTTGCTGTAAAAGTTCGCTGTATGGCGCAGGTATTAAGAAACCCACAAAATGTAGTCGGATCCTAAAATAGACATAAACTGAAGCTATTACTCATGAAATTGGGTAATAGACATAATGGAGCCTAAAGTGACTTAACTGGCTGAATTGCTAAAATTAGATTAGGAATAGAGCTAAATTGCCAAGTACGCGACCTTATAAAGAGCTTCTTTTAGACGTAAGTGGATCATAATAAAGTGAAATGCCTACAATTCCTTTATTATGTAATCGATACTCTTTGAAAACACTGAACCGATTTTCAAAGTCTTACCATTTAGAAGCTACATTATCTCTGGTTTTCATAGACTTGTTTTTATGACGGCAAAATTTCATATTTCCACAAGAAAACGATAAGCAGCGGGTCGGGTCGCCAGTAGGTAGGTACTCCTGTCTTTTATTTTTTCTCGGTTGTTTTGCTTCAGAATGTTACTATCAAAAATGTTCCTGATAGTCTACATTTAATGGTACCTACTTTATGCAACTGTATCATATATAATGCCTAATTATATGCAGTTGTATACATAATTTGTCAGCACTCTCCAAAAAGTTCTGAAAAATCAACTAATTACATACACTAACAAACCTTCGCACCGGCGATCTTACACCGCGTCCAAGATGTCACTGCACGGGTGACAGGCTGTGATCTTCGAGCAACGACGGCCTTCCGTCCCGAGACGGAAGACCGTGTTGCTCGAAGGCTGTGATAGGTGTGGCCGAAGATGATGGCAAATTTGAGTATTGACCACAGAGTAACTTATATATTGTAGGGGTAGTATTGGCGCAGATTAAGTAAGTATTGGCACAGAAAAATACGTTTCACTTCTCGATTTTATCGAAAAGTAAAAAACATGAAAAAAATCCGTACTCGTAATGCTTAAGAGGGAAGAATACCTTCGCCATTTCAAAAAATTAGGTATTTAAGAAAAGTCATTCTGTCGCTCGCGCGCTGAAGTCCCCGCGTAGTGCGCACAACACATACACAGAACCTCACGCACACAGACAAACGCTGCCGCCAGACCTGCGCCTGCGAGCGCAGCGACGACGACTGCGCAACGCGGGGTGCTATTTTGTTTTCTTAGATCATTATGGCGTAACCGAAACTAAATTGAGGATTATTTTGATAAATCCAAGTAAGTATTTTACTACCTATGTTATGTAATGTGTATTAACTAAATATTTGTTTGGAGTACCCCTGTGTAGCTTAATCATAATAGACTGTACATAGGTAGTAGGTAGGTTGATATTTACGAAATATTATGATTTTTGACTTTGATTAGACTACAAAACTACTGCATTTGCTGCTATAATTATCTATCACATTACAACTAACTATAATGTTTTCAAGTACCAATTTTTTTTTCGGATTCGTGGTCTCATATCTAAAACTGAATAGGTATGTACCTAATGTAGGTATAACATTATTTTATAATTATTGCAGGTCCCGATTTATTAATAGTCACACGATAATGGCTATGACTATATGCGCCTGAACTGTCTCCTGTGCTGACACGCTTGTTCCGCCTCTCTCTTAAAGAAAGAACGGTGCCAGGGGCCTGGAAGCTTGCTAATGTGCAACCAATTCCCAAAAAGGGCGACCGTGCTGACCCTACCCATTACCGCCCAATTTCCATCACCTCCATCTTATGCAAGGTAATGGAGAGGGTACTCAACAGTAAGTTGCTGACATACCTTGAAGACAATGATCTCAGTGACCGTCAATATAGCTTTCGCCGGGGGTGGTCTACTGGTGATCTTCTTGTGTATGTCACGCACTGCTGGGGCGAAGCTATCGAGTAACACGGCGAAGCACTTGCCGTTTCACTCGATATCTCGAAGGCCTTTAACAGAGTCTGGCATGCAAGTCTGCTCAGCAAGCTCCCTGCTTATGGCATCCCAGCTGATTTTTGTACTTGGATTTCGGACTTCCTTAGTGAACGGCCCATTAAAGTAGTCGTTGACGGCTGCTCCTCTGACCTTACGGCCATTGATGCCGGAGTTCCTCAGGGGTCTGTTCTCTCTGCAACTCTTTTCCTGCTGCACATCAATGACCTTCTTCAGCATGGTATTGTTGGATACGCAGATGATAGTACCGTTTTAGAGAGATACTTGCAAGGTAAAAAAACCAGTGGGGATGAAATACGTTCGTTAAGAAAGGCCATGGTAGAGCGAACAGATCTGACCTTAAGCCTTGTCTCCCAATGGGGCGACGACAATCTGGTCTCATTCAATGCCACCAAAACACAGGCGTGTCTTTTCACTGCAAAAAGGAATCCTTTCGACTGGGCACTTATTTTTCGGAGTACATCTGTCCCTGTCACTGACAGGCTTGAGCTTCTAGGCATGGAGTTGACATCAAATCTAAACTTCGGCGCGACCATCGAGTACAAAGCTCAAACGGCGGCTAAGAAGCTGGGCATCCTGAATAGAGTGAAGCGATACTTTACGCCTGGACAGCTTTTAACTCTTTACAAAGCACAAGTCTGTTTGTCGGTTTTTTACAGATTGTACTTTGGAGAGTGTGCTCAAGAGCTTCACGACCTTGTTCCACCAGCTTCCTTCTACCCTCGGACATCCAGACGCACCGCCGGATACCATCCATACCTGGTTGCCATACCACCAATTCGGACTAAGTGTTTCCATCATTTATAATGCGCACTGCTAAAGCGTGGAACTCACTACCTGCGTCTGTGTTTCCAAACGCATACAACCCTAATCTCTTCAAAGTAAGAGTGAACAGGCTTCTTCTGGGTGAGCTCGCTCCACTTTAGACTCTGTCTCTGTCTTATGACCTAGACTAGAGTCAAGAGCAAACCCATCCTTGATATAAAAAAATGGAGGAAAATAAGAAAAATACTTTTAGAAGGGGCAAAAAGAAACAAATACGTTTAGAAGGAAGAAATTTCACTTCAAGAGAAAGAATAATATTTGGTTTGTATTTTGTTTACCTACCTACACCTCACTAAGTAGGTAGGTACCTCTCGCAAGTTATTACAACTAATATTAGACACATTGCTGTTTTTAACCGACCTCAAAAAAATAAGGTTATCAGTTGGATATGTATGCATGTATGTACCTAATATTGTTCGAATTTGATAATATTCGGGTATTAATATTTTTAATCTATTTATTCCTCCAAGCACGCACGTGTGCTTAATTTCATAAGTGTATGTTTGTATGTTTGTCCACAATCTCGAACACTAAAAGTCATATCGAGATAGACTTTTTTATTTATGTTAGGCAATCTATGTATACTATAACAACAATTAGGGAACAATTCAAGTTTTATCGAAATCTGTTAAGAAGTTTAAGACATAATAATAATAAATAAATAAATAATCAAAACTCATAAAACGTTTTCATTGTTTCAAATTTTCCCGTTGTCGGGAATCAGTTTTTTAAAATATTTATTAAATTTTCAACTTTTCCGTTTTAAGAATTATGTAACTTTAGAACCACGCATTCTGCCAGCAGAAAGGGGTCATCACGTTAAACACTCGTTTACTATTACTAACTTTTACAAGCTCGATTGAAAAATAAGTTAATAATTAGTACACCAAAATTTGGTTGTTGTTGATAACATTTGCCTTGATCGTAATTTTCAATTTACCAAACTTGCATCGTAGAGTACTATACCATCCTTCTGGAGCAGTCCGATAACCTATTGTAATATGTATGTAAGTAGGAGCGAAATTTATCTTCTCCTTACATTTAGAAACAGAAATTGGTATTAAGGGATATCGATTCCTTTCTCATCTCTACTATCGACTTTTTCGTTAACATCTCTATAATACGTGAAACATTACTTCACCCCCCGACCCCCGATAGTGCGATAGAGAGCGTTGCCGCTCGCGACTGACTGTAGGTATTTTTAAGGTGAAATTTGCGTCTCGGGAGAAAACGTTTCCCACATACTAAATCACAACCAATAGTTTTGATTTTGGTGTCTCTCGTTTCAACATATTATATTCTAGGTTTATAGCTTTTTATTTTTTCTTAAAACTACTTTGTTTTTAAAATAAAAACGTTTTACTTCAAGGAAGATTTTGTAATAAAAAAAGTGACTTTTAGACGCCTATAATTTTTCAATCAATTGCAAAATTCGAAAAAAGGAAAAACTATAAACCTAGTTTTTTACTGTGTCAACAACATTCTAAAAAATCATTGAGATCGGATTACATTTAGGGGTAGGAAAACGTTTTCTCTTTTTGTATGGACGAGAGCTCGGTAGTCGATTCTCTTAAGCATTTGCAAATAATACATGCCTATAGGCAGAATGCGTAGCAGGTCTTCATACAACTGTTATCGAATTTGTAATGCGAACAGAGTTTCGATAAAATCATTCTTTAACATTTTTCATATTTCGTAATTTGTTAAAGTTCGTAAGTACAATATTTTCGAAATTAGTAAAACTTCTGCCATGTTGGCCGTTTTATCCATTTCACTTACCACAAAATGCGACAACCACGGACAATTTCAACTTCGGAAAAATGTCGAACAAGTGGAACTTCGTTTAGAAAAGTTTTCTTTTTGCGAAATGGGTCACTTCAATTTTATTGCAGATCTATGTTGCGGCGCATAGAATAAAAAACTGGGTCTAACGTTATTTTAAGAACATAACAAAGTAGGGTAAGACTAACATAAGTAGGGTATGAGTACGTATAAATGTAAATGAACATATTCATTTACATTTATACGTACGGTTGTGGTTTAGAGATTAGTATTCACAAGAGAACTTATTATATTCATCAATTAAACAAACGCAGCCTACCAAAACTTATTGTTAAATATTTTGATCATTAGTTTAAGCCTAAGGTGTCTGCAAATATTTACGACCTTGACATATTTATGGTAATCCACCTGTGTACACCATTAAGAATACAGTGATTTTGTAAATTTTGGCATCGTGGTATTTTTGAAAATTTGAGGCCCAATCATTTGCCAATTTACTAATCGATAAAATAGAGAAACTCAGTGATTAGATAGATCATCGGCGCGGGACGCCTAAAGCGGTGGGTTCGTATTCCGATCGTGTGAAATTTTTATTTACCAGCATCAAGGAGTGTAATGACTTGGTAACATATTAGTAAAATTGATACACAAGTGTAAAAATATTAGCTGCAAATACGAGTATTTTAAGGGGTGATGAACCAGTCCATGAAACTAAAGAACTTTCGCCGAGGAACATAGGCCTAATATGAAAAAAAATACATCCCAATGCCTTTCATACATATTGACTCGGTTTGGCATGGTTCGGCTGGATGGAACATCATATATGGGAGAGGTACAATATTTTTTCATATTTTTACCTATGTTTCTTTGGGAAAGTTATTCAGTGGTCATGGGCTGGTTCATTCCTTAAAAATATTTGCAGTTTCCTGTATTGGTAAATGAAGAAAATAAACAGGTCACGACATATTGTCGACGAAATACAAATTAAATCAGGATCGTCTAAATAAGTACAAACTTTGCATAATATAATAGAACCGGGAATTTAGATCAAAATAATCACTATTAAGTACCTATTATTAAGGGCGAGTGTACTCGTGAACGACCTCGACAGTAGCGCTACTCCACAAAAAAAAAAACTTTATAATATATATATATAATATATATATATATCAGAATGTCCGATGCCCAAGTTTTTAGTATTATCCTTCAGTAAAATTAGAAACTAAATGAAATATTCGCTGCAATCAAAGTTACGGAAAAAGTGCCACTTTTGGTACTAATTGTTTAAGTAATTAAAGTTATGGCAATTAGTACCAAAAGTGGCACATTTTTCGTAACTTTGATTGCAGAAAATATTTCATTGAGTTTGCAGGTTCAAATTTTACTGAAGGATAATACTAAAAACTTGGGCATCGGCTATTCTAATAGATTGTTTTTATGAAGAGAAATCTTTTTTTTGTGAAGTGGCGCCACTGTCGAGGTCGTTGATGGCTACACTCGCCTTAATCTAACACTCGCAGCGCCGGACATTGTATTGGTTTGGTACCTTGGCATACTTGCTGTCAAATTCTTGACCTGCGTACGCGCTTCATGTAAACATTAAGTAGGAAGTGTGTCCAGTTTTAAAAATAGTTTGTCTTGTGATTTTAGTACACGATTTAGCGTCGAGAGTCGAGCTCTATTCATAGTTGTTTTGGCTCGCTCCGGAGACGTATTAAATTAGCAATAGAAGTTATCAATACAAAGTATAAAATGAACTCGCTGAACGTTTCTCTGAATGTCATGGACAACGCTCATTCCTTCGTACACTAACTGATTTGATGCGTCTTTAAAAATTTTTAAATTTATTTCAAACATGAAATTTTTATTATGTATAATAACATGCCGGATTTTTTTTTTCCCACGGGTAAATTGATAGCAGCAGGTGCAACCGCTGGGCGTGCTGCTAGTTCAATATATTTACGTATTAAAATATTATTAGATTATATCTGCCTTAATTTTTTCCTAATATGTTTTTTAATCTCTTGGCCGTGTAATGCCAGCTTAAAAGCATTACCCGAGGGTTTCAATTTCAAGTGTATTTCAATATTAGACGACAGGCAGACAACTTGTCACTATAGTGGTACATGATTTTTCAAGGTACATATACAAATAGTTTTATGCTTTGTGCCCGTCAATATATATCTACGTAAACTTATTTCATTGCCCATGTTTGGCTCGAACTCACTAAATTATAGAGTCGAAATACTCCTACCTACATAAATAACTGCCTAAATTATAATTTTCTGTTCATTCCGTCCCAACGGCCTTGGGATTAAAATCTAGTTTCCATTCCACTCAGTTGCCTCTGCGACATGCGGACTTACCCAGATTAACTAAACTACTTATACCTACATTCAGAGCAGCTACCTCATCTAAAGTACCGCCGTTCCAATAAGTCGTATTTGACAGCTGTCAGATTCGTGATAATACTATGGCAAAGGGTCCATTTTCCTTTGTTGACCTCTTTTAGTATGGAGAAGTGTTAATGCACCTTAATAGTAAATAATTTACAATAAATTCGTCAATGACTGAATGAAGAATGATGATGATATAAAAATCTCCTAAACTCCTCTGATCAAAACTAATCAAAATTAGAATTTGTATTCGATATCAGACGATATTCTATTATTAAATTCTATTGCCGTCTTCTTTTGAGTAGGTAGCGAGATCGACGATTTCTAGGTCGTTGTAAAAATACCTGCACAATACGTCTCAAACGCTTAAACTTCCTCATATCAAAAAATAAATTTAAACATAGCGTTCCCATAACCGAACCTTAATACAATAGAATTAAATTAGGTGTACTACAATGTTTTTGCATTTAAAAAAATATAATTATTTTGTCTGTTCTGTAATACACGTACTGTTACGGTAGTAATTACTGCAAATGCAGGCAATTCTTTGCACGACTATGCATGTAAAACTGTTCCATTATTCTAGAGCTTTAGAGTACAAGTATAGCGTTCAAAGAACAAGAATAATCTCAAGGCATAACATGCATACTATAGTTTATACATGTGTTGATAAATAAACTCTTGTAGTTTTGTCAAACGTGACGACAAGGATATTTTTTACGACCATTGATGCTCTGTCAACCACGCAGAAAATAAAGGCGCCAACTACTACTAAAGCCTTTGACATGGTTGTGTGACGACCGCCATGCTATCTAAGTATCTAATAATAAAAAGCTACGGCACTACAAGTAATGCATTAGTGAAGGATTTTAATAATCTTAATATTTTTTCTTATTTCCAGGACCAAATACCAGCGATGTCTGACCTGACGCTGGGCGGCATTATGTACCTGCTAGGGGTCTTCTTCTTCAAGTCGGACGGACGGATCCCCTTCGCGCACGCCATATGGCACCTGTTCGTGGCCCTGGGAGCCAGCGTGCATTTCCTGGCAATACAGCGACACCTCTTCCCCGATAAGATCCAATAAGACTGCCTTGCGAAACTAGTGAACCTACTTTTTCAAGGTTTTTGCTACTAAACAGTGATTAGCGAATTTATTATTTCAGGTTTTTGAGGATCTTGGTCAGAAATTATTTTTCTTCGATGGTTTAGGTTTAAATTTGTTTCGATACGGCTACATCATATTTATGAGACGAAGTGAAACTTAGTTGATTGTTTGTGCTTTTATAGCACGTCAAATAGCTTAATGGATAATAAAATTAGTGTTCCGATCAAAATGGCTTCCGATCAAACGATATTACGGTCACTGAAAAGCATTTTATGGCCAATATATTGGATACAAAATCCGCCTGCAATATAAACTAACAAGTAATAAAAACACACTTTTATTTGCATTGGACGCAATTCAAAGTTTCACGGCTACTGAGAAACATCAATCTCTCTGAAAGATTTAACTGCCGATTGAAATCTATTAATTTACTTTTCATTTTTGTAGATACGTATGTGGATGTTAGTAAGAATTATATCATAAAGAAAAGACTAGTCTATCGAACGATTGCTGATAATTTACTTACTTTCTACCCAATCTTGCAAAGTGTCACAGCTACCGAAACGGCACATTTTATATGAAAACTTTAATTATAGGAAACCTTAATGAATCTGTACTTTAATTATTTGAAAATTAATTGAGTCGGTTTCAGGGAACCCAAAGGAATTAATTGGTTTTCTTTGAATTACATTTCTTAATCAATCACTTGTCAGCACTCGTTGCTTGGACTTTAGTTGGTTTTGATAAACGTGATATAAGCACCAACTGCAAAATTTCACTGCATTCTTTATATGTATCTTATAGTATTTAAGGTAGTTAAAAAAATTTAAAAAACGTGCTCGTGTCTGTCTCTAGCATGTATGTTTCAGTTTACTAAAGACTGTTTAGAACTGTTTAGACTCCCGAAAAAAGCACTCAGTCGGAATCTAAACGCTCGACTACAACCCTTATTTCATATTTCATCCTACGGTCCTTGGAATATTTGCAGTATTTTTTAAGCCTATGTGTATGGGCGGTGTTTATCACAACATGGGCTGCATAGAAAAAGTAATTCAGGTCTGATCATGCCCGCAAAGCTTTCGGTACACCGTCCCTTAGACACAGTTTTTAATGCTTATATCACGTTTAGTTAATAGAACTTTGGAAAAGCACTCAACACAATCTTTCTAACTGTAAGTATATGTTTTAGATCAAAATATAAAAGACAGCTATGTAGTGCTGGGTATTTACTTATTAGACTAATAATATAAATTGTCTTCTGTGAATAAACTAGATCTAAAATTACATCGATTTGATGAATGCCGAGTTCCTTTTCATGCGATCCGTGAATTTAAGCTTTAGTAGAATTTATCAGTACTATCCGCTGTAGCTAATTACCATATACTGGTTTTCCAGACCATTATTATGAAAAACCAGTATAGATAGATAACTTTTTTTTACCTTTACAGGCAGAGCTATATTATTATTTTATTTATTTCTTTATTTTGTTATTTTAAGTCTATTATAAGTTATTATTATAATTTAATAGTAACAGATTATTTGCTAATACCAAAAATATCGTGCTATTAAACGATTACAGGATACAACTTAGAAATACTTTTATTTTTTGTTCAAAGTAGAATTTATTGCATTTTTGTTTGCATGAATAACACGGATCGGTCGCGGCCAAACCTGTGTAAGATCTGAATGCATGTAGTTATAGTGTTTATTATGTAAAATATTGTTGAACCTATGTTATGTACTGTAGTAAGTGTTTGTAGTATCTCAGAATCTCGAGACCAATCCAACCCTTTTAGAGAATTTAACGTGTATGCATTAGGAATTTTTAGATACATTTATACCTATACTTATATAAGATCCAGTTTTTCAGCGAAATCTTTTATACACCTCGAAGTGTCTTTTCCTTAAATAAGTTCGTTATACATTTTAGTGTAGTTCTATATAATGTCTTGTATATGAAATACCTAGTATTCGTAATTGTGGCAAAGTTATAGTTTTATTATTTACTCTGGTATTTCTGGCTCTTGCAATTTTGTGGATATGCATGATTGGTACATGTTACACTTGTAAAACATTGTTTTAAATGTATGCAATTTGGACACGTAGTAAAATATTGTAGTTATATGTTTAAACTGTAAAAAGTCCGGACACTCAGGTAAGGCACTGTTACAAACTTTTGTCTATCGGTAAAGTTGCTGCGCCAGTAACACAAGAGGTGACCTGAGGTGATCACCTGCAAGACGTTTTCCATTTTTAGATTTGTTAAGTAGTGTTGCTCAATTGTAGGGTGAAGTGTTTATTTAGACTTCCATAGTTTTATGTGCAAATTTTCATTTGTAAGATCTCTAATAATAACCAATATTGTGTTATAAAAAGAGCAGCCAAGCAAACTTCATCGTGGTCATAAATTACATAAACTTATGAACACGATAAAATATAATTCGTTTTAAATCGGAATTTTGCATTGTTTACTTTGTTTCAGTTTTCATGGCTCCTAATTATCAACTAGGTGACTAATGGGGAGACTATTATTCTTTCTTTCTTGCCATATTCCTAGCAATAAGCTGTTCAGTTTCATGAGTACGTACATGCATGCCTACCTTTTTAAACGAATGATAACAAATCGTATTTTATTGCAAGTTTATATTACCATCATGAACATTACATTTAAAATGTTTGGCCCAATACCCTATTACATACAATGGGCGTATGATGTGTGTAACAAAAGGGCCTGTCTGAAACTGGGTCCTGGGTCGACATAGATACATCATTCTTGGTCTGTGTTATGGATTGACTATTCATGATTCTGACCTTGCCACCTTTCGCTTTGAGCTTGTTTAGTACAGTCATCAGAAGCGTTTGTTCATGATTGAGTATGTTTTAAATATGATCGGAAAATACTTTTGTTTATAATCAATTAGTTCTATTGTAGCTACTTGATAATTTAAGGTATTTTTTGTTATTTAAATACTTCCTGGAATTTATACTCTGTTTCCATCAAATTTTACGTATTTGCAATAGTTTTATATTAGTTTAAAAGCTTCTAGTCAAGTATTCGCTGCAAAAATTTACAAATTGGTGATGTTGTTAATAATTAAAATGTATGAAACTAATATTATATGTACACAAGTACAAAGGAGGTACCAATTGGTGGCAGAAATAAAGTTGCGTTGGAAATACAAGGTTATCAGGGTAAATCAGTGTACCAAAAAAAAAACTATAAACTTATAACACAAAATTTCATGAAATTATTTGAAACTTATAATTGATAATATCAATGTAACTCATACATTTTAAAAATGTTATAGATCAGATAAGATGTAGTAATTTAGTTTAGTCCAATTTTTATTTACCACTGGTGTATGTATGGTGTATAAGATTTTATGTAATAATTCCTACCTACTTAATAACAAACTTTTAGGATTTTTATCTTTCTCTTTGTAGATTATTATAAAAATGAAAGAGTGCAAACGTATTTTAAGTAGGGAAACAGTATTTCCACAGTTTTATAACTTTAAACTGACATTTATGTGAAATTTAAATGTACCCCGTTTTACTGTGGCAAAAGACCGCTCTTGCAACACAGTAAAACATGACCCCTATAGGTACCTCGTACATACTTTTAGGGAGACTTTGTGAAATGTAAAATAAAATATAGTTAACTATAAAAATGTATGAAGCGAAGTTTTTTTGGAACCAACATAGAATCTCTTGTCTTCCAGACTTTCTCGAGATCCCCAACTAGTTTCCAAGGATAATAAAGTCTTTGCTGTTATTTTACTGTAGCGAATCCATGGAACTAGTATGTACGTACGTACTAAGAAGTACGACATAGGAGGACTTGTGAAAACTTATAACTTTTTGATTTTAGTTGTTTTAACAATTTGCAGGGTGTTAATACTACATATGCTATTTCTTCTTTTTATGTACATGAAGTAGGGGTTGTTTGTTTATTGAATTCAATCACATCATTTTTGCCTTCATTTTAAACTCATGAAATAAATAGGTAGTGGGTATTTTAATTGAAGTAAATGTGGAGCAATGGTCAAAGAAGTAGGAATGTTGAAATAAGTATTTGTAAGATGCAGATTCTTTGTTATTAAGATCATAATGTATCTGTAGTAAATCTTAGTTAATTTCAAAGTTGTATGGTATCCAATTTTATTACTCTGTGATTGTTTTATAATTTTGTATAAGATTAGTGTTAATACATGAATGTGTCACTTGTGATATTGGACCCTGGTATAGTTTTGTAGAGGTTTTGGGAACTCAATAAAAAATATTATGAATCTTATAGTTTTATTTTATTGTACAAATACAGTGTAAGTGAAATGCACTTCACATAATACAAAATTGTTTTAGAAATAAATAAAGAAGTACCAAACAAGTACATACCTAAATAAACACAGCTCTACATTTTTGATACTGTTTTTATGCCAAGAATTTCAAAGCATTTTTCCATTATCTTGGCAGTAATTTCACAAAGGATCAACCTTTCATACAATATCTTAACAACTTTTCCTTCTTTATCCTTTTCAATACAATAGCACTTGTCATAGAATTCAGTGAAAACTGATGATATTTCAAACAGGTATTCGCATAAAGTGTGCAAATACAAATCACCAGCCACTTTAAGAATGATTTCTGGAAACCTGAGCAGAACTTTTCCAAGTTTCCATTCAGCTTCATGGGTCAATTTGAATCCATTGTTCTTAGCATGATTGAGTAGCTCCTCAACAGAAACCTGAGCATTTCTAGCAATGGACCTGATCCTAGTCAATGAATATAATAAATACACTGCAGTGTTTCCCCTGTCATCTAACATTTTATCAAATGAGAACACATAATCATTAATCCTATTGTGAGATAAATCTGCATATTTAATGCAGCCGTATGCTACTGCTTCTTGTGCCTTCTTCAACTCCTCAGGTGTCAGAACTTCATGACGTCCCTTCTCCTTGAGTTTGTCTAAAGATCTTTTCAATCCCTCTTCAAGTAAGTCTATCAGTTTAACAGTATCGCCAGATCTAGTTTTGAATTTCTTTTTGTCTTCGCCTAGAACAACTCCAAACCCTACATGCTCAACTTTCTGGCCATTTTTGAGAATACCAGCTCGTCGGGCACAAGCATCGATTGTTGCAAAATGTGTGTATTGTCCAGCATCAGTCACATAAATAAACCTTTCCCCCTTTTCTTCTTCTACTCTTTGCTTGATGGTAGCCAAGTCAGAGGTGTCATAAGTATAACCTCCATCAGATTTCACTACTGTGAGAGGAATTCCTTCCTGCTTGGCATCACCCCACATGATCCATCGGCCTTCATCTTCTTCCAGTAAACCTTTCTCTCGCATTTGTTTCACAACAGCGTCCATTCTACTTTGGTAGAATGATTCACCTCGAGGTATGATTTTAATATCAAGACGGTCATATACCTTTTGGAACTCTTTCCGAGACACATCACAAATAAGTTCCCAAGCTGCTGTATAGTCTGGTTGTCCTGATTGTAGCTTTACCACACAAGCGTAAGCTCTCTTCTTAAATTCTTCATCTTCATCAAACCTTGTCTTTGACTCCTTGTAAAAAGCTTGTAAATCTGATATAGGAGGTGATTTAGTCTTGTAATCTGGGAATTTATCTTGCAAATGGGCAATTAGCATCCCAAATTGAGTTCCCCAGTCACCTAAATGATTAAGACGGAGCACATCATGACCCAAGAACTCCAGGACCCGACAGATACTATCACCAATGATTGTAGACCGCAAATGCCCAACATGCATTTCTTTAGCAATGTTTGGAGATGAGAAATCAACAATGACTTTCTCTTTCTTAACTGGAGGAGGCTTCACTCCAAATCTAAGTATACAGTTGAGTACATGTTCAGCAAAAGTTTTATTTAGGTAAATATTCAAAAACCCTGCTCCTGCTACTTCAATTCTTTCTATGAGAGGTGATGTAGGAGTCTTATTCAAAATGTTATTTGCAACTTCCCTTGGGTTTGTTTTTACATTTCTAGCTTTCAACAGTTGTGATATAGCCATAGCTGAGTTACACTGGTAGTCTCCAAACTTTGGGTTATTTCCAGACAGGGTAATAGCAATGGGTGGGTCTTCTAAATCCGGATATGCTGAGGTTATCGCAACTTCAAAAACATTCTTCAGTTCATCAATGATACATACGGTACCTTCCACTGAATGGATGTTAGTGATCATAGTAGGCCTTTTCTTAGGTTCCTTCTTAGCAATGACTGAGGTTGCAGATGAGTTAGAGCTGCTGGAACTTTCTGTATGGATGGCATTCTCGAGTATTGTCAGGCGATGCTTCAGCTTCTCGTTGTCAGTGAGCAGTTTCTCGAGCGTAGGGTCACCGGTGTAACTCAGATCTCCAGCAATGAGCTTATCCAGTTCCTCCTCAATAGCTTTCGCTTCATTTTCAGCCTTACTGGTCCGTTCTTCTATCTTCTTTTGCTCTACGTCGGACATTCTTGTAATGTCATATAATACGAAAACTCGTATGGCAAGTTTTACGATAATTTCTGATAAGAAAATACTTCTCGAGCTCGAAAATAAATATAAATAGGTTAGAAATTACTTTACCGCACGTTTCACAAGCGGATTTTGACGTTTGCACAATTTACGTGTTGCCAATGCGAAAGAAATATATGAAATTATTTAAAATCGGAATTTAATAGGGGCAAACGTAAAACTGATTTTCAGGCGGCTACCACGCGAAAACAAGGCGTATAGACTATTAATATGGTTTGGGGTCGGTTTGCATAAAATTTTAAGTCATATTTGTATGACGCATATGTTATAAAGTCATAATTATTCAAAGTCATAAAAACAACACGCATAACTCTTGTAGCATAAATTACCAAGTCATAATGTCTATAAGCCTAGAGATAACTAGGCATATTATTCATTAGCATAAAAATAACTAGGAATATTATTCTTTGGCATTATTTTGAAAACATGTTCGCGGCTTAGGGGTGGCCCAAGGGCCACCCCCGCCGCACGATAACCTATTATGTAGAAAAACATTATGAAAAATAACAAATATGCGACTCAAAACTAGTCTAAAATATAATAGGTCAAAATAATAGTATGACTTTTAATGCAGTATGACGTATAAACATTGTGCCAAACAAATAGTATGACAAAGAATTTTATGCAAACCGAGGTATGCCAAAGTAGGTATATTAGGAACTTCAACAATATGCAAAACGACGGTATCCCTATTATATTAATATACATTAACAGCAACAACAGTCTACTGCCGGACATGGGTCTCCCCCAATTATATACACACCACGCTTGGCAGGCGGATTGGCGAGTGCAGTGAAAGATGTTGCATTCACAGGGCACCCATTCCCTGGAGCGTATTAGTTTAAATAACTTACAGTCAGTCAAAAATGGTCACACTGAATGCCAGTAGGCCACCACACGTGTAGAAATTAAGTGATGTTTGCGGAATCGTTCAAAAATTCTAAATTGTAAAACATAAAACTCAAGGTTCCGTAGTCGAATATTTAAACAAAATAATTTCGTCCGTGGGTGGTGAATTCTTAAAAAGGGGCCTTGAAAGGGGACAGTTACCTTTTGACAAATATTGGATTGCTAGTTTTATTATATTCTCTTTGATTGCTATAGCAACCAAGGTCAAACAAACAGCGCCAAAAATATGTTTCAAAAGTGGCAAGTGCCAATGGAGATTTTTAATTAAATATTCACTTTAAATACCAATTACCTTATTTATTTGATATCCCACATACTAGTTCATAATACAAAAGACAAATAATTTTATTTCTAAAATGCGTTCGCTTAGTTAATTAACCGTAGGTTTCGTTTGGTGAGCTTTGGTCAACATTATTCCCATGGCTGAAGAATGGCTCAGAGGAATGGGTTCGAATACTTGCACAAGGACGAGGAAGTACCATCCTGGCTCGAAGACATTACCAAGTTCGTTGAAATTTTTGCACCCTATGGTGCTTTACCCATAGCGTAAACAAACTGATTAATGATTCAGCTGACATGAAAAGGCTTCATTTCTGGCACAATGCACTCAATAACTTCCGCTCAAGGTTACCCACCCCAACGTATACTAATATAATAGCACCTTGCTTCCCATTCAGTTCATTTTCACTGTGCCTTTGACGAATGAAGTGCCTTTTTCAGGGAGATGAAAGAGACTCACATACAAAGTAATAGCCGAGATTCATCGCCAACTTTCAATGAACTAGCTAAGTACGGAATTTCAAAATTGGAAAATAACAGGTAAGTACCTACTTACTTTTACGTTTGTCAAATACGAAAAAAAAATTGTCTAGGAATTTTAAGCAGTTTGCAATTGTTTTGCAATGTACTGGGTATTTTACAGATTGACGCGGCGGACGTCTTTGGATACCAGCATGGATCTGCTGGTGAAACCACATGTTCACTCCACGGCACACTCTGCCGGCACGTTCCGTAATCACAATAAAGGTATGATATTTTTTCTGATATCGCCCAACTCTCTATTTCAGTGACAGATACTGACAGAATGCTAAACCAGCTCAACACGCAAGCAATCGTTTTCAATAATAATATTCTCTTTGGCATGTCGCCTGCGTAATAAACTCCACCAAAGAGGATAGCTTGCATTTCTAAAAAGGAATTTACCACTTCTATTAGAGCTTTTCGGTTTCTTGCAGGTACTTGCGCTATATTCCTCTCTTGAACGACAGTGTCTATAACCTGGTGTCGAGTTTTAAAATGCCTTTTAGGAATTTTACGTCCAGGTCATTATAATTGCTAATTTATTTCCATCAGGCAATCAGAATGTTCGTCGGAATTACGCCAGAAGCAGCTTAGACTTTGACGATTCTCCAAACGGGTCCAGGAGTAACGACTTCCTTTCGGACCTGCTGCCCCACTATGTCACACCCAGGCACAGGCGAATGCCCTGTGACGCCAGAGACGACGACTTTCATGACGTCATCATGGGCACGCGTAAGTTCAGAACTTCAGACACTTTAATAATTTAGTAGTTAAGTGCAAAAGGTAGAGTCAAAAGACCTTGTGATATTAATATATTGCCTTATGCATAACGTTTGTTCTGTAAACTACGAAGAGATACCGCTTAAAACCAACTCCTGTTCCAATTTCCTAAATTTTCCGAAGATATGATCACTTTTCTTTCCGATCATCAGGGCGAGAACCGGCTAGGCTAAGAAGACAAAATTCCATCAAGGAAACTTTAGACCAACGCCAGAATAACAACAGCAACTTCAGGATACCACCAGCGAAAACTATTAAAAAACCACCGTATAACTCGTTAACCCATAAGGGCTCGAAGGGTAAAAAGACGGATTTTGTGATACCTGAACTGCCCGAGGGAAGGTTGCTGGAGATAAAGATTTACTCCAACTGGGGAGACAAGTATCTAGTCGGGTTGAACGGGATAGAGTTGTTTGATGCCAATGGTACACCTGTCGGGATTGATAAGGTAAGAAAGTAAGAATAAGACACCTGCAAATATTATACCTACTAACCGATGATTGTAGTAGATTCGCAAAGAAATGTTGTATCGAAATCTCTCCGGCCGCATTCTCGCGGTAACCAGTTGCCGTAGACAAAAATAGCCATACCTATCATGCAAAGTGGACTGGAGATGAATTCAACAAACTCTTTGAAGATTTTGAAAAGGTTAAATCATACGTGCGTATTTCTCAGGTATGGACTGACGCCGACACAGGCGATCAATCGAAGAACTCGCACGGCCGCGTGGAGAATGTAGCTGATGGCGTCGTGAGGACCAGAGACGAGAAACACGCGTGGACCACGCCCGCGCCACGCGGCATCCCCATAGCGCTCAGTGTGCTGCTGTGTAAAAGCTGCAAAATCGCCTTGCTCAGGATCTGGGTAAAACATTCAGTAGTGTTGACGAGAAACAAGGACAATGCGATAAACATTCCCGTTTATTTCGCGCGGAAAAGAAAGGCCACTACTTTTCCAATCATTATATGATTCAAGTGGTGTTTGATGCCGTGTCTTCCAAAGTAGTCCACAATAGGTACAACATTTACAAAAGGAGAGTAAAGAACTAAAGTAAGTACTTAACTGCACTTTTTGGGAGACGTCTAATTAAGCTGTTATGTGTAAAAAAAACATTTCAACGTGTTGGGTATACAGTTTTTTTGATAACTTTTAAAATTGCAAGTCATCTCTTCGCCTACATTCAATCTGTAAAGAATGAATTAGTCGCGGGGAATTTGTTTCAAACTATCCTGGTAGATGAAGCCATGTCACGCGTTATTGGCATTAAGTTATACTTGCATAATTTCACCAACAACGGCAGGTGAGCCGCGGTAGCCCCATCGGTAGAGGCGTCGGTAGTACTGATACCGAAAGTAGCAGGTTCAAATCCTGCCTGCTGTGCAATATAGCAAGTTCTCAATTAAAAAAACTTCGTCTGTCACGCCTGACTTTACAGAATCCAAGCGAAAAGCATAAAAACAGAATCCCAAAACTAGAAACGTACATGGTATAATAAAATAATATACTTTATTACCCTAAGGAGGTTAGGTTATCTGGCCCAATATAAAAACTGTATTCAGTCCAAATAACCACAATTTTTCAGAGAAAAGTCAACTCGCCCAAGGCCCATATATTTTGCGGGCGACATGCCTCCTAAGAGTTTATTAGACTATGGAAACGTAAACCTAAAGACTTGCTAACCTCGAATGTTCCAGAACTACAACAAATCGCGCATCTACTCAGCTCGAGGCGTGCGCCTGGTGCAGATCCGGCTGGACGACCAGGTGGTCTTCCACGGGGAGATCGCGCGCTCCAGCGGGGAACTGAAAGGACCTCTATCGTCTTTTGGTGACGTAAGCAGAAAAAAAATCGTTACATTGTAAAGTAATATGCCTAATCCGCCTGTCTAATTAAGTCTCACTTTACGTAGGTCAGCTGGAAGAAATTACATACATACACATATCACGCCTATAATCCCTTGCGGGGTAGGCAGTAAACGGCGACCGCAAAAACGGACATTTACGCCACGTCAGCCAATTTTTGAGGGTCATTTGGAAAATTGTGTATCGCCATAGTGACAGGTTGTCAGCCCATCGCCTAAAATTGCAATACACACCCTCAAGTCCCTTAGTTGCCTCTTACGACTCCCACGGGTAAGAAATGGGGTGACGCTATTCTAAGCCGGCGTCACACGGCAAATTGGAAGAAATTTCTTAGTAGAAATAAGTTGTCCTGTTGTGTCGTTATTCTTTGTACCTATGTGTTTCTTTTATAATGTTTTTGTGTACAATAAACGGTAAATCATTGCACAAGACAAGAAAACTTCTTTCAAGAGACATTTCTTTGCTGCCAATGGACCTCGTCAGCTACGATCAGCATAGATACATTCTATACTCCCGAGATTTAACCAATATTTAAAGGCGTAGTAGGTAGATATGACAAGGACTGTGAACCTTACCCAGCACCAGAATCTTTACAATCAGCTTCGTTCCAGACGATTCTGTTCACAAAAGACCCATCAATCCTGGAGGCGATCATGAGCAATGACAAGAACTTCCAAGCCCTACTGAAGCACACTGAACCCAGCGCCAGCTTCGACAAGCGACCGCCGACTGCCAATGACAGCAACCACAACATCGGTCCGGTTACTAAGGTATCATCATTCATCATCAGCATTAACAGCGTTGCCGTGTGATGCCGGCTTAGAATAGCATCACCCCATTTCCTTCGACCCCATTTCGACGACCGATGTGGCGCAGTGGTAGTGCGACTGCCTGCGACGCAAAGGTTCCGGGTTCGATCCTCGGTGGGACACTCACAAAAAGTTGATATTTATCTCTTTGTGAATTTGTTCCCGGTCTGGTTAGGACATTGCAGGGTGAACCAACTGATTGTCCGAAAAAAATGGTTCCGTGCTTCGGAGGGCACGTTAAGCCGTCGGTCTCGGTTGCTGTCTATGATTACTTAGACGGCGACGGTCGTAACACAACCATGTCAGAGGCCTACTTGTGGTAGTAGGCGGTTGAAAAACTCTGACACCAGGGTTCATCGGGTCGTTGGATGACTCGGTGTCCCACACGAAAAGAGAAGAGATTTTCTTCCCGTGGGTATCGTAAGAGGTGATTTAGGGACTTGAGGTTAATACGTGTATTGCAATTTAGGCGATGGGCTGACAACCTGTCACTATGGTGACACACAATTATCTGAATACATACATACATACATACATAAATCACGCCTATATCCCTTACGGGGTAGGCAGAGTGTTAACGGCCGTTCAACGGATATTAACACCACGTCTGACAAAAGTTTGAGGGTCAATCAGATAACTGTGTATCACTATAGTGACAGGTTGTCAGCCCGTCGCCTAAAATTGCAATACACACCCTCGAGTCCCTTAGTCGCCTCTTACGACACCCATGGGTAAGATATGGGGTGACGCTATTCTAAGCCGGCATCACACGGCATTATCTGAATGACCCTCAAATATTTGTCAGTGGCGTAAATTTCCGTTTTACGGCCATTTAAGCTCTGCCTACCCCGCAAGGGATATAGGCGTGATATATGTGTGTGTGTGTATCAGCGTTTACAGCTGCCTCCGTGGTGGTCTAGCGGTATCACTGTTGGCCTCTGAACATGAGGTCCCGGGTTCGATTCCTGGAAGGGCGCTCACAAAGATGATATTTATGACTTTGTGAATTGTCCCTGATTTGATTCACTAAATTGTTCTTAAGAAAGATGGTTCCGTTTGTTTTAAACTTTCAAGTTCAACTATTCGAATTGTTTCATGTCAAGGGTAGATATGTGTCAGAGAATTTGTGTATTTGCGAAACGAATGGATTTGTATAGTAGTGAGTGTAGTGGGGAAACAGTCTAATATACAGGGTGTAAGGGACAGCCCTCGGAATACTTATAGGGTGCATCCAGACCATGAAACTGAACAACTTCCCATGAGAAAATATTTCAGGAAACGTCAAAAAAAAATTGACTTCCCATAGTAATTGCAGCCAGGGTGATCGTGATTTTGTATGGGAGGTCAAATATTTTTTGTAATTTCCTCACATTTTCCGAGGGAAGAGTTGTTCAGTAGCATAGTCTGCATGCACCCTACCAGTATTCGGAGGGTTGTCCCTTACACCGCGTATACTGATGATGACTGATCCGGGTGAGCTCCTGCCCCCCACCAAACATCAAATCTGAATGTAGAAAATCTGAAAAAAATCTGGTTTAAGTCAAATTTTAAGGCCCCAGGGCTAGAAAATTGAAGAGCCTAGAACATAAAAAAAAGGAAAAATAAAAATATCCTGATGACTGATGCAAACATTTTCGGTCACTTAGACGGGGCATGACGACGAGAAGGAGACCAAGTACGTAGCGAAGAAGGTGAAGCTAATGCTGATGTCGAACTGGGCGGTTCAGAGGCATCTCATTGGTTTGACAGGTGAGGTGGACAAAACATTGTTTCCTCTAAGACCGAACGGTCGAATTCCAAGGTGTTTAGTTTTTAAAATGTAGACGTTTCAAAAAGTTTCTACATATTTATGTAGAAGTTTCAAAAAGTTTCTACATAAATATGAAGAAACTTTTTGAAACGCCGTGTGATTGCCGGCTTAGAATAGCATCACCCCATTTCTTGCCCATGGGTGTCGTAAGAGCCGACTAAGGGAATCGAGGGATGTGTATTGCAATTTTAGGCGATGGGCTGACAACCTGTCACTATAGTGATACACAGTTATCTGATTGACCCTCAAACTTTTGTCAGACGTGGTGTTAATATCCGTTTTACGGCCGTTAACGCTCTGCCTACCCCGTAAGGGATATAGGTGTGATTTATGTATGTATGTATGTAACTTTTTGAAACGTCTTCATTTTGAAAACTACACATCTTAGATAAATATAGATTGCCGTGTGATGCCGGCTTAGAATAGCATCAACCCATTTCTTTCCCGTGGGAGTCGTAAGAGGCGACTAAGGTACTCGAGGGTGTGTATTGCTATTCTAGGCGATGGGCTGACAACCTGTCACTATGACAAAACACAATTTTCCGAATGACCCTCAAATATTCGTCAGACGTGGCGTAAATGTCAGTTTTACGCTCTGTCTACCCTGCAAGGGATTATAGGCGTGATATTATGTATGTGTTAGATAAATAACCAAACTTAACATAGGCCTTTTTCGTGCAATGGTAGTGGTTTACAACCCATATAGGGCAATGGTAGAGCTCCCTATCTGCCGCCATTCATTTCAGACAGAATTTATTTAATTTGACACTTACAATGGTTAATAATTTCATGTTTCAGCTAACTAGTTTCTGTCTGAAAGATATTAACATTTATTTACATAATTCATATCTATGCATCTACATCTACTAATAATATAATATACTTAAAAACAATGGTATTGGTCCATGGTATGAGAGAATTATTATATTTTTATATTTATGTATAGCTTTACTGCTCCGTTTTCTTTACCAGTTTCCTCTACCCAAAGGTTGTCTGGAAGAGATCGCTTTCAGCGATAAGAACGCCTTTGCGAATCAAATCAAATCAAAATCAAATCAAATATAGTTTATTCGTAACTGTAGGTTAAAAACAAAGATCTTAAAACTAGTTTGTATCACTACAGTTTACCTTTTGGCGTACGAATTTTTTTTTTCTTAGTACAGCTTTTGTTTTTTCTTTTTTATTAATATTATATTTATTAAAAACAAAAGACAGTAACAAGAAAGAATTACAGGTAATTACAAATTAACAAAATTAAAATTAATAATAAAAATAAATACTTTAACAAGACTTAAATACTAAAATAATGAAAAACAAACACAATTATAACAGGCTATCGTCACTTAAATATTCATCTAAACTGTAGCACTTTACGATTAAGATTTTCTCTTTTTTAATTATCCTGTTTTTGTGTGACTTTTTATTTACTTACTTACATCAGCCTATTCATATCATTTTGGCATATAAGGTATCGAAATCCTCCGCAATTCTGAGCCAGTGGTGATCCACCGCGCTTACGCGTACACGACGTACATCGCGGACGACATAGAGGGCAGCACTCCCGAGAGCGCAGCCCTCATCGAGTGCAAGAATCTGTTCAGCGGGAGGAACATCACTACCGACTTCGAGGACATGTGGTGCACCAACTTCTCGCCAGGGCTCAAGTATGTGCACATCGTGATGGAGCTCAAAGAAATCAGTGAGATTACCAGTGAGTACTTGTTGTATTTCTCGAACTTGATCGGATACATATTTTTTGGGCAATAAGAACAATGTTTTCGAATAAGATTTTCTGATCGCTCGGCATTCATTTTATCATCATTTAACAAAAGCCACAACATTTAATTGCTAGGCATATGGGGGACCCTTTTTTTGAGGGTATTTTCCATACTCGCGCAACCACCACAATTGTTAGGTGGATTGGCATGCGCAGTACAATATTTTGCGTTCATAGAAAACGTTTTTTTTTCCGTTCTATTGAACAAACTGAAATTAAATACGGCGGCCAATACAAACACCTTCTGTTTGCTTGATTTTTGTCTATTCCATAAAACTAAAGGAATCTCAGTATCTTCTTCAAAATAATATATTGCTAAAAATATAGATATTTTTCCACCCAGGCATCCGTTTATGGAACTACAACGCCAACATGGAGCTATCCTACATCGGCGTGAAGCACGCGCGAGTTTTCCTGGACGACGCGCCTCTACACCATCGACCTGTGTTGCTACGCCGCGCTCCGGGCGAGGCTTGCTACGACTACGTACACCAGTTGGAGCTAGCTGCTATTGACGACAGGTACACACTCTACAAGAAGGAACTACACTAGACTACGCGCCTCTACACCATCGACCTGTGTTGCTACGCCGCGCTCCGGGCGAGGCTTGCTACGACTACGTTCACCAGTTGGAGCTAGCTGCTATTGACGACAGGTACACACTCTACAAGAAGGAACTAGACTAGACTACGCGCCTCTACACCATCGACCTGTGTTGCTACGCCGCGCTCCGGGCGAGGCTTGCTACGACTACGTACACCACTTGGAGCTAGCTGCTATTGACGACAGGTACACACTCTACAAGAAGGAACTAGACTAGACTACGCGCCTCTACACCATCGACCTGTGTTGCTACGCCGCGCTCCGGGCGAGGCTTGCTACGACTACGTACACCAGTTGGAGCTAGCTGCTATTGACGACAGGTACACACTCTACAAGAAGGAACTAGACTACGCGCCTCTACACCATCGACCTGTGTTGCTACGCCGCGCTCCGGGCGAGGCTTGCTACGACTACGTACACCAGTTGGAGCTAGCTGCTATTGACGACAGGTACACACTCTACAAGAAGGAACTAGACTACGCGCCTCTACACCATCGACCTGTGTTGCTACGCCGCGCTCCGGGCGAGGCTTGCTACGACTACGTACACCAGTTGGAGCTAGCTGCTATTGACGACAGGTACACACTCTACAAGAAGGAACTAGACTACGCGCCTCTACACCATCGACCTGTGTTGCTACGCCGCGCTCCGGGCGAGGCTTGCTACGACTACGTACACCAGTTGGAGCTAGCTGCTATTGACGACAGGTACACACTCTACAAGAAGGAACTAGACTACGCGCCTCTACACCATCGACCTGTGTTGCTACGCCGCGCTCCGGGCGAGGCTTGCTACGACTACGTACACCAGTTGGAGCTAGCTGCTATTGACGACAGGTACACACTCTACAAGAAGGAACTAGACTACGCGCCTCTACACCATCGACCTGTGTTGCTACGCCGCGCTCCGGGCGAGGCTTGCTACGACTACGTTCACCAGTTGGAGCTAGCTGCTATTGACGACAGGTACACACTCTACAAGAAGGAACTAGACTACGCGCCTCTACACCATCGACCTGTGTTGCTACGCCGCGCTCCGGGCGAGGCTTGCTACGACTACGTACACCAGTTGGAGCTAGCTGCTATTGACGACAGGTACACACTCTACAAGAAGGAACTAGACTAGACTACGCGCCTCTACACCATCGACCTGTGTTGCTACGCCGCGCTCCGGGCGAGGCTTGCTACGACTACGTACACCACTTGGAGCTAGCTGCTATTGACGACAGGTACACACTCTACAAGAAGGAACTAGACTACGCGCCTCTACACCATCGACCTGTGTTGCTACGCCGCGCTCCGGGCGAGGCTTGCTACGACTACGTGCACCAGTTGGAGCTAGCTGCTATTGACGACAGGTACACACTCTACAAGAAGGAACTAGACTACGCGCCTCTACACCATCGACCTGTGTTGCTACGCCGCGCTCCGGGCGAGGCTTGCTACGACTACGTACACCAGCTGGAGCTAGCTGCTATTGACGACAGGTACACACTCTACAAGAAGGAACTACACTAGACTACGCGCCTCTACACCACCGACCTGTGTTGCTACGCCGCGCTCCGGGCGAGGCTTGCTACGACTACGTACACCAGCTGGAGCTAGCTGCTATTGACGACAGGTACACACTCTACAAGAAGGAACTACACTAGACTACGCGCCTCTACACCATCGACCTGTGTTGCTACGCCGCGCTCCGGGCGAGGCTTGCTACGACTACGTACACCAGCTGGAGCTAGCTGCTATTGACGACAGGTACACACTCTACAAGAAGGAACTAGACTACGCGCCTCTACACCATCGACCTGTGTTGCTACGCCGCGCTCCGGGCGAGGCTTGCTACGACTACGTACACCAGCTGGAGCTAGCTGCTATTGACGACAGGTACACACTCTACAAGAAGGAACTACACTAGACTACGCGCCTCTACACCATCGACCTGTGTTGCTACGCCGCGCTCCGGGCGAGGCTTGCTACGACTACGTACACCAGTTGGAGCTAGCTGCTATTGACGACAGGTACACACTCTACAAGAAGGAACTAGACTACGCGCCTCTACACCATCGACCTGTGTTGCTACGCCGCGCTCCGGGCGAGGCTTGCTACGACTACGTACACCACTTGGAGCTAGCTGCTATTGACGACAGGTACACACTCTACAAGAAGGAACTAGACTACGCGCCTCTACACCATCGACCTGTGTTGCTACGACGCGCTCCGGGCGAGGCTTGCTACGACTACGTGCACCAGTTGGAGCTAGCTGCTATTGACGACAGGTACACACTCTACAAGAAGGAACTAGACTAGACTACGCGCCTCTACACCATCGACCTGTGTTGCTACGCCGCGCTCCGGGCGAGGCTTGCTACGACTACGTACACCAGTTGGAGCTAGCTGCTATTGACGACAGGTACACACTCTACAAGAAGGAACTACACTAGACTACCTCTACACCATCGACCTGTGTTGCTACGCCGCGCTCCGGGCGAGGCTTGCTACGACTACGTACACCACTTGGAGCTAGCTGCTATTGACGACAGGTACACACTCTACAAGAAGGAACTAGACTACGCGCCTCTACACCATCGACCTGTGTTGCTACGCCGCGCTCCGGGCGAGGCTTGCTACGACTACGTACACCAGTTGGAGCTAGCTGCTATTGACGACAGGTACACACTCTACAAGAAGGAACTAGACTACGCGCCTCTACACCATCGACCTGTGTTGCTACGCCGCGCTCCGGGCGAGGCTTGCTACGACTACGTACACCAGTTGGAGCTAGCTGCTATTGACGACAGGTACACACTCTACAAGAAGGAACTAGACTACGCGCCTCTACACCATCGACCTGTGTTGCTACGCCGCGCTCCGGGCGAGGCTTGCTACGACTACGTACACCAGTTGGAGCTAGCTGCTATTGACGACAGGTACACACTCTACAAGAAGGAACTAGACTACACTACGCGCCTCTACACCATCGACCTGTGTTGCTACGCCGCGCTCCGGGCGAGGCTTGCTACGACTACGTTCACCAGTTGGAGCTAGCTGCTATTGACGACAGGTACACACTCTACAAGAAGGAACTAGACTAGACTACGCGCCTCTACACCATCGACCTGTGTTGCTACGCCGCGCTCCGGGCGAGGCTTGCTACGACTACGTACACCACTTGGAGCTAGCTGCTATTGACGACAGGTACACACTCTACAAGAAGGAACTAGACTACGCGCCTCTACACAATCGACCTGTGTTGCTACGCCGCGCTCCGGGCGAGGCTTGCTACGACTACGTACACCAGCTGGAGCTAGCTGCTATTGACGACAGGTACACACTCTACAAGAAGGAACTACACTAGACTACGCGCCTCTACACCACCGACCTGTGTTGCTACGCCGCGCTCCGGGCGAGGCTTGCTACGACTACGTACACCAGTTGGAGCTAGCTGCTATTGACGACAGGTACACACTTTACAAGAAGGAACTACACTAGACTACCTCTACACCATCGACCTGTGTTGCTACGACGCGCTCCGGGCGAGGCTTGCTACGACTACGTACACCAGTTGGAGCTAGCTGCTATTGACGACAGGTACACACTCTACAAGAAGGAACTAGACTACGCGCCTCTACACCATCGACCTGTGTTGCTACGCCGCGCTCCGGGCGAGGCTTGCTACGACTACGTACACCAGTTGGAGCTAGCTGCTATTGACGACAGGTACACACTCTACAAGAAGGAACTAGACTACGCGCCTCTACACCATCGACCTGTGTTGCTACGCCGCGCTCCGGGCGAGGCTTGCTACGACTACGTACACCAGCTGGAGCTAGCTGCTATTGACGACAGGTACACACTCTACAAGAAGGAACTACACTAGACTACGCGCCTCTACACCACCGACCTGTGTTGCTACGCCGCGCTCCGGGCGAGGCTTGCTACGACTACGTACACCAGTTGGAGCTAGCTGCTATTGACGACAGGTACACACTCTACAAGAAGGAACTAGACTACGCGCCTCTACACCATCGACCTGTGTTGCTACGCCGCGCTCCGGGCGAGGCTTGCTACGACTACGTACACCAGTTGGAGCTAGCTGCTATTGACGACAGGTACACACTCTACAAGAAGGAACTAGACTACGCGCCTCTACACCATCGACCTGTGTTGCTACGCCGCGCTCCGGGCGAGGCTTGCTACGACTACGTACACCAGTTGGAGCTAGCTGCTATTGACGACAGGTACACACTCTACAAGAAGGAACTAGACTACGCGCCTCTACACCATCGACCTGTGTTGCTACGCCGCGCTCCGGGCGAGGCTTGCTACGACTACGTACACCAGTTGGAGCTAGCTGCTATTGACGACAGGTACACACTCTACAAGAAGGAACTAGACTACGCGCCTCTACACCATCGACCTGTGTTGCTACGCCGCGCTCCGGGCGAGGCTTGCTACGACTACGTACACCAGTTGGAGCTAGCTGCTATTGACGACAGGTACACACTCTACAAGAAGGAACTAGACTACGCGCCTCTACACCACCGACCTGTGTTGCTACGCCGCGCTCCGGGCGAGGCTTGCTACGACTACGTACACCAGTTGGAGCTAGCTGCTATTGACGACAGGTACACACTCTACAAGAAGGAACTAGACTACGCGCCTCTACACCATCGACCTGTGTTGCTACGCCGCGCTCCGGGCGAGGCTTGCTACGACTACGTACACCAGTCGGAGCTAGCTGCTATTGACGACAGGTACACACTCTACAAGAAGGAACTAGACTAGACTACGCGCCTCTACACCATCGACCTGTGTTGCTACGCCGCGCTTCGGGCGAGGCTTGCTACGACTACGTACACCAGTTGGAGCTAGCTGCTATTGACGACAGGTACACACTCTACAAGAAGGAACTAGACTACGCGCCTCTACACCATCGACCTGTGTTGCTACGCCGCGCTCCGGGCGAGGCTTGCTACGACTACGTGCACCAGTTGGAGCTAGCTGCTATTGACGACAGGTACACACTCTACAAGAAGGAACTAGACTACGCGCCTCTACACAATCGACCTGTGTTGCTACGCCGCGCTCCGGGCGAGGCTTGCTACGACTACGTACACCAGTTGGAGCTAGCTGCTATTGACGACAGGTACACACTCTACAAGAAGGAACTAGACTACGCGCCTCTACACCATCGACCTGTGTTGCTACGACGCGCTCCGGGCGAGGCTTGCTACGACTACGTACACCAGTTGGAGCTAGCTGCTATTGACGACAGGTACACACTCTACAAGAAGGAACTAGACTACGCGCCTCTACACCATCGACCTGTGTTGCTACGACGCGCTCCGGGCGAGGCTTGCTACGACTACGTACACCAGTTGGAGCTAGCTGCTATTGACGACAGGTACACACTCTACAAGAAGGAACTACACTAGACTACGCGCCTCTACACCACCGACCTGTGTTGCTACGCCGCGCTCCGGGCGAGGCTTGCTACGACTACGTACACCAGTTGGAGCTAGCTGCTATTGACGACAGGTACACACTCTACAAGAAGGAACTAGACTAGACTACGCGCCTCTACACCACCGACCTGTGTTGCTACGCCGCGCTCCGGGCGAGGCTTGCTACGACTACGTACACCAGTTGGAGCTAGCTGCTATTGACGACAGGTACACACTTTACAAGAAGGAACTAGACTAGACTACCTCTACACCATCGACCTGTGTTGCTACGACGCGCTCCGGGCGAGGCTTGCTACGACTACGTACACCAGTCGGAGCTAGCTGCTATTGACGACAGGTACACACTCTACAAGAAGGAACTAGACTAGACTACGCGCCTCTACACCATCGACCTGTGTTGCTACGCCGCGCTCCGGGCGAGGCTTGCTACGACTACGTACACCAGTTGGAGCTAGCTGCTATTGACGACAGGTACACACTCTACAAGAAGGAACTAGACTAGACTACGCGCCTCTACACCATCGACCTGTGTTGCTACGCCGCGCTCCGGGCGAGGCTTGCTACGACTACGTACACCAGTTGGAGCTAGCTGCTATTGACGACAGGTACACACTTTACAAGAAGGAACTAGGACTACCTCTACACCATCGACCTGTGTTGCTACGACGCGCTCCGGGCGAGGCTTGCTACGACTACGTACACCAGTTGGAGCTAGCTGCTATTGACGACAGGTACACACTCTACAAGAAGGAACTACACTAGACTACGCGCCTCTACACCACCGGCCTGTGTTGCTACGCCGCGCTCCGGGCGAGGCTTGCTACGACTACGTGCACCAGTTGGAGCTAGCTGCTATTGACGACAGGTACACACTCTACAAGAAGGAACTAGACTACGCGCCTCTACACCATCGACCTGTGTTGCTACGCCGCGCTCCGGGCGAGGCTTGCTACGACTACGTACACCAGTTGGAGCTAGCTGCTATTGACGACAGGTACACACTCTACAAGAAGGAACTAGACTAGACTACGCGCCTCTACACCATCGACCTGTGTTGCTACGCCGCGCTCCGGGGGAGGCTTGCTACGACTACGTACACCAGTTGGAGCTAGCTGCTATTGACGACAGGTACACACTCTACAAGAAGGAACTACACTAGACTACCTCTACACCATCGACCTGTGTTGCTACGCCGCGCTCCGGGCGAGGCTTGCTACGACTACGTACACCAGCTGGAGCTAGCTGCTATTGACGACAGGTACACACTCTACAAGAAGGAACTACACTAGACTACGCGCCTCTACACCACCGACCTGTGTTGCTACGCCGCGCTCCGGGCGAGGCTTGCTACGACTACGTACACCAGTTGGAGCTAGCTGCTATTGACGACAGGTACACACTCTACAAGAAGGAACTAGACTAGACTACGCGCCTCTACACCACCGACCTGTGTTGCTACGCCGCGCTCCGGGCGAGGCTTGCTACGACTACGTACACCAGTTGGAGCTAGCTGCTATTGACGACAGGTACACACTTTACAAGAAGGAACTAGACTAGACTACCTCTACCTACACCATCGACCTGTGTTGCTACGACGCGCTCCGGGCGAGGCTTGCTACGACTACGTACACCAGTCAGAGCTAGCTGCTATTGACGACAGGTACACACTCTACAAGAAGGAACTAGACTAGACTACGCGCCTCTACACCATCGACCTGTGTTGCTACGCCGCGCTCCGGGCGAGGCTTGCTACGACTACGTACACCAGTTGGAGCTAGCTGCTATTGACGACAGGTACACACTCTACAAGAAGGAACTAGACTAGACTACGCGCCTCTACACCACCGACCTGTGTTGCTACGCCGCGCTCCGGGCGAGGCTTGCTACGACTACGTACACCAGTTGGAGCTAGCTGCTATTGACGACAGGTACACACTTTACAAGAAGGAACTAGACTAGACTACCTCTACACCATCGACCTGTGTTGCTACGACGCGCTCCGGGCGAGGCTTGCTACGACTACGTACACCAGTCGGAGCTAGCTGCTATTGACGACAGGTACACACTCTACAAGAAGGAACTAGACTAGACTACGCGCCTCTACACCATCGACCTGTGTTGCTACGCCGCGCTCCGGGCGAGGCTTGCTACGACTACGTACACCAGTTGGAGCTAGCTGCTATTGACGACAGGTACACACTCTACAAGAAGGAACTAGACTAGACTACGCGCCTCTACACCATCGACCTGTGTTGCTACGCCGCGCTCCGGGGGAGGCTTGCTACGACTACGTACACCAGTTGGAGCTAGCTGCTATTGACGACAGGTACACACTCTACAAGAAGGAACTACACTAGACTACCTCTACACCATCGACCTGTGTTGCTACGCCGCGCTCCGGGCGAGGCTTGCTACGACTACGTACACCAGTTGGAGCTAGCTGCTATTGACGACAGGTACACACTCTACAAGAAGGAACTACACTAGACTACGCGCCTCTACACCATCGACCTGTGTTGCTACGCCGCGCTCCGGGCGAGGCTTGCTACGACTACGTACACCAGTTGGAGCTAGCTGCTATTGACGACAGGTACACACTCTACAAGAAGGAACTAGACTAGACTACGCGCCTCTACACCATCGACCTGTGTTGCTACGCCGCGCTCCGGGCGAGGCTTGCTACGACTACGTACACCAGTTGGAGCTAGCTGCTATTGACGACAGGTACACACTTTACAAGAAGGAACTAGACTAGACTACCTCTACACCATCGACCTGTGTTGCTACGACGCGCTCCGGGCGAGGCTTGCTACGACTACGTACACCAGTCGGAGCTAGCTGCTATTGACGACAGGTACACACTCTACAAGAAGGAACTAGACTAGACTACGCGCCTCTACACCATCGACCTGTGTTGCTACGCCGCGCTCCGGGCGAGGCTTGCTACGACTACGTACACCAGTTGGAGCTAGCTGCTATTGACGACAGGTACACACTCTACAAGAAGGAACTAGACTAGACTACGCGCCTCTACACCATCGACCTGTGTTGCTACGCCGCGCTCCGGGGGAGGCTTGCTACGACTACGTACACCAGTTGGAGCTAGCTGCTATTGACGACAGGTACACACTCTACAAGAAGGAACTACACTAGACTACCTCTACACCATCGACCTGTGTTGCTACGCCGCGCTCCGGGCGAGGCTTGCTACGACTACGTACACCAGTTGGAGCTAGCTGCTATTGACGACAGGTACACACTCTACAAGAAGGAACTACACTAGACTACGCGCCTCTACACCATCGACCTGTGTTGCTACGCCGCGCTCCGGGCGAGGCTTGCTACGACTACGTACACCAGTTGGAGCTAGCTGCTATTGACGACAGGTACACACTCTACAAGAAGGAACTAGACTAGACTACGCGCCTCTACACCATCGACCTGTGTTGCTACGCCGCGCTCCGGGCGAGGCTTGCTACGACTACGTACACCAGTTGGAGCTAGCTGCTATTGACGACAGGTACACACTCTACAAGAAGGAACTAGACTACGCGCCTCTACACCATCGACCTGTGTTGCTACGCCGCGCTCCGGGCGAGGCTTGCTACGACTACGTACACCAGTTGGAGCTAGCTGCTATTGACGACAGGTACACACTCTACAAGAAGGAACTAGACTACGCGCCTCTACACCATCGACCTGTGTTGCTACGCCGCGCTCCGGGCGAGGCTTGCTACGACTACGTACACCAGTTGGAGCTAGCTGCTATTGACGACAGGTACACACTCTACAAGAAGGAACTAGACTACGCGCCTCTACACCATCGACCTGTGTTGCTACGCCGCGCTCCGGGCGAGGCTTGCTACGACTACGTGCACCAGTTGGAGCTAGCTGCTATTGACGACAGGTACACACTCTACAAGAAGGAACTAGACTAGACTACGCGCCTCTACACCATCGACCTGTGTTGCTACGCCGCGCTCCGGGCGAGGCTTGCTACGACTACGTACACCAGTTGGAGCTAGCTGCTATTGACGACAGGTACACACTCTACAAGAAGGAACTATACTACGCGCCTCTACACCATCGACCTGTGTTGCTACGCCGCGCTCCGGGCGAGGCTTGCTACGACTACGTACATCAGTTGGAGCTAGCTGCTATTGACGACAGGTACACACTCTACAAGAAGGAACTAGACTACGCGCCTCTACACCATCGACCTGTGTTGCTACGCCGCGCTCCGGGCGAGGCTTGCTACGACTACGTACACCAGTTGGAGCTAGCTGCTATTGACGACAGGTACACACTCTACAAGAAGGAACTAGACTACGCGCCTCTACACCATCGACCTGTGTTGCTACGACGCGCTCCGGGCGAGGCTTGCTACGACTACGTGCACCAGTTGGAGCTAGCTGCTATTGACGACAGGTACACACTCTACAAGAAGGAACTAGACTACGCGCCTCTACACCATCGACCTGTGTTGCTACGCCGCGCTCCGGGCGAGGCTTGCTACGACTACGTACACCAGTTGGAGCTAGCTGCTATTGACGACAGGTACACACTCTACAAGAAGGAACTAGACTACGCGCCTCTACACCATCGACCTGTGTTGCTACGCCGCGCTCCGGGCGAGGCTTGCTACGACTACGTGCACCAGTTGGAGCTAGCTGCTATTGACGACAGGTACACACTCTACAAGAAGGAACTAGACTAGACTACGCGCCTCTACACCATCGACCTGTGTTGCTACGCCGCGCTCCGGGCGAGGCTTGCTACGACTACGTACACCAGTTGGAGCTAGCTGCTATTGACGACAGGTACACACTCTACAAGAAGGAACTAGACTACGCGCCTCTACACCATCGACCTGTGTTGCTACGCCGCGCTCCGGGCGAGGCTTGCTACGACTACGTGCACCAGTTGGAGCTAGCTGCTATTGACGACAGGTACACACTCTACAAGAAGGAACTAGACTAGACTACGCGCCTCTACACCATCGACCTGTGTTGCTACGCCGCGCTCCGGGCGAGGCTTGCTACGACTACGTACACCAGTTGGAGCTAGCTGCTATTGACGACAGGTACACACTCTACAAGAAGGAACTAGACTAGACTACGCGCCTCTACACCATCGACCTGTGTTGCTACGCCGCGCTCCGGGCGAGGCTTGCTACGACTACGTACACCAGTTGGAGCTAGCTGCTATTGACGACAGGTACACACTCTACAAGAAGGAACTAGACTACGCGCCTCTACACCATCGACCTGTGTTGCTACGCCGCGCTCCGGGCGAGGCTTGCTACGACTACGTACACCAGTTGGAGCTAGCTGCTATTGACGACAGGTACACACTCTACAAGAAGGAACTAGACTACGCGCCTCTACACCATCGACCTGTGTTGCTACGCCGCGCTCCGGGCGAGGCTTGCTACGACTACGTACACCAGTTGGAGCTAGCTGCTATTGACGACAGGTACACACTCTACAAGAAGGAACTAGACTAGACTACGCGCCTCTACACCATCGACCTGTGTTGCTACGCCGCGCTCCGGGCGAGGCTTGCTACGACTACGTACACCAGTTGGAGCTAGCTGCTATTGACGACAGGTACACACTCTACAAGAAGGAACTAGACTAGACTACGCGCCTCTACACCATCGACCTGTGTTGCTACGACGCGCTCCGGGCGAGGCTTGCTACGACTACGTACACCAGTTGGAGCTAGCTGCTATTGACGACAGGTACACACTCTACAAGAAGGAACTAGACTAGACTACGCGCCTCTACACCATCAACCTGTGTTGCTACGCCGCGCTCCGGGCGAGGCTTGCTACGACTACGTACACCAGTTGGAGCTAGCTGCTATTGACGACAGGTACACACTCTACAAGAAGGAACTAGACTAGACTACGCGCCTCTACACCACCGACCTGTGTTGCTACGCCGCGCTCCGGGCGAGGCTTGCTACGACTACGTACACCAGTTGGAGCTAGCTGCTATTGACGACAGGTACACACTCTACAAGAAGGAACTAGACTAGACTACGCGCCTCTACACCATCGACCTGTGTTGCTACGCCGCGCTCCGGGCGAGGCTTGCTACGACTACGTACACCAGTTGGAGCTAGCTGCTATTGACGACAGGTACACACTCTACAAGAAGGAACTAGACTAGACTACGCGCCTCTACACCATCGACCTGTGTTGCTACGACGCGCTCCGGGCGAGGCTTGCTACGACTACGTACACCAGTTGGAGCTAGCTGCTATTGACGACAGGTACACACTCTACAAGAAGGAACTAGACTAGACTACGCGCCTCTACACCATCGACCTGTGTTGCTACGCCGCGCTCCGGGCGAGGCTTGCTACGACTACGTACACCAGTTGGAGCTAGCTGCTATTGACGACAGGTACACACTCTACAAGAAGGAACTAGACTAGACTACGCGCCTCTACACCATCGACCTGTGTTGCTACGACGCGCTCCGGGCGAGGCTTGCTACGACTACGTACACCAGTTGGAGCTAGCTGCTATTGACGACAGGTACACACTCTACAAGAAGGAACTAGACTAGACTACGCGCCTCTACACCACCGACCTGTGTTGCTACGCCGCGCTCCGGGCGAGGCTTGCTACGACTACGTACACCAGTTGGAGCTAGCTGCTATTGACGACAGGTACACACTCTACAAGAAGGAACTAGACTAGACTACGCGCCTCTACACCATCGACCTGTGTTGCTACGCCGCGCTCCGGGCGAGGCTTGCTACGACTACGTGCACCAGTTGGAGCTAGCTGCTATTGACGACAGGTACACACTCTACAAGAAGGAACTAGACTAGACTACGCGCCTCTACACCATCGACCTGTGTTGCTACGCCGCGCTCCGGGCGAGGCTTGCTACGACTACGTACACCAGCTGGAGCTAGCTGCTATTGACGACAGGTACATACTCTACAAGAAGGAACTAGACTACGCGCCTCTACACCATCGACCTGTGTTGCTACGCCGCGCTCCGGGCGAGGCTTGCTACGACTACGTACACCAGCTGGAGCTAGCTGCTATTGACGACAGGTACATACTCTACAAGAAGGAACTAGACTACGCGCCTCTACACCATCGACCTGTGTTGCTACGCCGCGCTCCGGGCGAGGCTTGCTACGACTACGTACACCAGCTGGAGCTAGCTGCTATTGACGACAGGTACACACTCTACAAGAAGGAACTAGACTAGACTACGCGCCTCTACACCATCGACCTGTGTTGCTACGCCGCGCTCCGGGCGAGGCTTGCTACGACTACGTACACCAGTTGGAGCTAGCTGCTATTGACGACAGGTACACACTCTACAAGAAGGAACTAGACTACGCGCCTCTACACCATCGACCTGTGTTGCTACGCCGCGCTCCGGGCGAGGCTTGCTACGACTACGTACACCAGTTGGAGCTAGCTGCTATTGACGACAGGTACACACTCTACAAGAAGGAACTAGACTAGACTACGCGCCTCTACACCATCGACCTGTGTTGCTACGCCGCGCTCCGGGCGAGGCTTGCTACGACTACGTACACCAGTTGGAGCTAGCTGCTATTGACGACAGGTACACACTCTACAAGAAGGAACTAGACTACGCGCCTCTACACCATCGACCTGTGTTGCTACGCCGCGCTCCGGGCGAGGCTTGCTACGACTACGTACACCAGTTGGAGCTAGCTGCTATTGACGACAGGTACACACTCTACAAGAAGGAACTAGACTAGACTACGCGCCTCTACACCATCGACCTGTGTTGCTACGCCGCGCTCCGGGCGAGACTTGCTACAACTTCGTACAAAAGTTGGAGCTAGCTGCTATTCTTCTTCTTTTCGTGTGGGACACAGAATCGACGAACGACCCGATGAACCCTGATGTCAGAGTTTGTAGGCCTCTGACATGGTTGTCTAAGCAATCATAGACAACAAGCGGGACCGACGGCTTAACGTGCCCTCCGAAACACGGAACCATCTTTTTACATCCTTCAGGTTCTTAAGCCTTTTTATGTCCTAACCAGACTGGGAATAAATTCACAAAGTATAATATCAATTTTGTGAGTGTCCCACCAAGACCAAACCCGAAACCTTTGCGCCGCAGGCATTTGTATTACCACTGCGCCACATCAGCCGTCAGCTGTCAGCTGCTATTGACGACAGGTAACTTTAGTAGTTTTAGAGATATACTTGATTTCCGAAAAACATGTTCGGTTCTTTCATAAAATATTTAAAAAAAAAAACTTTTTCAGCCACGCCAAATCCAAGTGACGATTCCGTCATGTCTACGTCTATTATGTACATTTTTGTCGATGTACGTAGAAACTTGACTTATATTATACTTTTTTTTATTCCGGTGTCTCTTCTATAATGCCATTAAGACTATTAAATAACGCCATCTATCGGTTTATTTTATTGGAGCGTTAGAGAGTTACGGCTTACCCTACCTTTCAGGCTGGAAGACATAAAAGACTCTGACAGTTTCCACATGGACTGCTTGGTGTACGGGTCGAGCATGGACATGGGCGCCCCTACCGGCTTCGTGCTGCAACTAAACGTGTTCTCGACGTGGGGCGACCCTTACTACGTGGGGCTGACAGGTGTCGAGCTTTATGACCTGCACGGGAACCTCATCCCTATGACTGAGACCAGTGAGTATGAGTTGTAGTTGCAGGTTCAGATCCTGCCTGCGGTAGAAATTTTGTACATACACATATCACGCCTATTATCCCTTGCGGGGTAGGCAGAGCGTGGTCGGACATTATTTATTTATCCGGTAGTCATACGGTATCTCATATACGCCTGGGCAACTCAGAGGGTCTCTACCTTTGGGAGTCACCATCTATTCAATAAAACGCATCAACATCCGTTACGTAGTTTTAAAGATTTAAGCGATACAACAGGACACCGGAACACGGGAAGCGACTTTATTTTATACAGGCCTTATGACTTAGCGAATAGTACCCCTGCCTGCATGCTACTCCGAGGGATGTCGGTTCGATCCCCAGAAAAATATTTAACAATCCTTTTTTTCAGATATTTGTGTTAAGGCTGGGTGTTTTATATGCTTAAGTAGCGGCCCGCTCAGCAGTTTCATTCGCTGCTAACCGATTTCCCACGCGAAACAGACCTTCTCCCGACATAATCTACTCCCGACAGATCAAGATCGCCGAGAACAAAGAGATCAAATACTTTTGTATAAAATTATTAATAATAAAGTTGATTCTCCTAATTTATTGAGTAATATATCCATAAAGTGCTCAAGAATTAATAGTCGCTCTAAACATGTATTTGCTCCACAATTTTGCAAAACCAATTATGCACAGAACCGTTTTCTTGTTAGGTCATGCAGAAAATATAACGCATCTTTTAGTCATATCGACATATTCTATGAAAAATTCCATTAATATGCTAGTGCAATCAAAAACAAATTTAATGATAAATAGTTAGCTATATATATATGTATTTTAAATTAATTTGTTATGGTTTTTTCGGCTTTTCTTAAGTATTTATAGTATATTCATCATTCATCATTTCATTCATATTAATTTTCATTTTTATTCAAAATTTATAAATTTTAACGAAATTTGTCAAAATCGTCGATTTGTATTATTTAGGTAGTGGAAACTTTGCTGGCAAATGTGTTATTTAAGTTTGTTTATTGTCATGTAATAACAATGCTGTTTGTTTCTCAATAATAATAATAATAATAAAAAAAAACATACATAAAAAACTCTATCTTTATAAAAGCCCCGTCAAGATCCGTTAGGTGGTAATGAAGATTTAAGCATACATACAAACAGGCATAGGGACAGACGCGGGAAGCGACTTTACTTTATACTATGTAGTGATATGTATGCCGTATTGCCGTGTGTTGCCGGCTTAGAATAGCATCACCCCATTTCTTTCCCGTGGGAGTCGTAAGAGGCGACTAAGGGACTCGGGGGTGTGTATTGCTATTTTAGGCGATGGGCTGACAACCTGTCACTATGGCGATACACAATTTTCCGAATGACCCTCAAATATTTGTCAGACGTGGCGTAAATGTCCGTTTTTTTATTAAGGGATTATAGGCGTGATATGTGTATGTGTATGTATGTGATATGTATTATTTACAAAAAAAATGGATATGTGTATCACCCATTTAGTTTCCATAGTACGGGCTTTGCTTACTGTGGAGCGAGATGTCGCTGTGTGAATTGTCCAGTATATTTTATAATATTTATTAATGTGAACTGCGCAGACGTGTGCGCGCACCCTGCCAGCGTGAACGTGCTGGAGGCGCGCGCGCTGGACGTGCGCACTCCCGACAAGCTCGTAGACGGGAACAACGACACCGTCGGGGACGGCGCGCACTCCTGGCTGGCTCCCGTGCTGCCCAACACGCTCAACAGGTAACAACCAACACTCCCGACAAGCTCGTAGACGCGCACAACGACACCGTCGGGGACGGCGCGCACTCCTGGCTGGCTCCCGTGCTGCCCAACACGCTCAACAGGTAACAACCAACACTCCCGACAAGCTCGTAGACGCGCACAACGACACCGTCGGGGACGGCGCGCACTCCTGGCTGGCTCCCGTGCTGCCCAACACGCTCAACAGGTAACAACCAACACTCCCGACAAGCGCACTCCTGGCTGGCTCCCGTGCTGCCCAACACGCTCAACAGGTAACAACCAACACTCCCGACAAGCGCACTCCTGGCTGGCTCCCGTGCTGCCCAACACGCTCAACAGGTAACAACCCACACTCCCGACAAGCGCACTCCTGGCTGGCTCCCGTGCTGCCCAACACGCTCAACAGGTAACAACCAACACTCCCGACAAGCGCACTCCTGGCTGGCTCCCGTGCTGCCCAACACGCTCAACAGGTAACAATACTGTATGCATATAGTCAACCTTTGGCTGTACCATTGATAACAAACTACCGTAGAAAGGTCATGCATCAGATATTTGTAAATAAATGAATACGAACTAAATAAAGTTGCTAATAAACATGTCATGTCATGCATTTCATGAGTTTGTTGCATCATGTTTAAGGTATGGGATACATTTCTGGGGCAATTCCTGTAAAAAGAAACAATGTTGAAAGCAACCTAATTAATATAGACAGCTGTATCTATCATTTATCAAAAGTTTAAATATTTTAACTCTAACGTCACTTTACATATTTGAAGTTGTACTTTTTGTGAAAAAATATCCGTATTTACACAGATAACATAGCTGTGAATCCGTGATGGCACCAACAATTTGAATAAGTTGCCTAGTAATATAAACATTTCTTATTATTGTTGTTGATTGTTTTGTTTTGATATTGTTAATAATAATAAGCACCTACTATAATGATAAGTTGTTGCGAGCAAAGAGATTGTTAGGAACATTTGTAAAACATAAGTTTATCTATGAAATAATGACAACTTCTTCTTCCGTTTCCTTCGACGTGTGCAAGATGCTGCTATAGTGCAAATAATGTAAAATAGAAGCTTATTCTGAAGATTCCTGTCTTTTGAACCATACAGTCCACGCGATACAAACCATAGGCTAAGTCGGAATAACTGTCAATTGACGACTAATCCGGCAAAGTCTATGGCAGCGTAGAACGCCTACTTTCATATTAGTTTCTCCAAAAATAGCTCATTCTCGGATCTACAATTTTACAGAGAATGTCAATATTTAGTTTTTCTTTATGTTTCAGGGTTTTCTTCGTGTTCGACATACCAGTTTCCGTATACGGTATGAAGATTTGGAACTATGGAAAAACGCCATCCAGAGGCGTTAAAGAATTCGGCGTAAGTAACTGAGAAATTCCAAATAATACTTTTTAAAATATCCAATATGGTTCTTTGTAAAAATAACGATGTAAAGCATGTAAAGTATATTACGTTATGTATATTTTTTATCATATATATATTGTATATGCATATATGTGCATATATATTTTATTATTCTGATCTAGTTACTATAAGAGTAACAAAAGTGTTTGTCCTAGTGCGGAGTCTATTAGTTATAAATTTTTTAAGTAACTGTTCTTTGGGAGATAAACAATTTTTATTCTTTTTTTATTTGTGTGTTCTACTGTTTTGTTTATATTAAAGGGCAATTTTTTCGTTAGGTATTAATGGACGACCTTTTAATCTACAACGGAACTCTAGAACGTGCCAAAAACGAAGACAAACTGACATCTCAGTGGATCTGTTTACAAAACGTTGACGTTGAAACACTTACTCCAAGGTATACTTCTGTTTCTTTTTCCTTTTGATGTCTTTAAAATAATAATAAAATGAGTGCCAATGTTGTTGTCGTGTGAATATCATTGCCCCAATTCTATTCTTGGGTGTCGTAAAAAGCTATTAAGGGATAATCATCCAAAGAATGGGCAGCGTTCCCTGTGAATGCAACATCTTGCACTCGTCAATCCGCCTGCCAAGCGTGGTGCGTACAACAATAGCCTCAGATATGGAGAGGCTCATGTCCAGCAGTGTTTTGGCTGTGAATGTTAAATGTTGTTCCAATTTAACACAGAATGTTGAAGATATTTTCCCCATCTGTCACTTTCAGCGAGTACCCCTGCTTATCTTAAGACCGCGTTTAACGCTATTTTGTTGCGAAATAGTCCCGTTCAAATCATTTAGTAGTCAAATCTTACAACAGTCATATCTGAAGGCATGTCTTCTGATGACTTATAAATTTTAATGTAGGCTAGTAGCGACTGGATGGCGAAAACAAGAGATCGTGCCCTATGGCGTACCCTGGGGGAGGCCTATATAAGTTGCAATAGGCTGCTGTATGTATGTATCTGAAGGATTTGTAGCGACCTCTGGGAGCTTATGCAAGAAGCTCACCCAAAGTGGTCCACGAGCAAGCAAGACGCAATAGAAGTTCCAACATATCTGCAAGATGGCGCCACGTGACAGATGTGCAGAGAAACAAAGAGCCTGAAACGCGGTATCGAAGTGTTTTACCACGCACCGCATATATACAACTTCCAATTCTATCCAGGTGGACCAGTCGATCCCCTGGCCACAACACCCGGCCAGGCGGGTAGCTACCCTTTTCCCGACTCCACCTGGAACCTTCCATTCTGCCTATTGGCATCACTTCCTGTCACCCGCCATAGCTTGTTGCATTGTTTCGTTGTCGGCAGCCCGTCGGAGCTGAGCCAGCGCTCGACGACCGGCGGGTCGGCGGAGGCGGCCGACCCCTCCGCGCGCCCCTACACCAGCGTCAACACCTCGCGCCTCACCATACACCGACACTGACGCAGCGACACTGTCAACCGTAGGTAGTCAATTAAAGACATTGTGTGTACGCACGTATTATGTACTAGCCCGCCCGCTGCAACCCGTTTCCATAAATTATACATAAAAACCTTCCTCTTGAATCACTCGTATCTTTTAAGGCGAATGTACTCGTCAATGACCTAGACAGTGGCGCCACTTCATAAAAAAAATATTTTCTCTTTATACAAACAATCTATCAGGATTTCCGTTGCCCAAGTTTTTAGTATTATCCATAAGTAAAATAAGAACCTTTGAACTCAATGAAATATTCGCAGTCATTAAAGTTATGGCAATTATTACCAATTTTTTGCAACTTTAATTGCAGCGAATATTTCATTGAGTTGTTGACAGATTCTTTTAAAAAGAGTTTTTTTTTGTAAATTAGCGCCACTGTCGAGGCCGTTCACGAGTACACTCGCCTTAAAATGTATTGCATAGTTTTAAAGCTCCTAAGCATACAACGGAACACCATGTCTCCACCGGGACACGGGAAGTCGGGAACCGACTTTATTTTATACTATTCGTTTCGTGCTGGCCGGCTAGCTTCTAAAGAACTGCATCAAACGGATACGGAAGATGAAATGCGTTTGAAATCGATTTTCGTTAAAAGACTAAATTCGTTACCTGGTTGCTGCAAGATTCAGACTATAAATAGTTAGAAACTCCAGACTTTTTCAGGAAATAGCAGGTGTTTTCATATAGATGAGTCCCATATATGTTTTGAGATCGAAACATAAAACTTTATTGTAAATGTAAATTGTAGTCGAATGTAGGTTGAAATTACGAATTTAAATCACTTGAATTATTTGATGTGTGTATCAACTGAACACGATTAAATAGATATATCAATAGTTGTTGCCCCATCACACCTTAGGATTTGATTGAAATATTGTAATAGATAGAAATACTTCGTGTAAAACAATAAATTTTTATAAATTAATTGGGTATGATTTTCTATGTGATTATTGCACTATTTATTTTAGTTTTAGACCATAGTTTCCATGTTGAAAACGTAAATCTCCGCACGCCAAAAATATGTTAATCTAGCATTGTATTTCAAATTAATTCAATAAAAATGGGAAATTTTCTAGAGATTCTAGAGTGTCATGTAGAGGGCGCTCAGATTAATTGAAATAACGTTCCTTTACATGAAAATCTGTACCACTTTACAAAATATTCTTTATTTTGTGTTTGCCCACATGAATGACACTCGATAATTATAATAGCAAGACAACAAGTTTATTTTGTAGCAAATTTAACTAAAAGAAATAAATTAGTAACGCACACAACGTGAAACGGAACCTGATACAAAACTATGGCTGCCGCCAGCCATATTGAAACGTCAAATTTTCAGTTTAGCACAGTGCCCTCTGGTTTGACATTCAGAACTATCAATAGAACTGTCAACAGAAAAACTCCCATTGTAAAAGATGTTTTGCACGAACTTAGCGGGTATTTATAGTTTATTTTTAAGAAAATAGTAAAATGTGCTCCGTCTAATGTAAACGACTATCGCAAATAAATTATAGCGTAGTTGTAATGTAACGTAGTCGCAAGTCGCAACTGACCCTGCATTGGTGTTTCATTATTACAAATTTTGTACAAGGAATAAACATCATTTAATACAAAAAAAAAATGGTTTCAGTTTACTTTCTTCTTTTTTGTCTGATTTGTTATTAGTGTTTGAGGTTCTAGAAGTTCTGAGCGTAAAATTTTAAGTATGTGTCATTTCTATTACCTGGTTTAATTGAATCTTGTGAAAAAGGGCATTGACCTATCATATAAAAAACTTAATTCATAACGTGACAAGTCAGTTTTCAGTCAATTTATATGAAGGGTCAATGTCTTTTTTCGAGAGATTAAGATAACGTAGTAGGTGGTCGAATAAATCTACCGACAGAGTTAAAAGTGAAATAAAACAATATTTTATAGGATAACTTAATATAATGTTAATCATCTAACAAATCACAGACGGTATAATCAATGCATTGCACTTTTGTTTGAAAGAAATCGTGGTTTGAAAACGACATCTGTTCGTATCTATTTGGTTTGAGTTAATCACAACAATATTTAATAACGTATCAATAAATTCAGGACAAATAATCGAGCATTAAAGTACTATGCGAGGTTAAACAAACCGAAAAATCATCTTACAAATAATGGCGCTATCTAATAGTTACTAGGAGGTAATTTGTACTCTACAAGAGTCATCTAGAATGCTTTACAAAAAAAAACAAACAAGGCAGTTGAAAGCAGAATAGACAATAATATCGTATAGGTTCGTCACGACAGCGTTTTTTTAATAACTTTCCTTGAGGAACATGTGCAGCAATTTTGTATAGGAGGTCCAATTATTTATCTTATTTTGAAAGTCGTTTCTTATCACTTATCACCAGCCCCGTCTTCAGTTTTCGCTATCGGTCTTGTAAAATTTCCGGCAATATACCAATTGTGTTATTACATCGGAACAATTTATAACTAGTTGTTATTACAGCCAACTAAGCCGATTAGTCGCCGACTACTCGCTAGCTTTAAGAATGGCCTCGTAGTCGGTGCATCTCTAGCAGAACAGCAACGTAAGTAAGAAATACCGATAGAATAGTTCAGCGATAGTTTGCATACAATGGACCGGCGAAGCCAAATTCTGTTACGTTATAAGAATTTAAATATTTTCCGATACAATGTAGGATTTCTCACTTTAACTATGGCAGTAACAATAACATAGTTTAACAAACGGTTTATAATAAGGCGTTCTCTAACCATACTACACTACTTTCAGTCTATCATACATGCAAGTCATACAGTCTAGATTGTGTGCCTTTTTATTACGAAATATATCAAAATACAACTGAAATTTTATCATTTAGGTAATAAATTTAATCATTGCTTGCGACAATGCAATAATTACTTATTATCGATTAATAATCAAATCTTCAAATTGACACACAATCTTCCCTCAAAATTGATCAAAACCTTTCCCCAATCAATATACAAAATACAGTAGCAATAACAACTACAATACAAAATCTTTGTCAACCCTTACATCGGTTCTACGCATAGTTGGATTTTCGAAGTATATGACTTTTCTTGTTTTTTTTTTTTAAGTTGTAGGTTTACGCTCCGACTTGGATTCTTTTTTAACATATTTGTAACGTCGTACCATAAAGCGTGAAATTTTATTAGTGACCGATAGCGAAATCTCAAAACTGATGATACGGAACAACTTTCTCCAAGAAACATTCAGCTGAGCGGCATTGTTGTATGAAGGTACATTGTTTTTCGTATTTCAACCTATGTTCCTTGGGCAACGTTGTTCTTAATCACCAGCCTGTCTTGAGTTTTCGCTATCGGTCACTAGTAAAATTTTAACCTATATGTATTAGTTACTAAAAGCCACCTATGCATAAGGTCCGATCTAAACAAGTACAAAGCGCTCAAGTGTGAATGTAAACCCTACCGCGTTCCAGCCGCCGCCGCTGCCTAGCTGAAGAAGTATACGGATTGGAGAACACTGTTCAAGTCGAAGTTCCCTTTGCTGGGGACCTTCTCAAGTATATTGTTGACGCGCTTTTTGTTAGCCGCGCCCACGCTGCCGTCGTCCAACTCACTGCGAAATAAAAGGATTTTTCAAAGATTGTGTCTTTGAATAGCATCACCCCATTAATTCTAAGGCCGGCCCACGGGTGTCGTAAAACTCAAGCATACTTTTATGGTGTCAACCCGGCTTTAAGAATTTCTCACTAAAATAGCTTTAATTTTGCCAAACGAACACGTTAGCTAAACGCTAGTTACTTATACGTATTATTATAAGTAATTTGAGCTTAGCTAATTAACTTACAATTTTTTATGAATACATATTGCATAATTAAAACCAGATATTATTGAAAATTAAACAAAAAAAACGTTATTCAATGTAGGATAGTATTATCATACGACGATAACATATGAGTCATTGAGATACGTCATTGTTAAAAAAGAAATTTGTATAACACATTTTTTTTTCTATGACATTTTTTTTGTATTGTCATAATATAGAACCGGCTTGGGCGGGGTAAAAATATAAAAATTAAGGCACTGCCTCTGGGCTGGCCAGGTTAATCACACGGTATGTAACTTTACGTCACCACCATCAGTAAACTACATTTGTTTCAAATTCAAGTCAAGATTTTCAAAGCGTATTATTTCCATGCGTATAATTAACCGGACCCCCTGAAAAGGAATAACCCCACAAACCTGCCCAGAAGTGCTCCTACTCTAAATTAACAATCTTTCTAGGCCCTAAGCTACCCTAGCTAATTTTGGATTTTTGTGTATTTTATTTATTTTTATACTTTATTGCACATAGTACGAAAGGCACACGCGGCATTCTTTATAGACACGCGGCATTCTCTACCGGCCAACCAGTAGTATATTACTGTGTGTTTTCCTGTTTGTGCAATAAGGTACCCCTGTTTAATTGATTGACCAGATTAAAAGCCCACCGTATTGCAAAATAACTCCACAAAGAATTACGCAGGTACCTGTCATTATAGCTGTATCTCTTGACGAGGAACTTTGACAAGTCGTCTAGAATCGGCTGCGAGTGGAGCGCCACAAACTGCTCGCGACAGATCTGAAATAGAAACACAAAATAAATAAACTATGGAATGGTTCTCTTGTGAGGCAAGCTGTTTACCTTTAATACCAAATTTTTAAAACACTTTCCGTAGTGAAAAAATGTCAAAATCCACGAAAAAAAATAAGATTTGCCGTGTGATGCCGGCGTAGAATAGCATCACCCATTTATTTGCCGTGGGAGTCTTAAGAGGCGACTAAGGGACTCGAGGGTGTGTATTGCAATTTTAAGCGACGGGCTGACAAACCGCCACTATGGCGATACACAATTTTCCAAATTACCCTTAAATATTTTGTCAGACGTGGTGTTAATATCCGTTGAACGGCCGTTAACGCTCTGCCTACCCCGTTAGGGATATAGGCGTGATTTATGTATGTATGTATGTATGTATACAACAGGCAAATATTTTACGGGGCGAAATTACCCATGAATAAATAAATATCTCGGACAATTCACACAGCGCCATCTCGATCCAAGCTAAGCAAAGCTTGTACTTTGGGAACTAGATAAGCTGATATTAATACTCATCTTTTTTTTTAAAATAAATACATAAAAACACCCAGTCTAAACATAAATATCTGAAAATGACTTAACAAATCTTTGTGTCTGGTGGGGATCGAACCCACGACCTTCGGCGTAGCAGGCAAGGATACTAAATGCTACGCCATCGGGACAGTCGATGAAACTGAAGCTTTCCCCAAGTAACAAAGGTCGAAATAATAAAAAAATTGATCTCCCATATAAAATGTAACAGCCAACTGAATCATTTTGTATGGGAAGGCCTTTTTTTACCTATGTTCCTTGGGGAAAGTTGTTTAGTTTCATGGATAATTTCGCCCTGTAAATTATTTGCCCCTGTTGTGGGTCACACTATACAAAAGTTCCGAAATAAATGTATCCCACGAAATTTTGATATACAATGTTGCGCGACAAACAAATGTACCCAAATGAAAACGCCCCTTAACAATCATTCTATAGTGTCTCACTATTGGGTAAGAGGCGTCGCCTTCAAATCCTACTCGAAAGAAATAAACAAACAAAACATATTTTTTAATGATGTAGGTTTACACGAGTTACTTGTTGATTATATGTTAGAGATGTTAGCTTTCTCTTAAGGCGAGTGTAGCTGTCAACGACCTCGACAGTGGCGCCACTTCGCAAAAAAAAAAGCTTCCTCTTTATACAAACAATCATCAGAATATCCGTTGCCCAAGTTTTTAGTATTATCCTTAAGTAAAACTAGAACCTGCGAATTGTTATTTTTTTTGTAAAGTGACGCCATTGTCGAGGTCGTTCACGGGTACACTCGCCTTAATCTTACGTTTCGGCTGGTTAATAATAAGTAATACTTGTTCGTGTAATAATAAAACAGTATTGAATACCTGGTTCATGTTGGCCACCGAGTCTGGATGCGTCCAGAAGCAGTCGTGCACTGACACGAAGGTGAGGCCTGCTGCTTGGCAGTGCAGCCCGGTCAGCATCATGTGCGAGGAATCCAGGGAGTGAATGAAGTTCGGAGGGAACGTGTAATTATAATACAGTATTGAATACCTGGTTCATGTTGGCCACCGAGTCTGGATGCGTCCAGAAGCAGTCGTGCACTGACACGAAGGTGAGGCCTGCTGCTTGGCAGTGCAGCCCGGTCAGCATCATGTGCGAGGAATCCAGGGAGTGAATGAAGTTCGGAGGGAACGTGTAATTATAATACAGTATTGAATACCTGGTTCATGTTGGCCACCGAGTCTGGATGCGTCCAGAAGCAGTCGTGCACTGACACGAAGGTGAGGCCTGCTGCTTGGCAGTGCAGCCCGGTCAGCATCATGTGCGAGGAATCCAGGGAGTGAATGAAGTTCGGAGGGAACGTGTAATTATAATACAGTATTGAATACCTGGTTCATGTTGGCCACCGAGTCTGGATGCGTCCAGAAGCAGTCGTGCACTGACACGAAGGTGAGGCCTGCTGCTTGGCAGTGCAGCCCGGTCAGCATCATGTGCGAGGAATCCAGGGAGTGAATGAAGTTCGGAGGGAACGTGTAATTATAATACAGTATTGAATACCTGGTTCATGTTGGCCACCAAGTCTGGATGCGTCCAGAAGCAGTCGTGCACTGACACGAAGGTGAGGCCTGCTGCTTGGCAGTGCAGCCCGGTCAGCATCATGTGCGAGGAATCCAGGGAGTGAATGAAGTTCGGAGGGAACGTGTAATTATAATACAGTATTGAATACCTGGTTCATGTTGGCCACCGAGTCTGGATGCGTCCAGAAGCAGTCGTGCACTGACACGAAGGTGAGGCCTGCTGCTTGGCAGTGCAGCCCGGTCAGCATCATGTGCGAGGAGTCCAGGGAGTGAATGAAGTTCGGAGGGAACGTGTAATTATAATACAGTATTGAATACCTGGTTCATGTTGGCCACCGAGTCTGGATGCGTCCAGAAGCAGTCGTGCACTGACACGAAGGTGAGGCCTGCTGCTTGGCAGTGCAGCCCGGTCAGCATCATGTGCGAGGAGTCCAGGGAGTGAATGAAGTTCGGAGGGAACGTGTAATTATAATACAGTATTGAATACCTGGTTCATGTTGGCCACCGAGTCTGGATGCGTCCAGAAGCAGTCGTGCACTGACACGAAGGTGAGGCCTGCTGCTTGGCAGTGCAGCCCGGTCAGCATCATGTGCGAGGAATCCAGGGAGTGAATGAAGTTCGGAGGGAACGCGTTGCGCTGCTTCATAGTGCACGGCCGTCTGGAAACGAAATCATTTATTAAGTACTGACAGTGTGTGTATGTATGTTTGTTACCTCTTTTACGCTCCAAAGGCTTGACCGATTTGGAACTCAGATAGAGTATTACCCGGAATAACACATAGGCTACTTTTTACCGCAGAAAAACAACAATTACCACGGGAAAATGAGTGGCAACGGGCGTAATCGCTGGGCGGAAATTTAATTGTTTATTAGGTATGTGATATATTAGCCGTGTGATGCCGGCTTAGAATAGCATCACCCCATTTCTTACCCGTGGGAGTCGTAAGAGGCGACTAAGGGACTTGAGGGTGTGTTTTGCATTTTTAGACGATGGCGATATAAAATTTTCTCAGACGAGGCGTAAATGTCCGTTTTTTGCGGCCGTTTACGCTCTGCCTACCCCACAAGGGATTATTGGCGTGATATGTGTTGTTGTTGATATATTGATGAATAAAACATGGGATTTGGATACGCATACATAACAAATATAATGGATTTCATCTACACTAATATTATGAAGAGGTAAGATTTAACAACTAAGAACTTAGAAAAAAACTTAATTTGTCACCTGGAGTAGGTGACTCACTCTCGCACCCACCCGGGACTGAACAACTTACTGGTGATGGTCTACAGGCGCCCGCAGCTGGTTGGGGGGGGCTCCGGTGCGCCGGTAGTAGGGCTGCACCACCGGCAACCCCAGGGTGTCACCCACCCGGGACTGAACAACTTACTGGTGATGGTCTACAGGCGCCCGCAGCTGGTTGGGGGGGGCTCCGGTGCGCCGGTAGTAGGGCTGCACCACCGGCAACCCCAGGGTGTCACCCACCCGGGACTGAACAACTTACTGGTGATGGTCTACAGGCGCCCGCAGCTGGTTGGGGGGGGCTCCGGTGCGCCGGTAGTAGGGCTGCACCACCGGCAACCCCAGGGTGTCACCCACCCGGGACTGAACAACTTACTGGTGATGGTCTACAGGCGCCCGCAGCTGGTTGGGGGGGGCTCCGGTGCGCCGGTAGTAGGGCTGCACCACCGGCAACCCCAGGGTGTCACCCACCCGGGACTGAACAACTTACTGGTGATGGTCTACAGGCGCCCGCAGCTGGTTGGGGGGGGCTCCGGTGCGCCGGTAGTAGGGCTGCACCACCGGCAACCCCAGGGTGTCACCCACCCGGGACTGAACAACTTACTGGTGATGGTCTACAGGCGCCCGCAGCTGGTTGGGGGGGGCTCCGGTGCGCCGGTAGTAGGGCTGCACCACCGGCAACCCCAGGGTGTCACCCACCCGGGACTGAACAACTTACTGGTGATGGTCTACAGGCGCCCGCAGCTGGTTGGGGGGGGCTCCGGTGCGCCGGTAGTAGGGCTGCACCACCGGCAACCCCAGGGTGTCACCCACCCGGGACTGAACAACTTACTGGTGATGGTCTACAGGCGCCCGCAGCTGGTTGGGGGGGGCTCCGGTGCGCCGGTAGTAGGGCTGCACCACCGGCAACCCCAGGGTGTCACCCACCCGGGACTGAACAACTTACTGGTGATGGTCTACAGGCGCCCGCAGCTGGTTGGGGGGGGCTCCGGTGCGCCGGTAGTAGGGCTGCACCACCGGCAACCCCAGGGTGTCACCCACCCGGGACTGAACAACTTACTGGTGATGGTCTACAGGCGCCCGCAACTGGTTGGGGGGGGCTCCGGTGCGCCGGTAGTAGGGCTGCACCACCGGCAACCCCAGGGTGTCACCCACCCGGGACTGAACAACTTACTGGTGATGGTCTACAGGCGCCCGCAACTGGTTGGGGGGGGCTCCGCTGCGCCGGTAGTAGGGCTGCACCACCGGCAACCCCAGGGTGTCACCCACCCGGGACTGAACAACTTACTGGTGATGGTCTACAGGCGCCCGCAACTGGTTGGGGGGGGCTCCGCTGCGCCGGTAGTAGGGCTGCACCACCGGCAACCCCAGGGTGTCACCCACCCGGGACTGAACAACTTACTGGTGATGGTCTACAGGCGCCCGCAACTGGTTGGGGGGGGCTCCGCTGCGCCGGTAGTAGGGCTGCACCACCGGCAACCCCAGGGTGTCACCCACCCGGGACTGAACAACTTACTGGTGATGGTCTACAGGCGCCCGCAACTGGTTGGGGGGGGCTCCGCTGCGCCGGTAGTAGGGCTGCACCACCGGCAACCCCAGGGTGTCACCCACCCGGGACTGAACAACTTACTGGTGATGGTCTACAGGCGCCCGCAACTGGTTGGGGGGGGCTCCGCTGCGCCGGTAGTAGGGCTGCACCACCGGCAACCCCAGGGTGTCACCCACCCGGGACTGAACAACTTACTGGTGATGGTCTACAGGCGCCCGCAACTGGTTGGGGGGGGCTCCGCTGCGCCGGTAGTAGGGCTGCACCACCGGCAACCCCAGGGGTGTCACCCACTCCACACTTTCGCCACAAACACCCGATATCAACCTACACAAAAATTATTAGTTTATATTGCGATCTAAAAGCTTCTTGTACACTAATGGTAAGAAGGCTGGCAGCCACTCAGCGAAAAAGATCTGATTTTAAAGTGAGATCAAGATCGGTAAACTACAGCAAATAGCAATGGGGCGAGGGTCAATGGGATCGTCGACGATAGGTAGGTTCTGGAGTGGTGACCACACGTCTCAAGGCGCAGGGTACAGCCTCCAACCAGGTGGACCTTGTATTGAATCCTGTTGGATTCAGTCAGCCTCAAATCGCGCTCTATTCTATTACAGTGCCCGGGATAGTTCTATGTACCTACTAGTAGTAGTAGACGGTTGAAATCTTTGACAACAGGGTTCATCGAGTTGTTCGTCGACTCGGTGTACCACACGAAAAAAGTGGACGTCTTACGACTATGGATGATGATTTTCTTGTAAATTCTTCATCTTAAGGCGAGTGAAGCCGTGATATATTCGCTGCAATTAAAGTTATGGCAAAACGGCCACTTTTGGTATTAATTGCCATAGCTTTAGTTAAAGCGAATATTTAATTGAGTTTTCAAGTTCTAATTTTACTTTAGGATAATACGAAAAACTTGGGCAACGGACATTCTGGTAGATTGATTGTATAAAGAGAAAATATGTTTTCGTAAATTGGCGCCACTGTCGAGGTCGTTCACTGGTACACTCGCCTTAAAGCGAATTATAAGGTTTTGATAACATTTATAACCTGGATTTCAATGTCGTCCAAGCGTCGGAAAGAGCGATGACCTTGTAAATATCGCGGGCAGGCAAAGGGTCGGATTATAGTGACCAGGCCTTTTCTCGCGAGATTACAAAGACATGTTTGCAACAAATTATACGACTAGAGCAAATAAATGTATTATACGCAGTAGAATTCGTAGCAAATTCGTGACAAATGTCCTGGATATAATTCGACCCAAAAATGTTCGAAAACGAGGTCGTTCACGAGTACACTTAAAGTGAGACCCTATTATAGCACTCACTTGGCGCAGTCGGTGAACCAGTCCTGGATGTGCTTGGTGGAGGTGAACATTTCGCGCAGACTGTCGAACGTGCGAGCGGTCAGGTACTGCGAGCACGCCCACACTTGATCTTTGGGGAAGTCGTCGATATCTACAACCAAAGTAACAATGTAAACACACACACATCACGCCTGTAATTCCTTGCTGGGTAGGCAGAGCGTTAACGGCCGCAAACAAAGGACATTTACGCCACGTCTGACAAACATTTCAGGGTCATTCGGTCATTCAAATTGTGTAGCGTCATAGCGACAGATTGTCGCCTAAAATTGTAATACACACCCATCTTAGTTAGTCGCATCTTACGACTCACGCGGGTAAGAAATGGGGTGATGCTATTCTAAGCCGGCATCACACGGCGGTGAAAACAAATCTTGAATATGTGATTTTTTGAACTAACTGTGCTTATACTAGAAAAGAATTTTTTACAGAAAAACCTAAAATGACTGACTTAAAAGACTGATAGGTAAATGAATTAAAAGAGAGCGACTGGTAGCGACTGGATGGCGAAAACGAAAGATTTTGCCTTATGGCGTACCCTGGGGGAGGCCTACGTCCAGCAGTGGACTGCAATAGGCTGATTTGATGTGACAGAATTTTTTTAAAGAAATAATTTTTTGAAATAGTTTTGAACTTACGGGACATTTCTGTATCAAAATTTTAGGTATTCCTTCACAGGCAAATGGTAGTAAAGTGTCTCTTTTGCATTGCTTATTTACTAAAGTGACAGACATAGGTGGCAGCATACCGCATATAATGCGAAATAATGGTAGTTTTAGTTCTTTTTACTGTATGAAAAAGTATTCTTAATTTAATTCTGTAAAATACCGCGTGTCGGACTATGAAAGTACAAGGATATTTGACAATTATTATACCTTTCAACTGTTTAGCGATCTGCAGCCTGGCACCAAACTTGGTGACCCCGTACACGGTGGTCATGACAGTTTGCTTGATCACCTTCCTGCGCACGAAGTTCTCCAATATGACAGCCGCGGGGACGCCCTGAGCCGCGTCGCGCGCACGCATTTCTTCCACCTGCGTAAAAATTATAATATTTTTGAAAACTTTTATTTTATTTTATTAATGATGGGTTTGCTCTTGACTCTAGTCTAGGTCATATGACAGAGACAGAGTCTAAGATGGAGCGAGCTCACCCAGAAAAAGCTTGTTCACTCTTACTTTGAAGAGATTAGGATTGTATGAGTTTGGAAGCACAGATGCAGGTAGTGAGTTCCTCTCTTTCATAATTTTCACGGGCAAGGAACGAGCTCCCAGATGGAAGAGGCGTCGCCACTAGTAATGGCGAAAGTCGCAGGTTCAAATCCTGCCCGCACTTGAAAATTGAAAATAATATTTAATAATAATATTAATATTTACTTTAATTTAATAAATTTAATAATACTAATATTTACTTGACTCATGCATTGTCATATCTGACACAAAATTCTTGCAGTGCGATTTACCGTGTAGGTTATGAAATATATGTTATAGAATTTGAAAATAACTGCCATTATAACCAATAAGATCGCATTCAATTTTTTTACTCGGCATGGAGTGTCATTTCAAATCGATACCTATATAAAATCGAATAAATTTCCTTATGACTTTATTTTTATTATCAAACTGGCCACTATAAATTTCAAGGATTACAGACCAAAATCAGTAAGAGATCTGTATTTTTATAACCCTAACAAACATCGAGGATCAGGAGTTGACACTGCAAACTACAGTTTACGCGTCAAAAGAGTCAATTGACAGCCGCGCCGGCGGCGTCGCCCCCCAGCGCCGCGTAGTGCTGCAGCCCGCTACACAGCCGCGCTGACAGGTGTCACATACCAGAGCGGCCACTGCGCTGTACACGTCCTGCGGGCGCGCTGCCGGCGCCAGGTTGACCGCAGTAGTGCTGCAGCCCGCTACACAGCCGCGCTGACAGGTGTCACATACCAGAGCGGCCACTGCGCTGTACACGTCCTGCGGGCGCGCTGCCGGCGCCAGGTTGACCGCAGTAGTGCTGCAGCCCGCTACACAGCCGCGCTGACAGGTGTCACATACCAGAGCGGCCACTGCGCTGTACACGTCCTGCGGGCGCGCTGCCGGCGCCAGGTTGACCGCAGTAGTGCTGCAGCCCGCTACACAGCCGCGCTGACAGGTGTCACATACCAGAGCGGCCACTGCGCTGTACACGTCCTGCGGGCGCGCTGCCGGCGCCAGGTTGACCGCAGTAGTGCTGCAGCCCGCTACACAGCCGCGCTGACAGGTGTCACATACCAGAGCGGCCACTGCGCTGTACACGTCCTGCGGGCGCGCTGCCGGCGCCAGGTTGACCGCAGTAGTGCTGCAGCCCGCTACACAGCCGCGCTGACAGGTGTCACATACCAGAGCGGCCACTGCGCTGTACACGTCCTGCGGGCGCGCTGCCGGCGCCAGGTTGACCGCAGTAGTGCTGCAGCCCGCTACACAGCCGCGCTGACAGGTGTCACATACCAGAGCGGCCACTGCGCTGTACACGTCCTGCGGGCGCGCTGCCGGCGCCAGGTTGACCGCAGTAGTGCTGCAGCCCGCTACACAGCCGCGCTGACAGGTGTCACATACCAGAGCGGCCACTGCGCTGTACACGTCCTGCGGGCGCGCTGCCGGCGCCAGGTTGACCGCAGTAGTGCTGCAGCCCGCTACACAGCCGCGCTGACAGGTGTCACATACCAGAGCGGCCACTGCGCTGTACACGTCCTGCGGGCGCGCTGCCGGCGCCAGGTTGACCGCAGTAGTGCTGCAGCCCGCGACACAGCCGCGCTGACAGGTGTCACATACCAGAGCGGCCACTGCGCTGTACACGTCCTGCGGGCGCGCTGCCGGCGCCAGGTTGACCGCAGTAGTGCTGCAGCCCGCTACACAGCCGCGCTGACAGGTGTCACATACCAGAGCGGCCACTGCGCTGTACACGTCCTGCGGGCGCGCTGCCGGCGCCAGGTTGACCGCAGTAGTGCTGCAGCCCGCTACACAGCCGCGCTGACAGGTGTCACATACCAGAGCGGCCACTGCGCTGTACACGTCCTGCGGGCGCGCTGCCGGCGCCAGGTTGACCGCAGTAGTGCTGCAGCCCGCTACACAGCCGCGCTGACAGGTGTCACATACCAGAGCGGCCACTGCGCTGTACACGTCCTGCGGGCGCGCTGCCGGCGCCAGGTTGACCGCAGTAGTGCTGCAGCCCGCTACACAGCCGCGCTGACAGGTGTCACATACCAGAGCGGCCACTGCGCTGTACACGTCCTGCGGGCGCGCTGCCGGCGCCAGGTTGACCGCAGTAGTGCTGCAGCCCGCTACACAGCCGCGCTGACAGGTGTCACATACCAGAGCGGCCACTGCGCTGTACACGTCCTGCGGGCGCGCTGCCGGCGCCAGGTTGACCGCAGTAGTGCTGCAGCCCGCTACACAGCCGCGCTGACAGGTGTCACATACCAGAGCGGCCACTGCGCTGTACACGTCCTGCGGGCGCGCTGCCGGCGCCAGGTTGACCGCAGTAGTGCTGCAGCCCGCTACACAGCCGCGCTGACAGGTGTCACATACCAGAGCGGCCACTGCGCTGTACACGTCCTGCGGGCGCGCTGCCGGCGCCAGGTTGACCGCAGTAGTGCTGCAGCCCGCTACACAGCCGCGCTGACAGGTGTCACATACCAGAGCGGCCACTGCGCTGTACACGTCCTGCGGGCGCGCTGCCGGCGCCAGGTTGACCGCAGTAGTGCTGCAGCCCGCTACACAGCCGCGCTGACAGGTGTCACATACCAGAGCGGCCACTGCGCTGTACACGTCCTGCGGGCGCGCTGCCGGCGCCAGGTTGACCGCAGTAGTGCTGCAGCCCGCTACACAGCCGCGCTGACAGGTGTCACATACCAGAGCGGCCACTGCGCTGTACACGTCCTGCGGGCGCGCTGCCGGCGCCAGGTTGACCGCAGTAGTGCTGCAGCCCGCTACACAGCCGCGCTGACAGGTGTCACATACCAGAGCGGCCACTGCGCTGTACACGTCCTGCGGGCGCGCTGCCGGCGCCAGGTTGACCGCAGTAGTGCTGCAGCCCGCTACACAGCCGCGCTGACAGGTGTCACATACCAGAGCGGCCACTGCGCTGTACACGTCCTGCGGGCGCGCTGCCGGCGCCAGGTTGACCGCAGTAGTGCTGCAGCCCGCTACACAGCCGCGCTGACAGGTGTCACATACCAGAGCGGCCACTGCGCTGTACACGTCCTGCGGGCGCGCTGCCGGCGCCAGGTTGACCGCAGTAGTGCTGCAGCCCGCTACACAGCCGCGCTGACAGGTGTCACATACCAGAGCGGCCACTGCGCTGTACACGTCCTGCGGGCGCGCTGCCGGCGCCAGGTTGACCGCAGTAGTGCTGCAGCCCGCTACACAGCCGCGCTGACAGGTGTCACATACCAGAGCGGCCACTGCGCTGTACACGTCCTGCGGGCGCGCTGCCGGCGCCAGGTTGACCGCAGTAGTGCTGCAGCCCGCGACACAGCCGCGCTGACAGGTGTCACATACCAGAGCGGCCACTGCGCTGTACACGTCCTGCGGGCGCGCTGCCGGCGCCAGGTTGACCGCAGTAGTGCTGCAGCCCGCTACACAGCCGCGCTGACAGGTGTCACATACCAGAGCGGCCACTGCGCTGTACACGTCCTGCGGGCGCGCTGCCGGCGCCAGGTTGACCGCAGTAGTGCTGCAGCCCGCGACACAGCCGCGCTGACAGGTGTCACATACCAGAGCGGCCACTGCGCTGTACACGTCCTGCGGGCGCGCTGCCGGCGCCAGGTTGACCGCAGTAGTGCTGCAGCCCGCGACACAGCCGCGCTGACAGGTGTCACATACCAGAGCGGCCACTGCGCTGTACACGTCCTGCGGGCGCGCTGCCGGCGCCAGGTTGACCGCAGTAGTGCTGCAGCCCGCGACACAGCCGCGCTGACAGGTGTCACATACCAGAGCGGCCACTGCGCTGTACACGTCCTGCGGGCGCGCTGCCGGCGCCAGGTTGACCGCAGTAGTGCTGCAGCCCGCTACACAGCCGCGCTGACAGGTGTCACATACCAGAGCGGCCACTGCGCTGTACACGTCCTGCGGGCGCGCTGCCGGCGCCAGGTTGACCGCAGTAGTGCTGCAGCCCGCGACACAGCCGCGCTGACAGGTGTCACATACCAGAGCGGCCACTGCGCTGTACACGTCCTGCGGGCGCGCTGCCGGCGCCAGGTTGACCGCAGTAGTGCTGCAGCCCGCGACACAGCCGCGCTGACAGGTGTCACATACCAGAGCGGCCACTGCGCTGTACACGTCCTGCGGGCGCGCTGCCGGCGCCAGGTTGACCGCAGTAGTGCTGCAGCCCGCGACACAGCCGCGCTGACAGGTGTCACATACCAGAGCGGCCACTGCGCTGTACACGTCCTGCGGGCGCGCTGCCGGCGCCAGGTTGACCGCAGCCGCGCCGGCGGCGTCGCCCCCCAGCGCCGCGTAGTGCTGCAGCCCGTTACACGAGCCGTCCTGGTGCACCGGGAAACCGCACATGTATTCTGGAATACGACACTCGTGTAAGCGTATACAAAGGTAAAAAAAACACTTATATCTATAAAAAATGTCTATTTCTCAAACATGCTAGGAAATGTGTTTATTTCTTTCAAAAAAAGAAACCGCGAAGTTTCACATTGTTTGTCACGTCACGTCTCAGATCACGCCAGCAAAGTTGTATGGAAATCCTTTGCTGGTGTCCATTAAGATAAATTCGTTATACGCTAAACCCACATAATTTGATTTCAAAATTATCTCAATGACTCTCAAAGAAACGGAACGTAATTTTGTATGAAACAGGTAACTAAAGACGAGGCTGTATGATGTGAAGACCCTTGCCTGTCCAGAATTAAAAAAGAAAAGAATGAACTAAACATTTAGTGTGGCTGAATATTACGTAATACTGTGCCTTACAGGCGAATTTATTTTAAAAAATTACAATTGGTGGGAAAATTGTAAATTTTTATTTGTTTCATTGTGTTGTGGTCGCTAAAGTAACAAAATAAAATGAGTACAGACGAAAGTGATATAGAAATGGATTGCACGCCGCCAAATATAAGGGCTGACCCATCAACCGACACAGCAAACAAATATTAGCGTGCCTGGAAAAACAATTAATTTTTCTTTTAATAATTGCCCACATATGACTAATATTACGTTTAACATAAATTAAAAACAACTTTTATAAGAAGTACAATCTTTCATTTCCTAGCCTTTTTTTGAGAAAAGCACTATGTATGCCTCGGGGAAAATTACTTTGCTTGACTTGTATAATTGAAGTCCTCGCCTGCGTCCAGCAAAGTCTTATTTTCCATACCTCGACAACAATGTACTATTAAAATGTATAAAAAACCGAAAAGAGGTACGATAGTACTCATGAAACTAAACAACTTTTCTTATACATTATGGATCGAAATTTTTTAAATATTGAACCTCCAGTACAAAATTGCTAACCAGCTGTTTAATTTACCAAGCAGGTCCATTTTTTTTACATTTTCATTATGGCATGATGAAAGTTGGAACCACTTTCATGAGTAGGCCACTTTCTTGACCTCCTTTCGGCGTGTTATACCTATATTTTGCTACTAGTGACAAATTTAGTGCTTCAGAAATGAAAGGTGATCAGTTTATAAACCTTGTGGCTAGGTGGCACTTTGTTTGATGATGATTACTCAAATAGTCACACTTGTTTTAACTAAACTGAACCTCAAACGTATCCTGGCTTCAGACCACTTCACAATTAGTTGTCTGTTGCTTTTTAACGCCATCTATCAAAATATGTTTGTAATTCATATAGCTATAGCATTTATGTTATTGCTGAACTGAGAATTCATTAAAAAACCTAGATAAAACCGAAAAATGGGACTTCCACCGGGATAAACTTTATAGCTTACAAAAGTACAAAACGCTATCGCGTTCTGGAAAGTTACAGCGACATCTGTCGTAAGTAATAAATAAACAAGTCCTAAAAACAAGATAATGTTGCGCGGCACTTTAGTGACAGGTTGTCAAGCTCTCCCCTAAAATTGTAATACACATTACACCCTCAAGTCCCATATTCGCCTCTTACGACCGCCGCGGGGCGGGATGAAATGGGGTGATGATAGATGCCGGCTTAGAATATTTTAAGCCGGCATCTTTTTGAAACATTCTAGAAAATAAACTATGTAGTAGTGAACACCGCATGTTCAGACTTTTTAAACCGCATACTGTTACTAGTAGTTACGAACAATCAGACGGTTCATCCTGCGTCCTAACCAATATAATATAGATGTCCGTCTAGCGGTTTGACCCGCTTACCTTCAGGGGTAGGCGAGCGCATTGCGTGGGCGATCTCCTTGCAGCAGGCGAGCGTCTGCCACGGCTCTTCAGATTCCGTCCACCAGCCCTGGCCATCCAGGGGGTTATCAGCCGAGTCCAGGATCTTGTCGAGTATGCTATCCGCGTAAGCCAGTCTATAGGAAAAAATAATAGTGAAAAATACGCAACAATTAAACAAACTTTACAACGGATTGAGACTAGAATGTATCTTGAGAACTGCTAACCCAATTTTGATGAAATTGTGATTTCTAATTTAGTAGCAAAACTAACCCGGTAGATGGAGCCATGCCAAGCGTTATTAGCATCAACACAGTGACAGGTCGTCAGCTTATCGCCCAAAATTGTAATATACATGTAACCCTCGTGTCACCTCTTACGACACCAACGGGAAAGATACGGGTGATACTATTCTAAACCTACTATTCTAACTCTGAAACTTCCTCTCTAGAGGAGGCCTAGGGGGTGGTATGATACACAGAGAAACGTTTTAGTTTATTTGTTAAACCAACATACGCAATTCAAAAATGGGAGGCGATCTCCGTGGAGGCGATCGAGAGAGGTAGCACCACCTTCGGACAATATTTGGCAACAATTGAGACTTCGTACGCGGGATATCTAAACATAAACATAACATAAATATACTTACATACATACATATAATCACGCCTCTTTCCCATAGGGGTAGGCAGAGACTACATCTTTCCACTTGCTACGATCCTGACACACCTCTTTCGCTTCTTCAACATGCATCAATCTTTTCATACATGCTCGTCGGTTTAGGGTACTATACTTAAGAGTAATATACTTTATTGCACAAAAACAAGATATGGACATACATATAGAAAAAAGAGTACAATATAGGCGGCCTTATAGCTAGGTAGCTATTTCTACCAGACAACCTTAGGGTAAGGGAGAGTAGATTTGAGATGCGAGATAGATGCTAAACCTTATTAAACAGACTTTTCTAATATGAAACACTGACCTTTCATCAATAGTAGCTTTCTTCATGGTTCCAGTGAGGTTGATACAGTGCAGCTTTAGCCAGCGCAGCCCGTCGCCGCCTAGTCTAGTTTGCTTGGCGAACGACTAATATGAAACACTGACCTTTCATCAATAGTAGCTTTCTTCATGGTTCCAGTGAGGTTGATACAGTGCAGCTTTAGCCAGCGCAGGCCGTCGCCGCCTAGTCTAGTTTGTTTGGCGAACGACTAATATGAAACACTGACCTTTCATCAATAGTAGCTTTCTTCATGGTTCCAGTGAGGTTGATACAGTGCAGCTTTAGCCAGCGCAGCCCGTCGCCGCCTAGTCTAGTTTGCTTGGCGAACGACTAATATGAAACACTGACCTTTCATCAATAGTAGCTTCCTTCATGGTTCCAGTGAGGTTGATACAGTGCAGCTTTAGCCAGCGCAGCCCGTCGCCGCCTAGTCTAGTTTGCTTGGCGAACGACTAATATGAAACACTGACCTTTCATCAATAGTAGCTTTCTTCATGGTTCCAGTGAGGTTGATACAGTGCAGCTTTAGCCAGCGCAGGCCGTCGCCGCCTAGTCTAGTTTGCTTGGCGAACGACTAATATGAAACACTGACCTTTCATCAATAGTAGCTTTCTTCATGGTTCCAGTGAGGTTGATACAGTGCAGCTTTAGCCAGCGCAGCCCGTCGCCGCCTAGTCTAGTTTGCTTGGCGAACGACTAATATGAAACACTGACCTTTCATCAATAGTAGCTTTCTTCATGGTTCCAGTGAGGTTGATACAGTGCAGCTTTAGCCAGCGCAGGCCGTCGCCGCCTAGTCTAGTTTGCTTGGCGAACGACTAATATGAAACACTGACCTTTCATCAATAGTAGCTTTCTTCATGGTTCCAGTGAGGTTGATACAGTGCAGCTTTAGCCAGCGCAGGCCATCGCCGCCTAGTCTAGTTTGCTTGGCGAACGACTAATATGAAACACTGACCTTTCATCAATAGTAGCTTTCTTCATGGTTCCAGTGAGGTTGATACAGTGCAGCTTTAGCCAGCGCAGCCCGTCGCCGCCTAGTCTAGTTTGCTTGGCGAACGACTAATATGAAACACTGACCTTTCATCAATAGTAGCTTTCTTCATGGTTCCAGTGAGGTTGATACAGTGCAGCTTTAGCCAGCGCAGGCCGTCGCCGCCTAGTCTAGTTTGCTTGGCGAACGACTAATATGAAACACTGACCTTTCATCAATAGTAGCTTTCTTCATGGTTCCAGTGAGGTTGATACAGTTCAGCTTTAGCCAGCGCAGGCCATCGCCGCCTAGTCTAGTTTGCTTGGCGAACGACTAATATGAAACACTGACCTTTCATCAATAGTAGCTTTCTTCATGGTTCCAGTGAGGTTGATACAGTGCAGCTTTAGCCAGCGCAGCCCGTCGCCGCCTAGTCTAGTTTGCTTGGCGAACGACTAATATGAAACACTGACCTTTCATCAATAGTAGCTTTCTTCATGGTTCCAGTGAGGTTGATACAGTGCAGCTTTAGCCAGCGCAGGCCGTCGCCGCCTAGTCTAGTTTGCTTGGCGAACGACTAATATGAAACACTGACCTTTCATCAATAGTAGCTTTCTTCATGGTTCCAGTGAGGTTGATACAGTGCAGCTTTAGCCAGCGCAGCCCGTCGCCGCCTAGTCTAGTTTGCTTGGCGAACGACTAATATGAAACACTGACCTTTCATCAATAGTAGCTTTCTTCATGGTTCCAGTGAGGTTGATACAGTGCAGCTTTAGCCAGCGCAGCCCGTCGCCGCCTAGTCTAGTTTGCTTGGCGAACGACTAATATGAAACACTGACCTTTCATCAATAGTAGCTTTCTTCATGGTTCCAGTGAGGTTGATACAGTGCAGCTTTAGCCAGCGCAGGCCGTCGCCGCCTAGTCTAGTTTGCTTGGCGAACGACTAATATGAAACACTGACCTTTCATCAATAGTAGCTTTCTTCATGGTTCCAGTGAGGTTGATACAGTGCAGCTTTAGCCAGCGCAGCCCGTCGCCGCCTAGTCTAGTTTGCTTGGCGAACGACTAATAGTAAACACTGACCTTTCATCAATAGTAGCTTTCTTCATGGTCCCAGTGAGGTTGATACAGTGCAGCTTTAGTCAGCGCAGCCCGTCGCCGCCTAGTCTAGTTTGCTTGGCGAACGACTAATATGAAACACTGACCTTTCATCAATAGTAGCTTTCTTCATGGTTCCAGTGAGGTTGATACAGTGCAGCTTTAGTCAGCGCAGCCCGTCGCCGCCTAGTCTAGTTTGCTTGGCGAACGACTAATATGAAACACTGACCTTTCATCAATAGTAGCTTTCTTCATGGTTCCAGTGAGGTTGATACAGTGCAGCTTTAGCCAGCGCAGGCCGTCGCCGCCTAGTCTAGTTTGCTTGGCGAACGACTAATAGTAAACACTGACCTTTCATCAATAGTAGCTTTCTTCATGGTCCCAGTGAGGTTGATACAGTGCAGCTTTAGTCAGCGCAGCCCGTCGCCGCCTAGTCTAGTTTGCTTGGCGAACGACTAATATGAAACACTGACCTTTCATCAATAGTAGCTTTCTTCATGGTTCCAGTGAGGTTGATACAGTGCAGCTTTAGCCAGCGCAGCCCGTCGCCGCCTAGTCTAGTTTGCTTGGCGAACGACTAATATGAAACACTGACCTTTCATCAATAGTAGCTTTCTTCATGGTTCCAGTGAGGTTGATACAGTGCAGCTTTAGCCAGCGCAGCCCGTCGCCGCCTAGTCTAGTTTGCTTGGCGAACGACTAATAGTAAACACTGACCTTTCATCAATAGTAGCTTTCTTCATGGTCCCAGTGAGGTTGATACAGTGCAGCTTTAGTCAGCGCAGCCCGTCGCCGCCTAGTCTAGTTTGCTTGGCGAACGACTAATATGAAACACTGACCTTTCATCAATAGTAGCTTTCTTCATGGTTCCAGTGAGGTTGATACAGTGCAGCTTTAGTCAGCGCAGCCCGTCGCCGCCTAGTCTAGTTTGCTTGGCGAACGACTAATATGAAACACTGACCTTTCATCAATAGTAGCTTTCTTCATGGTTCCAGTGAGGTTGATACAGTGCAGCTTTAGCCAGCGCAGCCCGTCGCCGCCTAGTCTAGTTTGCTTGGCGAACGACTAATAGTAAACACTGACCTTTCATCAATAGTAGCTTTCTTCATGGTTCCAGTGAGGTTGATACAGTGCAGCTTTAGCCAGCGCAGCCCGTCGCCGCCTAGTCTAGTTTGCTTGGCGAACGACTAATATGAAACACTGACCTTTCATCAATAGTAGCTTTCTTCATGGTTCCAGTGAGGTTGATACAGTGCAGCTTTAGCCAGCGCAGGCCGTCGCCGCCTAGTCTAGTTTGCTTGGCGAACGACTAATATGAAACACTGACCTTTCATCAATAGTAGCTTTCTTCATGGTTCCAGTGAGGTTGATACAGTGCAGCTTTAGCCAGCGCAGGCCGTCGCCGCCTAGTCTAGTTTGCTTGGCGAACGACTAATATGAAACACTGACCTTTCACCAATAGTAGCTTTCTTCATGGTTCCAGTGAGGTTGATACAGTGCAGCTTTAGCCAGCGCAGCCCGTCGCCGCCTAGTCTAGTTTGCTTGGCGAACGACTAATATGAAACACTGACCTTTCATCAATAGTAGCTTTCTTCATGGTCCCAGTGAGGTTGATACAGTGCAGCTTTAGCCAGCGCAGCCCGTCGCCGCCTAGTCTAGTTTGCTTGGCGAACGACTAATATGAAACACTGACCTTTCATCAATAGTAGCTTTCTTCATGGTCCCAGTGAGGTTGATACAGTGCAGCTTTAGCCAGCGCAGCCCGTCGCCGCCTAGTCTAGTTTGCTTGGCGAACGACTAATATGAAACACTGACCTTTCACCAATAGTAGCTTTCTTCATGGTTCCAGTGAGGTTGATACAGTGCAGCTTTAGCCAGCGCAGCCCGTCGCCGCCTAGTCTAGTTTGCTTGGCGAACGACTAATATGAAACACTGACCTTTCACCAATAGTAGCTTTCTTCATGGTTCCAGTGAGGTTGATACAGTGCAGCTTTAGCCAGCGCAGCCTGTCGCCGCCTAGTCTAGTTTGCTTGGCGAACGACTAATATGAAACACTGACCTTTCATCAATAGTAGCTTTCTTCATGGTTCCAGTGAGGTTGATACAGTGCAGCTTTAGCCAGCGCAGCCTGTCGCCGCCTAGTCTAGTTTGCTTGGCGAACGACTAATATGAAACACTGACCTTTCATCAATAGTAGCTTTCTTCATGGTTCCAGTGAGGTTGATACAGTGCAGCTTTAGCCAGCGCAGGCCGTCGCCGCCTAGTCTAGTTAGTTTGGCGAATGACTGTTCTAATATGAAACACTGACCTTTCATCAATAGTAGCTTTCTTCATGGTTCCAGTGAGGTTGATACAGTGCAGCTTTAGCCAGCGCAGGCCGTCGCCGCCTAGTCTAGTTTGCTTGGCGAACGACTAATATGAAACACAGACCTTTCATCAATAGTAGCTTTCTTCATGGTCCCAGTGAGGTTGATACAGTGCAGCTTTAGCCAGCGCAGGCCGTCGCCGCCTAGTCTAGTTTGCTTGGCGAACGACTAATATGAAACACTGACCTTTCATCAATAGTAGCTTTCTTCATGGTTCCAGTGAGGTTGATACAGTGCAGCTTTAGCCAGCGCAGGCCGTCGCCGCCTAGTCTAGTTAGTTTGGCGAATGACTGTTCTAATATGAAACACTGACCTTTCATCAATAGTAGCTTTCTTCATGGTTCCAGTGAGGTTGATACAGTGCAGCTTTAGCCAGCGCAGCCCGTCGCCGCCTAGTCTAGTTTGCTTGGCGAACGACTAATATGAAACACTGACCTTTCATCAATAGTAGCTTTCTTCATGGTTCCAGTGAGGTTGATACAGTGCAGCTTTAGCCAGCGCAGGCCGTCGCCGCCTAGTCTAGTTTGCTTGGCGAACGACTAATATGAAACACTGACCTTTCATCAATAGTAGCTTTCTTCATGGTTCCAGTGAGGTTGATACAGTGCAGCTTTAGCCAGCGCAGCCCGTCGCCGCCTAGTCTAGTTTGCTTGGCGAACGACTAATATGAAACACTGACCTTTCATCAATAGTAGCTTTCTTCATGGTTCCAGTGAGGTTGATACAGTGCAGCTTTAGCCAGCGCAGCCCGTCGCCGCCTAGTCTAGTTTGCTTGGCGAACGACTAATATGAAACACTGACCTTTCATCAATAGTAGCTTTCTTCATGGTTCCAGTGAGGTTGATACAGTGCAGCTTTAGCCAGCGCAGCCCGTCGCCGCCTAGTCTAGTTTGCTTGGCGAACGACTAATATGAAACACTGACCTTTCATCAATAGTAGCTTTCTTCATGGTTCCAGTGAGGTTGATACAGTGCAGCTTTAGCCAGCGCAGGCCGTCGCCGCCTAGTCTAGTTAGTTTGGCGAATGACTGTTCTAATATGAAACACTGACCTTTCATCAATAGTAGCTTTCTTCATGGTTCCAGTGAGGTTGATACAGTGCAGCTTTAGCCAGCGCAGCCCGTCGCCGCCTAGTCTAGTTTGCTTGGCGAACGACTAATATGAAACACTGACCTTTCATCAATAGTAGCTTTCTTCATGGTTCCAGTGAGGTTGATACAGTGCAGCTTTAGCCAGCGCAGGCCGTCGCCGCCTAGTCTAGTTTGCTTGGCGAACGACTAATAGTAAACACTGACCTTTCATCAATAGTAGCTTTCTTCATGGTTCCAGTGAGGTTGATACAGTGCAGCTTTAGCCAGCGCAGGCCGTCGCCGCCTAGTCTAGTTTGCTTGGCGAACGACTAATAGTAAACACTGACCTTTCATCAATAGTAGCTTTCTTCATGGTTCCAGTGAGGTTGATACAGTGCAGCTTTAGCCAGCGCAGCCCGTCGCCGCCTAGTCTAGTTTGCTTGGCGAACGACTAATAGTAAACACTGACCTTTCATCAATAGTAGCTTTCTTCATGGTTCCAGTGAGGTTGATACAGTGCAGCTTTAGCCAGCGCAGCCCGTCGCCGCCTAGTCTAGTTTGCTTGGCGAACGACTAATAGTAAACACTGACCTTTCATCAATAGTAGCTTTCTTCATGGTTCCAGTGAGGTTGATACAGTGCAGCTTTAGCCAGCGCAGCCCGTCGCCGCCTAGTCTAGTTTGCTTGGCGAACGACTAATATGAAACACTGACCTTTCATCAATAGTAGCTTTCTTCATGGTTCCAGTGAGGTTGATACAGTGCAGCTTTAGCCAGCGCAGGCCGTCGTTGCCTAGTCTAGTTTGCTTGGCGAACGACTAATATGAAACACTGACCTTTCATCAATAGTAGCTTTCTTCATGGTTCCAGTGAGGTTGATACAGTGCAGCTTTAGCCAGCGCAGGCCGTCGCCGCCTAGTCTAGTTTGCTTGGCGAACGACTAATATGAGACACTGACCTTTCATCAATAGTAGCTTTCTTCATGGTTCCAGTGAGGTTGATACAGTGCAGCTTTAGCCAGCGCAGGCCGTCGTTGCCTAGTCTAGTTTGCTTGGCGAACGACTAATATGAAACACTGACCTTTCATCAATAGTAGCTTTCTTCATGGTTCCAGTGAGGTTGATACAGTGCAGCTTTAGCCAGCGCAGCCCGTCGCCGCCTAGTCTAGTTTGCTTGGCGAACGACTAATATGAAACACTGACCTTTCATCAATAGTAGCTTTCTTCATGGTTCCAGTGAGGTTGATACAGTGCAGCTTTAGCCAGCGCAGGCCGTCGTTGCCTAGTCTAGTTTGCTTGGCGAACGACTAATATGAGACACTGACCTTTCATCAATAGTAGCTTTCTTCATGGTTCCAGTGAGGTTGATACAGTGCAGCTTTAGCCAGCGCAGGCCGTCGTTGCCTAGTCTAGTTTGCTTGGCGAACGACTAATATGAAACACTGACCTTTCATCAATAGTAGCTTTCTTCATGGTTCCAGTGAGGTTGATACAGTGCAGCTTTAGCCAGCGCAGCCCGTCGCCGCCTAGTCTAGTTTGTTTGGCGAACTTGAGAAGCGCGCGCGCGGGGTCGGCGCCGAGCTGCGACAGGTGCGGGGGCGTGGCGTACACGCGACCGCGGAAATCCATGTTGTGTGGCAACCAGAATATTGAATCCCTGACCAATAACAATAAGGTATTTTTTTATCGTTTATTGTAAAATTGAGTATTTTAAAACACTTCCCGTGTTAGGTATACATTTTTGAAAACTTGCAAAATTTTCAAGCGCGGGCAGGATTTGAACCTGCGACTTTCGCATTACTAGTGGCGACGCCTCTTCCATCTGGGCTACCGCAGCTCATTTCCTGCCCGCAAATTTTGCAAGTTTTCTAAAATATTCTAAAATTGTAAATTTTTTATTCTATTCTATCCTTTTAATAATTTACTTTTATTTAATTTAAAATATATTGTAATATTGACTGTAATAATTTTTATATGGGTGACTATTATGCCTGAAATAAAGAATATTTAATTTTATTAAATTTTAACAGATTAAAATGTTACGCCAAAGGGGGCAATAACTTCCTATTGGGCGTAACTTTGGCGTAACTTGGGGACTCGGAAGGATGAGGCTGTAACCAAATCTGAGCGGTATCCGCTGGGTACGAAGGTAGTAGTATTGGTATTGGTACATTTAAGGTCATTTTTACGAATTAAAAAAGTTACGCCACTGTACGCCATTAGGTGGCGTTAAACATCCGGGGGTTTCGCAACTAGTCACGCTAAGTTATAAAATTAGCGTTCTAGTAGTAGCACAGTATAATTAATAGTGCTAGCGTACAGTATGGTCACTCCCTGCCTCCCCCTACAAGCGCCGCCCACCCGCGCTCGGAGGACGCTCAGACACCGGCTAGCAAGGACGCGACGACGAAGGTCATTTCATACTGCCGCACATTGCATTCCCGATTCGCGAACGCAAAATGGCGGCAACCCTAACATGTTGTCTCTCACACACAAGCATGGTCCGCGTTCACCTACGCAAGCTTAGACTGTGTGCGTAGCAACGCGTTTGTTTCATACATTTGAGCGACAGTGTCCGAGGTGTGGTAGTAGTGAACCGTTTCTTTCTCGTAACCTTGCTGGCGTTCCTTTTTCGGACCCATAGTCTTTATTTATTATTAGTGATATGAAAATACGCTAAAATTCTGCATTATTTAAATTCTAAATCTAAAGTGTTATTTTTGTTTCTGTTATTATTGCATGCACTGTTTTATTCTGAAATAAATTATTCAATCTTATCTTTATGTAGGGACCTAGGCACGTAATGTAATGTCAACATTGTACCGAGTGGCTGCGGCAGCGAGCCTCACTCGCCAGTCGTCTCTCACACCTCAGTCCGTGCGCGCGCACTACCTACATCAACTATGTATTTGGAAACCTAAGTAAATAACAACCTTCTAATTTGAAGTCCAGTCTTTCATTCAACAATGTTCGCCCTTCTTCCGTAACGTATGCTTACTAATGGTGCATACGTTACACTTTACATATAATATATTAAATAATTTATTTGAAAATACATTTGAATATATTTTGTTTTTGCAGTCAGTATGATAGAGGGATAGTCTTGTTACTATATCTATAGAATGAAATGTTACTAGTTACCGATAACGCATACTCAAGACCGACTGATAATAAGGAACAACTTTTCCCAAAAACATAGGTAGAAATATAAAAAACAAATTGGGTACACCCCCATTTGTTCAAAAAGGGCTACTGAAATAAAAGTTAGTACGTTAAAATGTACCTGTAATGGTTGGCGAGTGAGAGTTTGTAGAGGGCGTCGCACCACAGCGAGTGCATCTCCGCGCGCGCTCGGTTGACGGCGAGCCGCCGCTTGAAGGCGGTCGCGGCGTCGACAGCTACGGCGTCGGCAGCTGCGGAGTCGCACAGGCGGGAGGGCTCTAAGCTAGACGCCGGCGGGGGGATGTCCAACTTCTTGTTGCCGCCAGATCTTACATAAAGTAAACGGTCTTTATAAGTCAGTGTAGAAACTATGATAAATGATAAATTCTAATCACAAGTCAAAAATAAATAAAAACAGGTAGGTACAATAATTTTTGCCTTAAAAAAATATTGCAAGTATAAAAAATATAGTCATATACAAATTTTAAAATATAATCAAAAATTCAAATTATGATTATGACGTAGTCATAACGTTAAATTAATTTTAAAAAAGTCTGTGTAGTCGTAAAACTGGTTACTCAGTAGCCATTTTTTGAGCTTACTTTTAAAGGTAGGCAAGGAAGCTGCATTACGCACGTCATCAGGCAATCGGTTATAGACCGCGGGACCTGTGATATACACGGACTGTTCTGACCTCTTTAGTTTAATTTTTATCGGAGCAACTAAACGGTCTTATGATCCTAGCCATCAATAGGCGTGCGTCACTTTCACTTCTAAAATCACGAAAATTTTAAATAAACTGACGCTAATTATGCATAGATTGCGTCTGATCAAAAACAATCTCGCGTAATATAAGTTTCATAGCAATATGTCATAAAAATAAAGATCAATTTGAAAGACTAAAAATATCGCCGTCAGTGCCGTGCCGTGTGATGTCGGTTTGGAATAGCATCACCCTATTTCGTTCCTGTGGGTGTCGGAAAAGGCGACTTAAGGACTCGAGGTTTACGTGTCATTGGGTATTGCAATTTTAGGCGATGGGCTGACAACCTCTCACTATGGCGATACGCAAACTTTCTGAATGATCTCAAATGTTAGTCAGACGTGGTGTAAATGTCCGTGTTTATCGGTCGTTTATGCTGACTACTCCGCAAGGGATATATGCATGATATAATATATATGCGTTTAGGGGATTTAAGTGTTAGCTCGTTAGTTTTCTTTCATGCGAAAAAAAAATAGTGTCAGCTGAAAATCAGCGTCATTTGCAGTCTTTGCTTATGACTTCATGCTGAGCTGGGGCCTTTTCGGCAGAAATATTAAATTTTTGGTAGCTATTGGAATATTACAAACTGTTACTTGTAATGTAAGTTTTTTCTGGTGGCTATTGTTATGTTACAATTGTAAATCTGTTGAATTCTGCTGAATAAACATTTTTCATTCTCATTTTAATTTTTTATAAAAATATATATATGTAACGTTGGAAGGGGAAGACCAAGACGCACGTACTTGGATCAGATCGGGGACGTTCTAGAGAAAGGTCAGGTCAAGAGTACCGTAAACCGACAAGCATGTATGAAAAGATTGATGCATGTTGAAGAAGCGAAAGAGGTGTGTCAGGATCGTAGCAAGTGGAAAGATGTAGTCTCTGCCTACCCCTATGGGAAAGAGGCGTGATTATATATATGTATGGTATGGTCAGGGTGGTCAGGAACAAATCGTCACCGATCGTCGCATTACCTGAACACTTGCAGCTGCAAATCGAGTATTTCCTTGTTGATGACCCAGGGCACCTCTCCTAGCTGATTGAGGCTGTCCAGCACTGGGTACAGGGCGGACTGAGGAGCTTCTTCTAGACGCTTCCATTGGTTCATCACGTAGAACGGCATTCTGGAGTCGACAAATATATATCATTGTTTATAAGTCATTTGAGGAATGAGATTGAGATTAAATCGACTCCGGTACCTTATGGTACCGGTAAAATATGTATAGATATACATATTTTTTTACTTCCAGAATTAGCTAGGGTAGCGTAGGGGCTAGTACGATTGTTAATTTACAGTAGGAGCACTTCTGGGCAGGTTTTTTGGGGGGTTTTTCCTGTTCAGGAGGTCCGATTAATTATACGCATGTAAACTACACGCTTTAAAAATCTTGACTTCAATTTGAAACAAATATCGTTTTCAGATGGTGGTGGCGTAAAGTTACATGCCGTGTGATTAACCTGGCCAGCCCCGTGGCAGTGCTTTGATTTTTATATTTTTTTATCCCGCCCGAGCCGGTTTTCTATTAGGACATTACAAAATTGTTATAAAAAAAAAAGAAAATTGTGTGATACAAATTTCTTTTTTTTATAATGACGGTTCATGACGTCAATAAGTGATATGATAATACTATCCTACATTGAATAAAGAATTTCAATTTCATCAGGACACTCTTTGCAAAGTTGTCATATCAGTAGATGTGACAACTGACCCTAAGAGGCAGTTTTTGATTCAATTCTTTTTTTAATTATGAATATTATTAGCAAAATTGTAAAGAATGTTGCAGTAAATTTTCACTTCTGAAATTGGTAGAATTATACCAATAGTTTAGTTAAAAGGGATACGATAAAACAAGAATACTTTATTACATAAAACAAAGTTTACACACATTAAGTGAAGGAGAACTAAACAGCGTACAATTAGGCAGCCTTATTGCTAGTAGGCAATATCTCTAGGCAAACTAAGTACAAGAAATTGTTTATAGAGCAGCGGGAGTCGTGCATGAGATCATGCCAAAATGTTGTATTGTTATGTGTATGAAGATGCATAATGCCCTCAACTCGGGATATAAATTCTCCTTACTTGGCTTAAATTAGTGCTGTCACTTTCCGTCAAATAGGTTTAGAAAAGGATAGGGGGATATTTAAGTCCTGTCATTTTTAAAAACGTCAATGGTTTTTTCGCCTTTTCTAGTCAATTTAGTCGCCATTGTTTTGATCGTCGCCTTATTTTGACAGATATGCTAATTTGGCATGATTACAAATAAATATATTTTGTATTTACTTAGTTTAGGTATAGTTAATAAATGTACGCACAACTATTTTATATCTGTAAATTTACTATTTGTATGCACACTTTTATTTTGAAACAAATTATCTTTATCTTATCTTATAAGACATGACACGACGAAAATATCTCCTTTTCTTTTCTAAACTTTACAGAAAGTGACAGCACTAATTTAAGGTAAGATACATACATACATACATACACATATCACGCCTATAATCCCTTGCGGGGTAGGCAGAGCGCAAACGGCCGCAAAAACGAACATTCATGCCACGTCCGACAAACATTTGAGGGTCATTCCGAAAATTGTGTATTGCCATAGTGACAGGTTGTCAGCCCATCGCCTAAAATTGCAATACACACCCTCGAGTACCTTAGTCGCCTCTTACGACTCCCACGGGCAAGAAATGGGGTGATGCTATTCTAAGCCGGCATCACACGGCAATCTAAGCCGGCATCACACGGCAAAGGTAAGATAAGAGACTTTATTTCCCGGATTGAGGGCAATACTTACCGGATGAGCGGCGTGGGCGTGACGAGACACGCGCCCATGGTGGCGGCGGTCCAGGGCACGGGCGGGCCGGCGGTGGGCACGAGCGCGGCGCGCATGCGCAGGGCGGGCGTGGCCGCGCCGCCCCACAGCCGCGCGAGCGCCGGGTGCGGCTTCAGCTCCAGCCGCACCATGCGCCCCCATGAAGAGGCATCATACTTACCGGATGAGCGGCGTGGGCGTGACGAGACACGCGCCCATGGTGGCGGCGGTCCAGGGCACGGGCGGGCCGGCGGTGGGCACGAGCGCGGCGCGCATGCGCAGGGCGGGCGTGGCCGCGCCGCCCCACAGCCGCGCGAGCGCCGGGTGCGGCTTCAGCTCCAGCCGCACCATGCGCCCCCATGAAGAGGCATCATACTTACCGGATGAGCGGCGTGGGCGTGACGAGACACGCGCCCATGGTGGCGGCGGTCCAGGGCACGGGCGGGCCGGCGGTGGGCACGAGCGCGGCGCGCATGCGCAGGGCGGGCGTGGCCGCGCCGCCCCACAGCCGCGCGAGCGCCGGGTGCGGCTTCAGCTCCAGCCGCACCATGCGCCCCCATGAAGAGGCATCATACTTACCGGATGAGCGGCGTGGGCGTGACGAGACACGCGCCCATGGTGGCGGCGGTCCAGGGCACGGGCGGGCCGGCGGTGGGCACGAGCGCGGCGCGCATGCGCAGGGCGGGCGTGGCCGCGCCGCCCCACAGCCGCGCGAGCGCCGGGTGCGGCTTCAGCTCCAGCCGCACCATGCGCCCCCACGGCCGGTGCACCTTGTACACCGCTGGCAGCTTTTTGCTGTACGATAAAAGGACAAATTGACTTTATAAGGTTTTCGATCATTAAATAATAATAATAAAATTCATTTTAAACTTAACCTACTTTTACAAATTTTAAATTCTCGCTGTTGGCGCTTACGCTCATTTATACATTAATCAACACTTGCCAAATCATTATGTCTTAGAGAACGATATTTCACGTTAGTACATACATACGTATATCACGCCTTTATCCCTTACGAGACAGGCAGAGCGTAAACAGCCGCAAAAAACGGACATTCACGCCACGTCTGACAAACATTTGAGGGTCATTCGGAATATTGTGTATCGCCATAGTGACAAGTTGTCAGCCTATCGCCTAAAATTGAAATACACATGTAACCCTCGTCGAGTCCCTTAGTCGCCTCTTACGACACCCACGGGAAAGAAATGGGGTGCTGCTATTCCAAGCCGACATAACAAGGCAATTTTCAAAAACAGCACTAAATAAATAAAAATAAGGAATTGAAAAAAATGTTAGCACAGTTGGCAGAGCAGTGGGACCTCACAGTCCCGGGTTCAAGCCGCGGTGGGCGCAATTGTTTTTTTTTAATTTCTTATTTTCATTCTTGGCAACATTCTTTTCTTTTATTTCAAGATATAAAACAAACATTTATGAGAATAACATAGCACTGTTAGTGCATAATAAACCATATTATAGTACCGCCGCTGAGAGGTCGGTTTTGACAGCTGTCAGATTCGTGATAATACTATGGCAGAGGGTTCATTTTCCTTTGTTGACATCTCTTTTAGTATGGAGATGACAGGTGTCAAAACCGACTGTTCTCAGCGGCGGTACTATAGCACTACATAAGTCTTCTTCTTCTTCTTCTCCTTCTCAGTCGATGCCTCATTCCTGAGGACGTGACCTTGGGGAGCTACTACTCCGCCAATAAGTCTTAACGAACCCTTATTTCCCTATAAAGTAGCCTATGTATTATTCTAGATAATTTTATCTTATCCCATCAAGCCTTGAATGCAATTCGGTACTCTCGTAATTATATTATTAGTATGGATATTCAAAGAATAGATTTATAAGTGTCCATGGGAGTCGTAAGAGGCGATTAAGGGAATCGAGGGTGTATTACAATTTAAGGCGATGGGCTGACAACCTGTCACTATGGCGATACACAATTTTTCGAATGACCCTCAAATATTTGTCAGACGTGGCATAAATGACATTTTATGTGGCCGTAAATGTCCGTTTTTTGCAGGTTTTGGTCTCTGCCTGCCCCGCAAGGGATTATAGGCGTGATGTGTGTGTGTATTCGAGATAATTTCATCTAAACCCGTCAAGCCTTGAATGAAATTCAGTACTCCCGGAATTATATTATTAGTATGGCTTTTTAAAGAATTAATTTATATGTATTTCAACTTACACTTTGGCTTTGGACTTGAACATGTTGACGTCGATCTTGACGTCGTTGACGATGATGTTGTAGAGGAACTTGCCGATGTTCAGTCGCATCTCCATCGGCCACGGCGCTTCCTCCAAGTCCTACAACAACATTGTACTCAACATTCTGTGCATTCATTGCCGTGTGATGCCGGCTTAGAATAGCATCACCCTATTTCTTGGGTGTCGTAAAAGGCGACTAAGGGATTCGAGGGTTATGTGTATTGAAATTTTAGGCGATGGGCTGACAACCTGTCACTATAGTGATACACAGTTATCTGATTGACCCTCAAACTTTTGTCAGACGTGGTGTTAATATCTGTTTTACGGCCTTTAACGCTCTGCCTACCCCATAAGGGATATAGGCGTGATTTATGTATGTATGTATTCTGTGCAAACTTGTTGCGTTGCACTGCCGCTGCGCGTTTTTGTTTGAGTATCAGAAAAAATCATACCTAGAAATAGAAACCTAACTGTACATTAAATAATAATGCAATTCAGTGTTTTCTTACTGTAACTTAGCATTATGGTAACTAAGCTGAGTCTGTCATCATTTTTATTCAGATTCGCGAAATCAATTTGTTGACATCCCTGCTAATGTGGGTAACTACTGCTCCTATATTGTGCTCTAACTTATGTCTAAAAACATTCTCTGTTAGCTGGTCAGTTATTCATATAATGCAATTTTTATTTATATACGAGTATCTTAGGAAAAACCTCAGCTTACAATAAACTACATATGAAGTAAACAATAGCAAATATGCTCAATTTAATATATTGCCGTGTGATGCCGGCTTAGAATAGCATCACCCCATTTCTTGCCCGTGGGAGTCGTAAGAGGCGACTAAGGGACTCGAGGGTGTGTATTGCAATTTTAGGCGATGGGCTGACAACCTGTCACTATGGCGATACACAATTTTCCGAATGACCCTCAAATGTTTGTCGGACGTGGCGAGAATGTTCGTTTTTGCGGCCGTTTACGCTCTGCCTACCCCGCAAGGGATTATAGGCGTGATATGTGTATGTAGTATTCTCACCAAGCTAGCCCCCTCCCTGCACTGGTGCACGAGCAGCTGCCACGCCTGCCGCCCGTTGAGCGGGACGCGCTCTCGCTCGCACTCGCCCTCCCGCTCCCTCTCCCCGTCCCGCTCCCGCAGCGCGCGCCGGTCGATGTACCACGAGCAATATTTCTCGTATATTCGCTCGATCTTCTTCAACACGCCGTTACGGCGGAATTGCTCGATTTGGTACCTTTTCAATAAAAAACACAGTACCTATGTTAGATTCAAGTATTGTAGAAAATCTCGAATTCAAAATTATACAAAAGTTTTTGAGTCAAGTGTGAATAAAAAGGATCCGATATTCAAGGTGAGGTAATTGACTAGAAAAATAGGTTTAGATAAATAACATGAAAATACGTACTTTTGGTATACTTGTGTGCCGAGGTCCCTTTGAAGCAACTTGAGCGTAGGACTGTAGGTTTCACTTCCGTCCACCAGCTTACTTATTTCAGCCATTATTAGATCCACAAACTGATCCACCTGGGAGAAACAAATTTCACATTTCACATGGAAAAATTTTCTGTTTTTATTATAATGTCATATCATTTTTAGTTGCCGTGTGATGCCGGCTTAGAATAGCATCACCCCATTTCTTTCCCGTGGGCGTCGTAAAAGGCGACTAAGGGACTCGAGGGTGTGTATTGCAATTTTAAGCGATGGGCTGACAACCTGTCACCATGGCGATACACAATTTTCCGAATGGTCCTCAAATATTTGTCAGACGTGGAGTAAATGACCGTTTTGCGGCCGTTTACACTCTGCCTACCCCGCAAGGGATTATAGGCGTGATATGTGTATGTATCATTTTACGTTTACGCTAGAAAGAGGCGAATTAAGCCAGCTCTATAAGCCACTGGCTATATTATTTTACTTTAATATTTTAAACCGTATTGTACCGTGTGATGCCGGCTTCGAATAGCATCACCCCATTTCTTACCGCTGGGTGTCGTAAGAGGCGACTAAGGGACTCGAGGGTGTGTATTGCAATTTTAGGCGACGGGCTGACAACCTGCTACTCAACTATAGTGAAACACAGTTATCTGATTTACCCTCAAACTTTTGTCAGACGTGGTGTTAATATCCGTTGAACGGCCGTTAACGCTCTGCCTACCCCGTAAGGGATATAGGTGTGATTTATGTATGTATGTAATATTTTAAAAATTGCTTACAACTGACACAAGAAAAACAAAATACTATATCTTACCTCCAACACTTTCAAATACGGATACAGCGTAATAGCAGAATGTGAAGCGTTGCTCTGCGAGCGCAGCGTGCCGAGGTTGCGGACAAACGCCTGCTTTATACAACCGCGCCATTCCTCCTCTGTCTCGTGGAGCTTTTGTCTCTACACACAAAATACATTATGTAGTTTACTTCAGTTTTTACGCTGAACTGGGGCACGTTCATGCTATTTCTCCTACTATGACAGGTCATAAAACCACGTTTTAGCACGCCGCGCCGCCATGCCGCCAGTCAAGAGAAATTTTCTACAATGCGCTTTAAAACGCGGTTTTACGAACTGTCATAGTATAAAAGAGCGACGAAATATATACCTATTATCCGTGGTAGGTAATTGAAAAGATTTTAAAGACGTTAAAGTCTTGTTGTTAAAGACGAAAAGTATATTTGCAAAATAAGTCGGCAACTGTTCGCACTGATTCGCACCAGTAGTCCATATGGACGCAGATTCAAAATAAATTATTTATTAAATATTTCACATAATACTTATTAAGAAACTTATCAAGCCCATTTTTCTGTAGCCACCTGAAACATAGCTACACAGGAGTACTTCGACCAAATCAAATTATTTATCCAGTGTATCAATAATAAGGGACTCGAGGGATGTGTATTGCAATTTTAGGCGATGGGCTGACAACCTGTCACTATAGCGATACACAGTTATCTGATTGACCCTCAAACTTTTGTCAGACGTGGTGCAAATATCCGTTTTACGGCCGTTAACGCTCTGCCTACCCCGTAAGGGATATAGGCGTGATTTATGTATGTATGTATGTTTACGCTGAACTGGGGCACGTTCATGCTGTTTCTCCTAGTCGGTATTTTTACCGATGACAGGTCATAAAAAAGCGTTTTAGCACGCCTGTCAGGAGAAATTTTCTACCATGCGCTCCAAAACGCGGTTTTACGAACTGTCACAGTATAAAAGAGCGATGAAAGATATATTATTATCCGTGGTCCATTGAACGCGCCCTGGTAAAGGAATACGAAATACGAAAAGTATATTTGGAAAATAAGTCGGCAACTGTTCGCACTGATTCGCACCAGTAGTCCATATGGACGCAGTTTCAAAATACATTATTTTTTAAAACTTATTAAGAAACTTATCAAGTCCATTTTTCTGTAGCCACCTGAAACATAGCTACACAGGAGTACTCCGACGAAATCAAATAATTTATCCAATCTATCAATAATCATACTCACATAAAACTTCACATTGGTAGTCGCTTCATCTTTCACATCAATATTCTGCACTTCAATATCTCCCTTGATCTCGATCTCCAACTGCTTCTTCCCTTTCTCCAGCATTTCCTCCAAGGTCACCAGCCCTTCCGCCGGAGACGACAGAAGCCCTCTTCTATTGTCAACTTGTTTCAGTTGAAGGGTGTCGAGCAAAGGGCAGGCGTAGTCGAGTGCGGGCGGCGTGTATGAGGGCTCGAAGCCAGGCTCGATACGTCTGATGGCTCGGAGCACGACCTCTCGCTGGTCGTAAAGGAACTTAGATTTGTCTAGCAAGTCGTTTAGGGTTATGTTCTGTAAGTTAAAAAAAGAATTTGATGTTTTTAAATAGTATATTTTAAACAAACAAAATAAGACTGGGATGGGATACTCTAAACTGGAATTCGTCTTCAAAATGAAGCTGACAGCACAAGAAAAGACCCAAATATTTGACCAATGCGCACTACCAGTACTAACCTATGGAGCCGAAACCTGGGTCACCACCAAAGAGGTTATTAATAAACTGAGTGTGGCACAGAGGGCTATCGAAAGGAAAATGATAAGAGTATGCCTACTTTAGATAATTGCAGCAGTTATACCTACACGTGGTAACATAAACCGAACCTAATCATCTTTTTTTTTTTTGTTTAAAACATCTATTTATAACTTCTATGTCTGGGATGAGAGCATGTGTGACTGGGTTGAGAGTATCAACTTACCAACCACAGTATAATTGATGAATCGATGAGTACAAGGTAGCAACTGTAAAAACCTACAAGTGTGATCAGGTATACCTGCATTGTGGTCCCGAATACCGAACCCAAGGATATATGTTTCTCCGTAGGGCATGCAGGAGTACCTGGGCATCATTTAAGTGATCTAACCTGTATACCTATATAAATTATTTAGTATTGCGTATAAACGTGCCTACTCACTTTATTACACACACAGGCATACAAACATACAAATTCGCATACATTCTGTTTCACCATAGCAGACAATCCATGTAAATAGTTACTAGATGTTTACTAAGTAGTATGGAAGCCAACTTACCTACTTGCAACCAAATTAGAAAAATGTTGTTGTGTTCATTAATAAATATTGTCCTGTGCTTAAGAACATTACTATGTACCTACTTATGCTTATTTTTAAATGTGTCCAATAGGAAAGTAGCGAGTCACCCCCGACACAAGTAGCTCTGCTTACTTAATGGGAGGTCTCATGTATAAGATAAGATAACTCTTCTCAAATAAACTATTTTTATTTATTTATTTTATTTATGCCTAATGGACCGAGTGACCAACAAAAACATAAGAAAACGGAGTAGGGTTACCAACGTCAGAAGTGGGAGTGGGCCGGTCATATAGCCAGAAAATCTGAGTCGTGGTGCAAGAGACTACTGGAATGGAGACCCTGGGATCAGAAGCGACCTAGAGGAAGGCCACAGATGAGATGGAAAGATGACATCAAAAAGGTGGCGGGTAGCAACTGGACTCTTACTACCCAAAACAGAAGGAAGTGGAGAAGTTTGAAGGAGGCCTACACCTAATCTTTGGTTGATGACGGCTAGAAAGAAGCAGAAACTAAACGTTGAACCAATGTTAAACTCGAGCGTTTTATACCATAATGTTCCATTTAGTAAACTCTGAGTTAAAGTGGTATTACATGAAAGCAATGCTTTCTGCAAAACCTCGTCGATAAACAACCTGATGAAATAAGTGTAAGTTTCACCGCTCACGTACTTATGTAATGACTGGCATCAAAGACAGCTACTGGAATAAACGTGCCTGCCGTAGCACAGAAGTTGATTTCTTATGTTTATTTCTTACCTTGTCCTGCATGTCTCTAAGGTAGTGATGGAGCAGCGTGAGTTTGTCTGTGGCGTGACTGCGCTCTATGCTCTCGAAGACTGCCGCGAATGTTTGCGCGTTCGGTGTAATGTTGTCCTCACGCATGAAGCCCAGTAACTCTTTCGTATTCTCTAATTGACCCTGTTCCACAATAATTACTGTTTATTTACAAACCAATACATACTAATATTATGAATTCGAAAGTAACTCTGTCTGCCTGTTAAGTTTTCACGCAGTTTTAAAGCATTGAACCGATTTTGATACAATTCGGCATAAGCATAGACAGGAACTTTAGAAAGGACATAGGCTACTTTTCACCGCAGGAAAATCTATCAATCCTACGGGAAACAAAGTAAATCATAAGAAACAGTGCATAACGCCGAAGAAAATCATCAGACGAGTATTCGTTGTGTGGATTGCTTTGCTTTTTGTGTCAGGCACCTTTTTTACAAGTCCTTTTTTCCTTAGTCACAGGTTTCAATCAAGTTCTATACGTGTGAGATTCGGCAGCGAGCGCCGATAAATTTTTCACACACTATCTCAGTTGCGATTGAGTTCATTTAAAAGTAAACGCTGGGGGTGTACGCATTTTTGGACGCTACGTGCGCATAGAGCAACTATCAGTTTATTAAGTTGAATCAATTAGTAGATGGAGCCGTGCCACGCGTTATTGGCATTAAGATACACTTGCAAAAATCGCGGGCAAAGGTCGAGCCGCGGTAGCCCAGATGAAAGTGTGGTAGCCTAGTGATTGCGAAAGTCACAGGTTCTGCCCGCGGTAGACAAAGTTTTCAAAAATTTAATAATCAAAATTGTAACCAGTTTGTCAGAGATGAGAGAATTTTAAATTGCATGAGAGATAGTTTTTCGATAATTACCAAAGAAGCATATCCATGTAGGACAGTGTTGTATACTTTAACGTCGGTAATAGTGGGGTGCTCCGGCCGCTGCCCTTTCTGTCTGTAATACTGTAATACTTGCCGACCCTGAAAGAAATATCAAATACGAATTCTCTGAATCAGATCTGCTACAACGATCGATAGGATGGTTCAAAAGTAGGTTAACAGATATAAGCATACAGGAAATCTTACGACGTATAGTAAATAGAGAAAACTTGTGTGCGAATTCTTAAAGTAAATATTGACACAGATTTGCCTATAGCTACATTGAGGTCACTAGCAGATAAAGTACTTAAACAACTATATTTTTGGCGATAAAAGTTCAATGACATGTAACTAGGGCAAACTGAGATTCAAGATAAGGCCAAGATTATTTAGTTTGAATAAAAATATATTTGTTTGAAAACTACTATATTTTCTGAAATATTTTTATTACATAAAGTTACCAAATGTGGTCTATAACGCCTACCATCCCTTGCAGAGAAGAAAAATCAAAGAGACAAATATTTGAGGGTCATTTCCAGTATTTTTTTATTTATTTCACTTTATGCTCATCTATACATTGGCGGACTTTACGTCGAAGGCAATGACCATTTTGGGAAGAAGACTTTTCTGGAAAATAGACTAAAGTTAACAGTCTACCTCAGGGCATGTGGAAAACAAGGCAGGTGCATTAAAATTAAATTTTCCTACCACAAGGCTTAAAAATATATATATCTTTAGATGTAAGTATAATAAAGTATAAAAGTAATAATAATAAATAATAAAATTACATACAATCAGTTTATTACTATAAGTTTCAACTACATATGTATAAATAACATATTATTATTATTATTATATTTTATCAGGCAGGCAGTTGTAACAACTGATGATGCCTGTATCACATTGTTCATAGTTCACTTTATCTCTTTCCATTTTATATTTTTAAGTGTTTATCAAGTTTGTTTTTAAACATATTGGTGTTCTGTGCTGATATGACATCTTGAGGCAACTTGTTCCAGTTTGCGACCACTCTATTTGCGAGAAAGTTTTTGTGCGGATTATTGTAAGAGAAACGGGTTTTTAACTTAAGGCTGTGCCCTCGCAGACGGGTGTTTTGGTCATTGTTAAAGAAGGCGTCAAAATCTTTGAGGTCGTAGTGCCCGTGTAGGATCTTGTAGGTCTCTATTAAATCTCCGCGCTCTCTTCTTGCTTGTAGTGTGCTTAGCTTCAGCACCTCCAAACGTTGTTCATAAGTTTGGTTCTTTAATTGCCTGGGTACCTTAGTGAAGCTGCGCTGGACTTTTTCAAGTAAGTAAATATCTTTAACAAAGTATGGACTCCAGACTTGAAACGCATACTCTAATATTGGTCTAATATATGTCTTTAGAATTTTTAATATCATTTCCGGTGTGAGTATTCCAAATGCTTTTCTAATCAGGTATATGAATCTCTTAGCTTTCTTGGTTATGGTTGTAATATGTTCTTCCCACTTCAAGTTTTCAGTTATAGTTACTCCCAAGTCAACTTGTGTTTTCTTTGCTTTGAGCTGAACACTGTTCAGTTGGTATGGAAGACGAGCGGATATACTAGCGGAATGCCCAGCGGTTTCACCCACTGCTTACTATTTTCCCGCGGGAATAAGACAGTTTAATATAACCTATGTTCATGATGATAATGTAGGATTGTAATGGTAAAAGATTTTCTTAAATCGGTCCAGTAGTTTCGGAACCTATTCAATTCAAACAATCAAATCTTTCCTCTTTATAATATTAGAGTAAAAGAGTAGATATCTTTATGCTACACAAATCCTAGGAACAAATAGGCTAGCCTACCTCATTAATCATGTTCAGCGAGCATAGCAACTGCAGATGCGCGGCGAGCAGCCTGTGCAGCGAGTCCTGCTTGCCGCGACGCTCGATCTTCCTCAAATCCTCCTTCATGCTCAGTTCCTGTCGCGCGCGCCGCTTCTCTCTACGCTCCTTTTTCTTCTGTTTTAATGCTTGTTTACTGTGGAAAAATAACATTTTCTCCAATTTGCTCGGAAATGGCTTCATTACTTTAAAAAAAGAATACATCAATGGGCTCATTTATGTAGTCAAGGCGCAGAGGACTGTAATAGAAATTTCCGGACTAGGCCGGAAAAACAAGGTTCTTTAACTTCACACTTTCGTGTTTAGGTGTTTTATGGTACACAATACATACCATGTTCAGGAACACTTATACCGTTCATAATATTGTACCAAATCAGCAATGCAATTGCGTGTCTATGGGACCACCTTCAAACCAACATAAGAATAAAACCCATTAAAAAAAAACATCTTCGCAAGGTCCATGCAAATCACAGATGTAACCGTTTTAAATTTGCAGCTACGTGTCAAGCGCAAAACTACAGGTGTAATCATAATCATAAATTTTATTGCTTAGCATAATCAATAATATACATACTTATGAGTATTATGTATAGTTACATAGGTCTTATATATTAATTATGACATCCCGCCAGGGTATAGCAACACTTAAAATATAAAAGAGTATAAAGTATAAAAGAGGGCACTACTGTTTACATTTTAACTTACAGAATTTGACATAAGGTCTGTTTCATATTTACTGACATCAGTTTATTTTATGGAAATTTATCTTCTACTTACTTGTGTCAGAGCTTATTGCATTGTATGGTTGTTGCGTAATGTGTAATACTTACGCCTTTTTGATGTTCAAGCTCTTAGCAGAAGGGTTCTCAGAGTGTTCTATATCCAGGTCTTCAACAGGCTCCTGGATCTCTGCTTGGAGTGCCGGGTCATCGTACAGATCATCTATTGCTGGGTGGGCTATGCCCTGTGATCTAAAATAGGCATTGCATTATAGAAAAATATATATATTATTTTGCGAATATGGGCTGATACTGGACATTTAAACAGCGACTGCGACATGTGAAGATCTATTCTACCTGATTCTTTCGAAGACCTCATCAATTTGCACCATTAAGGACATTTGTATGTGTTTTCAACATTGACACTTTGATCTAATGAACTGGTGTAGATAATTGATAAAACGAAAGTAATATTTTTTATTTTATTGTTGCAAAGAAAATGCAAGTAATTTAAAAAAAGATTATCAATTAACAGTGACCATCAATAGCCAATAGTCAATAAAATTATAAAAAGAATATAAGCATAACAAAAGATGATGATATTCATTTCTAATAAGCTTTTTCTCTGGTTTATTAAATTTAATTCTCTTATAATATTGGTAATATCACATGTTATTTAATAGAAAGCTGAGAAATTAAAAATGAACAAATATTATATACTCACTGTAAATTGGAGATGTGGGTCATAAGTTCCTGATCATAACTATCCAAATGCTCATCCTTAAATAATTCCCTGAATACTGCATGTGGACTCTTTGGCAAAGTTGTAGAAAAATCATCTTTCAAATCAACTTTGGTTGAAGTCATTTCTAAGTCAAATTGCTGGTTCAAACCCTCATTGATAGCATATCTAAGGTCTTGTAACCTTTGATCATATAATGTAGCTTTCCGGAAGTTATAATAACTTTCTTTTACCATATCAATATACTGTTTAGTTTTAAATATATTTTCAACTGTTGATGAGGATTGGTTTGTGAAAATTAGGGCACATTGGTCATCTTCTAAAACTATTTGTTTAGAAGTTGTAGGTATGTTTTTCTTCAGGATTTTCTCCTTAATACTTTGCAAAAGTTCTGGATCAACATCTTTGAGTACTGGTTTCTGGTTAGATTTGTTTGTCAGTTGATGCAGTTGTCCTAGAGATACTGAACTATTGGCTAATTTTGATAAATGTGATGCTTTCAATTTACTTATTTGGACCTTTGTTTCTGTCATAGCTTGTTCACCAACTGCAAATCACATGAAATAGTAAAAAAAAATGATTCTGGTTCAGTACAGAGAAGTTATGTATGTAAACAATACCAACCTTGAAGTAACTCTCCATATTTCTTGTAAGCCTTGTGTTTAGATTTTTTTCTGAGCGACTGGAGTATGTTAGCCGCTTTCGTGGACTGGTGTCGCGTGAGGATAAGGCTTTCTGGAATCACATCAAAGTTACGCAATTGTAATAAGTAGGTTATGTTTTAAATAAGTTTTCACTTTCCTCCACCTTAAATAAAGTACCTCAAGAAGGAATTAAGAGCCATAAATACCTGTTTTGTGCCGTCCTAGAAGGATTTTTCGGCAAAACGAGCATTTTATATCAGCATTTGGTTTTTTCAAGGAGTTATTCGTGTGTAAGGAGAAATTATGAAAACTAGTCGGGTATAAATTCTTAGCTAGTAAAATTCGATGCATTGTGAATCAGATAGCTCTATCTTCTCATGTAAAATACGTTAAAATGTGCCGATAACTGGAAAACCACGTGAAAATGAAGCACATCGCAAAACCAAAATATCCCTCGAGTTTGACATTGACAGCTACTCTATAATGTCTATGGGGCCGTTCAACGCAGTCGCTTAAGAGAATATATCAGCGATGACAGATCGTAAAACCGCGTTTCAGAGCGCCTGTCAGGAGAAAATTTCTACTTGTCAAACTTATCCTACCCCGTTCATGCGCACACGTCGGATAAAATTCTAAAATAAAAAACCTCTCGACAGAGATAAATGTCAGTTTGACAGGTGCATAGTGTTATCTAGTGTTTTGGTGATATATTATGTCCATGTCGCTGGCTCCCCAAAGTATATATTTTTCAAAGCTGAGAGGCTCAAACGTTTGTGACCAATAGATGGACTCTTATTTTAAGACTGGTTTTCAATGTGACGCTACCTAGACTGAGATCTCAGGTCAAAAAATTGGGGAGCCAGCGACATGCTTTTAGGTTAGAATTTCGGAGAAATCATCAGATTACTTGTTAACGGCGCAATGTGCCAAAATGATGGCTATGCCAAAGAAATGTGACGGAATATGTGACAGCTACAAGCACATTCAATAGCTATGTGACTCAACTGGAGCTGAGAAATAAGCCATGGAATGTTTCCAACCCATGTCGCTGGCTCCCCAAAAAACCGGCATCCGAAATCTCTGCAAGTATCACCTAAAACTACTTACCAAAGAGGAATTCTCGATCGTAAGGTAGTAAATACACGTTATTCAAACAATCTCCTCTAGAATCAGCTTCGTTTTTGAGAAAACATAACATTTGTTTTTGTATGAATATAAGGGTGACTACATCGTTCAACCCTTTTTGGGACAGTTTCAGGAACTTATGGCTTTAGATTTCCGTACAGATTTTACTATAAATGACCTTAAATAATGTTAAGAAAGTGCTCCGCTTGAATTGATTCCTATAATTAATAAATAAATATCGTTTATTCTCATAAAACTGTAGCGTTGTTACATTTTCAGTCTGTACAACATGTATGTAGGTATAGTCAGTTATAGTACATAAGGTAACAGGGATACTCCAAAAGAACTGAATTATCTTTATCCCCAGTTAATACATAATCAAAATTTAAACTTATTCTCATAAAATAAATAAATTTTCTTCTAAAACATATTCATGTCAAGAAAAAAATATTGCTAAGGACAAAAATGATTCAGCTCTTTTGGAGTACCCCTTTTACCTTATGTGCTATAACCGAGTGTACATTCCATTTTTTTATATTGGACCTGTGTTCCATGGGAAATGTTTTTCAGTTTCATCAATACTTGACTAGACTTTTATAAATATACTCTACACGCATTATTTCAATTTAATAGTTTTATACATGAGAATAATAAAGCACTGTTAGTGCATAATACTCTAAAACATTAATACCTAAACACAGCCTTATGCGCGCTAGCGGTCACGTGCAACTTTATTGCCGGGTGACATTCGGACCTATCCATGAATATCTCTTTTCGACGAAAATGAAAGGGACTTCCGATGTGCTCTTGATAAGTCGCCGGCCGCGCCGGTGACGATTTCTCCCGAACGACAACAACCAGATCGTGTACTACAATGAAATTGTACTATAAATGTTATAATATTAAACCGTGGAAAATACCGTCAAAAATCTAAGTACCTTTAATAGGTAAGTTGATGTGCTGCTAATAGTACAAGCATAATATAAACACTAAGAGCCCTTCGCGGACATTGTTCAAGGTAATATTTAGTATAATTTGTACGGAAATCATTAAACCATAAGTTCCTGAATCTGTCCCAAAAAGGGTTGAACGATGTAGTCACCCTTATATTCATACAAAAACAAATGTTGTGTTTTCTCAAAAACGAAGCTGATTCTAGAGGAGATTGTCTGAATAACGTGTATTTACTACATAACGATCGAGAATTCCTCTTTGGTAAGTAGTTTTAGGTGATACTTGCAGAGATTTCGGATGCCGGTTTTTTGGGGAGCCAGCGACATGGGTTGGAAACATTCCATGGCTTATTTCTCAGCTCCAGTTGAGTCACATAGCTATTGAATGTGCTTGTAGCTGTCACATATTCCGTCACATTTCTTTGGCATAGCCAACGTTTTGGCACATTGCGCCGTTAACAAGAAATCTGATGATTTCTCCGAAATTCTAACCTAAAAGCATGTCGCTGGCTCCCCAATTTTTTGACCTGAGATCTCAGTCTAGGTAGCGTCACATTGAAAACCAGTCTTAAAATAAGAGTCCATCTATTGGTCACAAACGTTTGAGCCTCTCAGCTTTGAAAAATATATACTTTGGGGAGCCAGCGACATGGACATGATATATTTCTGTTGTTAATCGTGTTGCACTATAAATTATATTATGTGTTCCGTTTGACGTCCGAAGTCCATTATGAGAGTACCTCGCTCTCATACCGCTGTGTGCCGCTAGATGTCGATAGTTTTTCCGTCACGTGACCCTCTACCGACGCGCCCCCTTGTGGCTGATGTGGGAACCTAGTATCCGCCCGATCATACAAGCCGCCATGTTTTACCTCATTGTTGCGTCGTTTTTCATACCGACTGTTTCGCCGTTAGATTAAATTCGAATAAGTTTAAAATTTTTGAACATTTTTCAAGATTAAAGTAGAAAATTGATTCCTAGTGTTTTTATTCTAGTGAAATTTAGGTTTTTTCCGTTTAACGTCATAGTGTGTTGCGTAAATTCGTGAATTACAATCATGCTACCCTCTTTACCACCGAGAAAAAGACCGCGATCAGGATCTTCAACTTCACCGTGTAGCAGTAGTAGCAGTAGCAGCGCCAGTTCGGCGGATTCAGATTCGCCGCCGGCGAAAGTCCCGCCACCGACCATGCGTCCGGCGACGACCACGCGTTCGGCGCCGGTCACGCGGGACGTCGCGCCGGCGCTGCCGGTGGACCTGGCGCCGCCTATGGGGGGCGTCAAACCGACCCTGCCGCCCACGATGCGCGCCGCACCGGTGCCTCCTGCTGCGCCATCGCTCCCCAGGCGGTCGGCTGTAAAGCGGAAACGTTTTTCTTCGCGGGACTTGGAACGAAGGTTTGACTCTTTGTCACAGCAGTTGGTAAGTCAGTTTAATAATATGATTCATACACACACCGTTTCTGCACAGGCATTTAATTGCTCGGCAACTTCTCTTAATGTGCCTGTAGCACCCGTTTCCACCACAGCTTTGAAAGATCACGTAAACGGGCCTACACATTTGTCTTATTGCACAGCCCCTTCACCAGCATCCGTTTTGACCACGGTCCAGCACGGGATTATAGACGAACCCTTCTTACGTCTGCCGGCTCCGCCAGTATCGTCTTTAAAAGCAGATGCGATTACCGATCTAAGTGTTTCAATTAAAGACCCAGTTGTGGCTAAAGCTATACCTGAAAGAGTACAAAAAATTTCTGTTTTGCAAAGATTTGATTCATCCGATTGGAATGCTGTCCGTTATACAGATATTCAAAAGAAATACGCGGCTTACCCAGCTTTTACCGAATTGAAAATAAACGAAGAATTACGTCGTTTAGAAGACCCTTCTGCTCCTGTTCGTTGGTACCAGATGGAGCGCAGCTTCGCAGCGCTGTCTAACGCGTTTTTGGGACAAAATGAGGCCGTAAATTTTGCTTTGCAAGCTTTAATTGATTGGTCATCCGATCCTGCTGTGCAATTAACTCCCACTTGTCTTTATGGCAAGCTAACCGAATTGTTTGGCAAAGACTCTAATTACAAGACCGCGTCGCATGACATATTACAAATAATTTGTGGCAAACGTGCTGAAGTACTGGAACTACGCCGCCGGTCGCTTTTAAAACCTTTAAAGGATAAATATTTGCGCGAAGATATTGAGAAAATACCACCGTCTTCAGAGTACATGTTCAATCCGCAATCTTTAGCAGCTTACATACAAAAGATTGGAGGTATAGAAAAGATACAAAGAGAAAAGCCCAAGTTACTACCTACGCGAGCGAAGTCTCCTGTACCTTCAACATCCAACCAAGAGAAGACATTTCATGGTCGACCAGCTAAACGAAAGCAAATTGATAGCAAAAGTAACTACAACCACAGAAAATATTACAACGAGGAAAAGAAAAGGGGGGGGCAAAATTCTAAGAGAGCCCGTAAAGCAGATGGGAAGCAAAAATGACTCGGTGAAGTTTTCAGGCGGTTGTCTACGTCATCAACAGAAAGCCTGGGTTCTCTACGATCCACCCAAAGCAGTCCTAAAAATGATAACCGGGGCTCGAATTCCATTCAACCAGACACCGCCTTTAATTTTTCCAACGGAAGAAATAATGAAACAATTCCAAACCCCAGTTTCTCCCGAGATGTCCACCGAGATTCAAACTATGATTCAAAATTGTGTTTTAGAGCCTGCACCAATAACCCCATCTTTCATATCTCCACTATTTCTAATAACAAAGAGCAACGGCAAGAATCGAGTGATTTTCAATTTAAAAGCCTTAAATCAATACATGAACACCAAGCATTTTCATCTTTTCCATCATCGTCAAATGTCGAACTTCCTTCAACCGGGCGATTGGATGACCAAATTAGATATCAGTCAAGCTTACTACCATATACCGATAAGACGACAACACCGACGTTTCCTGCGGATCAGTTACAACGGTCGACTACTGCAGATGACTTGCTTACCATTCGGTTTAGCAACGGCACCGAGGATGTTCGCATCAATCACAAACTGGACAGCCGAAGTACTACGTACCAAGGGACTCCGGGTAGTAGTGTACTTGGACGACTACTGCATCGCTCATCAAGATCAGAAGGTACTCCGTGCACAAGCCCACGTTGCAGTAAGTTTTCTAACCAGTCTTGGATGGTGCGTCAGTTTGGAGAAATCGATCCTAAATCCAGTACAGTCAATCGACTATCTGGGCATCAACTGGAACACACTATCGAATACGAAAGCTCTGCCCCCAGAAAAAATCAGCAAGATCCGCCAGAGCCTTATGACTCATCTCGCAGCTGGCAGTTGGACCCTCAAGCAGGCCCAACGCCTCTTAGGGCTTCTCAACTTTGCGACCTTCATCACCCACCGGGGAAGGTTGCATTGCCGTACGCTGCAGAGCTACAGCAATCTGCTTCGCAAGACACCTCGAAAGACTGTCCTGTATCCAGACGAAGTGAGAGACGAACTCGAATGGTGGCTAGAAAATGTCACTCAAAATACTGTGTTACACCCGAAGGCATTACCAACAAACTACATGATCACAGATGCTTCAGACGTGAAATGGGGAGCTGTAGTAAACAACAAAGAAGTTCAAGGGTCCTGGAGCAATCTTCAGAAGACTTGGCACTGCAACGCCAAAGAAATGTACGCAGTGATTGCAGCCCTCTCAGGGAAAGCTGCAGTGCTCAAAAACTCGACAGTCATTCTACAAAGCGACAACCGGACGGTGATTTCGTACATCAAGAACGAGGGAGGAACCAGGTCCCCTCTGTTACTGAGACTAACCAAGGAACTACTAGCTCTGGTGGACAGCCTCAATGTTGTACTCGTCCCTCACCACCTTCCAGGAGTGTACAACACGGAAGCCGACCACCTCTCGCGCAATCGCGCCGGCTCCGAATGGCACCTAAAAGTCGAGGCGACATCAAAAATATTCAATCGTTGGGGAACCCCAGACGTCGACCTATTTGCCTCAGAAACAGCCCACGTCGTTCCAAATTATGTTACGCTCGACTTGTCAGACTCGAACGCCTGCTTTCACAACGCGTTCAGCAAATCTTGGAGATACCGTCTCGCATGGCTGTTCCCTCCGCCGGGACTAGTACCACGTGTCCTACAGCACCTCAATACGGCGTCGGGACATTTTATAATGATAACCCCGAAGTGGAAGAAACCATTTTGGCGCCCCGACCTGAAGCGCCGTGCGTTGACGCGGCCGATGAAGATACGGAATCTGCAAGACACATTGATAGATACGACAACGGGCCGTCCTCCAGCTCAAATCAACAACCTGAAGCTGGAAGCTTGGCTCATTTTGGGTGGGATAATTTAACGGAATCTTGGTCTCCTGAAGAAAAGAATCTTCTCTTATCGTGTTGGAGACCTTCGACATTAAAGACTTATGCTCCAATTTGGACCAGGTGGTCTAACTGGTGTCGTATTCATAATATTACTCCACATATTCCAAATCCCTCTCAAGTAGCAAGATATCTGGCACATTTATCTCTGTCTAGTAATTTAGCGTACCGTACAATTCTAGTGCACAAGTCAACTATAGCATCTGTTTGTGAGACTATTTCCAATGTTAAAATTTCTAGTAGCAATATTGTTAAGCACATTCTCAAAGCAATTTCTCTAGCCAAACCTGTACCTCCTAAAGTCCCCATTTGGGACGCAAGACTAATTATCAGACATTTAAGAAATACTATTCCTCAAGATACTTTATTTGATGTTTCTAGACGAACTGCTACGATTTTGTTGCTAGCATCTGGACGCAGAGTACATGATTTGTCATTATTACATTGTGATCAAAATCATTTCATAGTCAGCACCGATTCTATTACTCTGTGTCCTGTATTTGGGTCAAAAACGGATTCTTCTTCGTACCAACAATCAATGTGGACGTTATTATCCGCTCCTGATCAGAACGTCAGCCCAGTTTACTGGCTTAAAAAGTTAGTAGAGAAAACTAAGGATATAAGAGGCTCTATAACAAATTTATTTCTTACAACTAGAGCTCCTTATCGGCCCGCTTCACCGGCCATTATTGGAGGTTGGGTTAAAACTCTGCTGAAAGATGCTGGCATACACGCGTCCCCTGGTAGTTTTAGGTCAGCCGTATCGTCATTGAACTGGATTGAAAATTATCCTATTAATGAGATTCTGGCTAAAGCCAACTGGCAACATGAATGTACTTTTAGAAAGTTCTATAAAAAACAAATCGCTGTAGCAGATAATAGTACTTCAGAGAAATCTTTGTCTCAATATTTTTCGATGCCTTCTTAAACTATTATATCAAATATCTTAATTCAATCAATACTGATTTACATATAGAAGATGTTTACTTTATCTACAATAAACCTTTCATCTAATCACATTGTTGCAAATTTTATTTTCTTTCATACAAGCCTCCCACCAGGAGATAACAAACAGGTCTCTCATAATGGACTTCGGACGTCAAACGGAACACATAATATTAAAATTTTACCTTCCAATAAAATTTGTATTATGTTTCCTCAGACGTCCGAAGTCCAGGTTAGGTCTTCCTGGTGGACCTAAGCAGCATCAACATCATTATGAGTCGAACAATGAGGTAAAACATGGCGGCTTGTATGATCGGGCGGATACTAGGTTCCCACATCAGCCACAAGGGGGCGCGTCGGTAGAGGGTCACGTGACGGAAAAACTATCGACATCTAGCGGCACACAGCGGTATGAGAGCGAGGTACTCTCATAATGGACTTCGGACGTCTGAGGAAACATAATACAAATTTTATTGGAAGGTAAAATTTTAATACTTTTTAAGTTTATATTTACGAAAATAAGAGTAGACAAAGCGTCAAATCTTTGGAAATCGATAATGTGATGACATCTAACTGTCTTTCGTTCATTCACTTCGCCAAATCCCCGTTCAGAGGTGTGTTAGTTTAAATTTTAAGCTAAGGTTATCTTATCCGGAGCACGTTGAACGTACCCCAAGGCCATTCGTTCTGTGTAAAAAATCGGATTCACATGCCAATAGTTATCGATATTGCCTTTTCGCTCTATCATTTCCTTTTTTATATGACCACCTCGCTCTTCTTTTATTGTTATGTTGGTTGCATTGATTACATTGACATTTCATGTCATGTCAAATAAGAATGTCTACGAAGAAAAAATAGTAAAAATATCAATAAAACAGCCTTTTATTCCCTTTACATCTTCTATTTATGGATTACTAACCCAATTTCCAGACTTATTAGTTCTCTGACTTTTGCCAAAAAAGGGAATAGTAAAATGTTTACTTGTAAGTACTGTTGTTGGATGTGCCCCCCTTATTCTTATTTATTTTTCATGTAATAAATTGCATATTTTGCAATGTTTCAGTCACCTCAGAGCAAAGCAAGAGATTAGCGCAATTACGGTTCGAGAATGACTGGTTATTCCAAAAGAGAAAACAACCTTGGAAGTGAGTTATATTTACCATGTTTGTCAGCACCTATCATAAACTTGATGATTTTACAAACCTTCTAAGCAACATATCTGATTGGTTGGAGTGACCTTAGGGGAGTGCCTCGCCTCATTCAAATAATACAGTGACCATAAATTCTAACCAGAGGCAGCTCCTGTGTGCATCCCAAGTTTCAGAATTAGATGAAAAAATTGAATAGGATTTTTTCGCCGTGTTACAGGCCTAGCTGCTTCCAATGTGTGGCTGATCATATTTTGTCTAATATAATAGAAAAAAACTTGCAGCTTGGAATTCGGAATATTTCAGAGCTAGAGAGACTAGTCCTCACTTATTGTTTTAATTAGATTCACTTTTTATTTCATATGAAATAGTTAGATGTGGGTTGAATTTATAAAGATATTTTTTAAACATGCATTCAATGTGCATCTAACTTTTTGTGGTAAGGTTCATTTGTAGGTATTGATCAACTGTCATTCACTAATTTGATAATTGAAAATTGAAATATCCAATAAACAAATTCAGTGTTATAATATTCCTTTTTATTTTTTTATATTTTTTTAATCGATGTATTTAAATTTTAGAGATTTTCATAAACTACTTTTGGAGAATGGTTTTCCAAAGGAAATGACTGTAGCTCATGTGCGTAAGAAGTACAGTTATATGTATGAGGTAAGTTTCACTTGTGTGATAGATATTATTATTATTTTATATCACCAATAAATTTTAATTCATATTTTGAATCCAATGAGCATTTTGATAAACTATATTAATATTTAAAAAAATATATATAGTTAAACAATAAAGAAGAAAAAAAAAACAAAGTCACAATTTGCACCGGGCTGATTTTTTTTTTCATATCACATATAGATAGTTACATTATTAGAATGATAAATACAAAACTAATAACCTAATCTATTGAAATTTTTCAGACATACAAAAGAGCAAAACAGTCAAAATGTAAATCAATGTACTATAAGATATTTGATAAATTTTATGGGAAAAATCAAGTTATTGACAAATTTGAATCATGTAAGTGTGTATATTACAAGTAGTAACAAAGGTATAACAAGCTGAGAATAGGTCAAGGTACTGAAGGTAGGTACTCATGAAGCTGAACAACTTTTCCCATGGAACATGGTTCGAAATATGATAAAAATAATGGTCTTCCCATAGTAAATTAACAAGCTGATCCAGAATTTTGTATGAGAGGTCCAATTAAAAAAAAATCATCCCCTTTTTTATCCTCGTAACGCCCACGGTCCTCTATAAAGGACTCCTAGTGAGTACTGATTCCGGCCCAGAATTATATTCAATTTCATCAAATAGTGACCCACGGTCCTAATAAAAGGACCTCAAATTAAACGTCATCTGGTAGTTTAAATTTCCTGCTCCGGAAGAAAATAAATTTTTGAACGAACACTAAGGATCTTTAAATATGCCGTGGACAAGCAATGGTGCCAACACAACAATAAAATATCTGTCACTTTTGACGTAACGTTGGAAAAGATTGCGTCTCGCCATAGAGAAGGTAAGTAAATTCAAGTTTTGCTGTGTAATTTTCTCAATTACACATGTTGTTTTTATCAAAAACAATAGTTCAATTATTTCTCTCAATAAGTACACAATAATTTAAGGCAGGGGTGTGAAATTGTGTAAAATAAATCGACGGCATGTTCTAAGTCCTTTATATAGGCCTTGTGGTAGATATGTAGTATGTATGTATATTTTTATTTTTATTTGATTTTTTTACTTAATTTTGGTTACATTTAGATGTTCTTAGGTTTTTGTTACCATTTACCTAGGATTTTTGATATTTAAGCTGAGTTTTCGAGTTTTATTTGCACTTAATTGTTTTTATGTGTATTTGATATCATACTGGGGTTTTTTTTAACCTATTTTAATTTTTTTACTACTTTTTAATAATATATTGAGGCTTGTTATAAAAAGTTTGAAGAGTCTATTATAAATAAGAGTTAGGTACTGATAATTGTTAATTAAGTCTGACTTCATATCAGACTTTGAGCTTTTGGTAACTTTTCTTACCTAAATTTTGATAGTGATTCATCAGTTTATGTCAATTGTTGAATATATTTTATAAGTATATAACAAAGAGTTCCTAAATAATTGTTAGTTTAAATCCAAGCAGGGTTTTAGAGATTTGTTTTGTTTTTTATTTTGATTATTTTAGTACTTGAAGGATCTAATTGTTTAAAACTCAGGTTCAGTTTCAACTTTAACTTATCAAGTAGGTATCTAATACTCTCTTTAGAACTATGATTGATTTCTTTTTGTAGTAACACTTATTTCAAAACATTTGAGACTAATTATTTTCTTGCATTTTTCAAATGTTTTTATTGCAATATGGGATAATAATAAAAAAAATATTGACATAAGTGGCATTTTTTCTTCTGAAACAGAGTTTATATACAGAAATGTACTACAACATTTTGAAAATAAAACAATCACACCTAATTTTAATCACCCAGTCTTCATTATGAATTAATTAGGTTAAATATGTAATTTTTGAGAAGATTTTATCATGAAAATATCATTTTTAATAACATAACTTTTTTACATACTGCAACCCGGAGTCCTAAAAAAAGGTAGCAAATATTGGCGCCTTTTTCTATCCTACCTTCTTCTAAATATATCCCTTGTTACACCAAAAAAATCTGACGGCAATGCAAAGACCATAAGGCATAGTTTTTAATGATTAAATTCCTGGGCCGGAACCATTAGGTACTTTATGTAGGACCTTGGGCGGTTAGCCGTGGCGATCGTTTAAAACTCTGGGCGTTAGGAGGTTATGGAGAAAGTTGTTCAGTTACATGTGTACCTTGAACTCTTTTCAGCTTATTAGATTCCATTAATAATTCAGTTGCTTTGCATGTAACATTTTTTTCTATTGCAGGGAGTGATGAGTGGAGGAAAAAACTGATTATTTGCATAATGGAGGCGAAGGAACTGAAAATTGATGATAAAAACATTTGGTTGTGAGTATTGTCTCAAATTCATTGTAACATTTTACACATGTATTTTAGACATATGATAACATTTTTTTTTATCAGAAGTAAATTATGTTTCTTATATCATACAGGCATGAAATAGTATTTATTTACCTGTATCCAAATTTGTTGTTTCAGAACAGTAGAAAAAGCTATGAGACTACAAGATCTGCCCGAGGACTGCTGCATTCAAGATATCAAGAGGCTGTGGCATCATTTACAAGTGACATTTAATGTATGTTATAATATTTCATCTACATAAAAAAAAAACTAAGTAAAGATATTTTATTGAACATGTACATTATTGCTTAGTATAAGATTGGATTTGGTGTGTTGCAGCAGCTGTTTACATTATCATGATATTGTTTGTTCTAAAATGCAGGCTTGTCTGGAAGAGATTGCTTAAAATGATGAAGCCGCCTTTGCTTGTGTACCGTTTTTGTAAAGTTTATTTTTATCACATTAAACAGCGCATAATAGCAATCAATCGGAGTATTACGATGTTGTGTATTATCATGTCGGGTATTCTTGTGTCGTTAGATATCTATCAACGTTACGTACTATTATGACGTGTTCAAATCTGAGCGGTATCCGCTGGGTACGACAATAGCTTGCCAATCCAATCCGGTTACTGCTACCCACGTACCCAGCGGATACCGCTCTGATTGGATGAGGGCCTTATTGCCCGCTTTGGTTGCAGCGCAAACACCGCATGAAGATCCGTCGCGGCGAGACGGACTGGCCGCTGTATGACATCATGATGGAGTACTTCGAGAGGTACGTTCAGTAGACCTGCCGATTGATTTTCGTTTCAACTAAGAAATAAGGTTTTTCCCGACACGGTAAAAAGTTACCTACAGTTATTTTCAAGAAACTTTACATTTTAAACTTTCGCGGTTATTTACACTATTCATAGTTATATAATAATTTAAACGGGTTCTTACCGACGTTACTTTTTTGCGTTAACTATATTTCGACGCTGTTTCAAGCGTCATGATCACGGGTAAACTCTTAGAACTACAGGTGGGTGCTAGGGGGCAAACATATCTGTCTACCCTCATCTTTTTTCTTTTATGTGGATCGCAATCAAAGTAACAAAAATTTGTATGTTCGTCACCCGTATAAATTATAACTAATTTCAAGAAAGTTTACATTTTCCAATTATACTATTTGTGGGACTGATCCCAGTATAATTAGTTCGGTTGATTATATGAATGATTCTTTTGACTGGGCCGATGGCGTAGCGGATAGTACCCTTGCCTGCTACGCCGAGGATCGTGTGTTTGATCCTCACAAGACACAAATATTTGATAAGTAATTTTCAGATATTTGTGTTTAGTCTGGGTGTTTCTATATATATTAAGTATTAATTTACAAAAAAGTATATATGCATTAATATAAGCTATCTAGTTCACACAGTACAAGCTTCGCTTAGATTGGGACTAGATGGCGCTGTGTGAATTGTTGAGGATATTTAATTGTTTTAGATTCGACCCGGACGGCATAGACAAAGTTGTGAACCCGTCGATGGCGGAGCGGCCGCGCAAGTGCAGCACCAACTACCGCGTCAACTACAACATGGAGGACGACCAATATGAGTTTCAGTGTAAGTCCTACCACAATATACCGAGGATCTTATATTTTCTTGAGTTTGCACAGCTATTACTTATCACATTTTTTTTAAATGGATTTATGTTGTGTTTGTTTTGTGAAATCCAAAATAAACAACTTAAATCCGTTTGAAATTGTTTTATTGTGATACCGAGGATCAGTAGTGTAACTTGAACACTTTTCCGCCTGAAACTACCTTCCCTAACATGCCGTGTGATGCCGGCTTAGAATAGCATCGCCCCATTTCTTTCCTTTGGGAGTCGTCAGAGGCGACTAAGAGACTCGAGCTCGAGGGTGTGTATTGCAATTTTAGGCGATGGGCTGACAACCTGTCACTATGGCGATACACAATTTTTCGAATGACCCTTAAATGTTTGTCAGACGTGGCTTGAAACTCCGTTTTTAGGCTGTTTTGCGTTCTGCCTACCCCGCAAGGGATTATAGGCGTGATATTTGTATGTGTATGACTGTATGTATAGTAGTTTAACTCGAGCATTCTTCCGCCTGATAGGAGGGATGTCAACAAATTCAATTTGCGACACCGACTTTAAGTGACGTCAAACTTAGCTACCTTATAGCTAAGTTACAGAAAAAAACAATTAAGTACTGAATTAGTAGTGGGTTTCTAGTTACAAATTTTCCCGATTTCCCGATACTCAAACAAAAACGCTTTCACCTGCTGCTAGCGCCGCTGCTTTACTGAACGAATAAAGCTTTTTCCCTCGGTAAATACTATCTAAAAACCTTCGCCTTAAATCACGCTATCAAAAAACGCTTAAAAATCTGTTGCGTAGTTTAGAGATTGAAGCATACACAGAGATATCCCTATATCTCTGTGTATGCTACGGGGGAAGCGACTTTGTTTCGTACTATGCAGTGATAAATATCAATTTTACACCGCTTGTCCGCTTACATCCAAAATGTGTTACCCGGCCGTGTCATTTCATATAAAAGCCCTAATTTCATGGGCTGGTTGACTTGTTGAAATATTTTCTACAAATTCTTTAGAACCCTATATTTCTGGTTAATAATTAAACTTGGACTTTTTTACTTGGACCCGTTAATTATAAGTATAGGCATGTAAAGAACACCTTTTAAGGTGGTTCGAGTGCTGACATTTCCATACAAAACGTTTGACCAATATACACTGTGTGTGTTATAGTTTTATGCTATCAAAGTATGTCGAAAAATTCTTTACAAAATCTAGTTCTCGCGAAACAAATCTGATTTGCGATACATTTATAAATAACAAAGTTATTATGATCTAAAAACTTGATGAAATTATATCCCTGTTAAGTTTGTGTGCGTTAGTTTTACACAACATGCATAGTATACGTAAGTCTACGTAAAGCTATTCGTGAACAGCATGTTCTGAAACGAAATACTCCTTTATTTGTGTTTTGTGAAAAATATTTTAAATTGTTTAAGTACAATATATTATGTTTATTTTCATTTATTACGCCGCAATCATGGGTAGAAACATTTTAAAAATTATACAGACATTTATTTACACAAAGCAAATACAAAGATACTTCATGGTTTTTTTAGTTTTGAAAAATGCGCTTATGATTTTTGAACACACATTTGTCAGTCATCTGACATTTCAATTTTTGATGGCGTCGGGCCGATTCAAAGAGTTTAGAATAGTTTTTCGTTTTTTCTGTGCTTTGATTTTATGAATATGCTTTAGTAAAATTAAATAAAATGAAGCGCGCCTATTCTAAACACACTTACTCAGGAAAAAAAGTTAACCCGAAGAGATCAAAAGCAGGTTTGAAGCGATATCATGGGCCACAAGTGGCGTCGTACGTATGGTGTTTGATACTTTGTTGTTTTTACGTCTCAGGCAAATAATAGAGGTATTTTCTGCAGTAAATATAAGTGAGATGTTTTCTTTGTAGCCGCATAGAGGCATGGCGTGATAACGGTGCAATTGCCCATGAACCTCAACCATAAACAGTAAAAACCTACAAATCTGTTCATGGTTGTAGCACGTAAGTAAGCTGTTTCCGTCTATATAAGATTTTACTAGTGGTTTTTATGTTTCTCTATTGTTTAATCTAAAATTATTGATCCTAAAATTGATTGTCCGAAACTTTATGATCCCAACTAGAAATTACAGTCCAGTCCTATCTATCGAATGTCCTAATTTTTAGAATCCCAACTATCGAAAGTCCTAAACTTTTAGATACAGTTCCAACTACCGACTGTCCTAATCTTTACGTATTATCAGACAAATAATATTCTCTGCAGTAAATTGAGATATTTTCTTTGTAGCCAAAAAGATGCATGGCCTAATGATGGTGCAATTGCCCACGAACTTCAACCACAAACAGTACCAATCTACAAAGTTGTTTGGTATATATGTGTTGTGGATAGGCTAGCTAGAACCACACACTAAAACTGTACTACCACCTCAGGTACATAATGACCATTTCTTTGCAGATTCAAGGTCAACTGAGAGCTTCATCAAAGGAACATTGCTACTTCATTGGCTTCATTGATTTAGCAACTGACATCCTGGTCTTGGAAATAAAAAGGGACGAGACTTTTATAAAACAAAAGCTGGAAAAACTTGTGGATTTTTACAAAACATGTGTTTTGCCGGAAACAGTGTTACGATGTGTTCCAGCAAATTACATGTGCAGCAAATTAAATTACAGGTCCTACGTTTGCGCGTAATAAAAGGATAGAAAAGTAAAAGTCAGGGTAGGAGCAAAGACAAAAGCCTCATTGATATCATATCCATAATTTGTTTTCAACAAGAGCTGAAGACAGATCTTGAGGAGGCATGTACAAGTTCGGTCTGAAGATAGTGTCAGCAACACAGAAGTCATGACTACAGGCTTGCAAACACACAGCTCCACTGGACGTGAAGAATATTTTTCCAATCCATATTCTTGCTCTATTATACATGTGTAAATTTACAAGCGTATACCTGTGTAGGTACTATTGTATTAGGTACTATGTATTGTATGTACCAAAATTAAAAGAAATAAAAACCTTTGTCTCTAAAAATGATTTTTATATGTATTTATTTATTTTTTCAATAAGTAGGTATCCCCTATAAATCCTACAAAGAGTGATACCTACCTAAAATTTATAAATCTAAATGTAAAGCGACTGAACCCTGGTTGTTCCGGCTCGGATATCGTAGTTTCAATTCCCCAGATCTATTGAGGTTTTAGGTAAGTATCACTGATTGTATCAAGTAAGGACAAAATATAAAATGAAAAGAAATAAAAATTCTTTATTTTTCTCTCAAATCTTAAAATATTCATCATAAAAATCGTAATTCAGGCATTTCCTTATTTAGTTCTTCACAAATATTTCTATTTAGTTTTTCCGCCTATCGGCAAACTGACGGATGATACGCAAATTTTTGATGAATGAATTACGCACACACTCACATTTCGCGTGTATTTGTGTGCGAGAGAACAGTATTTTTCACATTTGACCAATACCCGGGCGAATAAAACAATATTTAACGGTATAATATAACTAAATCAGTAAAAGTTAAATGCATGGGCTCGCGGACATATCAATTTTGTTTCAAACTTATCTAAATTACGAAATAATTGGTAAAAATCCAAATTTTGCTCACTAACGCCATCTAGTTTGAAAAATTCAGTTTTGTTTCTCCTCGAACCACCTTAACAATTATGATTTGAATTCGAAACAAATGTCGTTTACTGGTGGTGGTGGCGTAAATTTACATGCTATGTGTGATCAACCTTGCCAAATGCCAGCCCCGAGGCAGTGCCTTAATTTTTATCCGGTCCGAGCCGAATTTCTCTCAGGGCAATACAAACTTGTTATAAAAAAGAAAATGGATAAAGAAATTTCTTTTTTACAATGGCAGATCATGACGTCAATGAGTGATAGTACTATCTTACATTGAATAAAGTTAATTTCACACACATACATACATACACATATCACGCCTGTTATCCCTTGCGGGGTAGGCAGAGACAAATATTTGAGGGTCATTCGGAAAATTGTGTATCACCATAGAGACACCGACGTGACGACCGATGTGGCGCAGTGGTAGTGCGACTGCCTGCGACGCAAAGGTTCCGGGTTCGATTCTCGGTGGGACACTCACAACAGTTGATATTTATCTCTTTGTGAATTTGTTCCCGGTCTGGTTAGCACATTGCAGGGTGAACCAACTGATTGTCCGAAAAGAAATGGTTCCGTGCTTCGGAGGGCACGTTAAGCCGTCGGTCCCGGTTGCTGTCTATGATTACTTAGACGGCGGTCGTAACACAACCATGTCAGAGGCCTACTAGTGATAGTAGGTGGTTGAAAAACTCTGACACCAGGGTTCATCGGGTCGTTGGATGACTCGGTGTCCCACACGAAAAGAGAAGAAAAACTGGTAGATTTATCTACTTCAATTTTTACAAAAAAAAAAAATATGTAGCCATTTTTGGTCTATACATATTTTTTTTTACTTACAGAATTAGCTAGGGTAGCTTAGGGGCTAGTAAGATTGTTAATTTAGAGTAGGAGCACTTCTGGGCAGGTTTTTTGGTGGGTTTTTCCTGTTCAGGAGGTCCGATTAATTATACGCATGTAAACTACACGCTTTAAAAATCTTGACTTCAATTTGAAACAAATATCGTTTTCAGATGGTGGTGGCGTAAAGTTACATGCCGTGTGATTAACCTGGCCAGCCCCGTGGCAGTGCTTTGATTTTTATTTTTTTCTCCCGCCCGAGCCGGTTTTCTATTAGGACATTACAAAATTGTTATAAAAAAAAGAAAATTGTGTGATACAAATTTCTTTTTTTTACAATGACGGTTCATGACGTCAATAAGTGATATGATAATACTATCCTACATTGAATAAAGAATTTCAATTTCAATTTCAATTTCAATTTCAAAATTTCAATTTCAGAAGAGAGACCATAGAGACAGGCTGTCAGCCCATTGCCTAAAATTGCAATACACACCCTCGAGTCCCTTAGTCGCCTCTTACGATTCCCACAGGAAAGAAATGGGGTGATGCTATTCTAAGCCGGCATCACACGGCATTCACTGTTAGAAATTAACAAACAGAGTTGTTACAGGGACCAAGGACATAACGGAAACGTTCATACAACTCCGGTTACAGCACGACTGGCTGTTTCAGGAACGAAAATGGGCGTGGAAGTAAGTATTTACTACATACACACATCACGCCGTTATCCGTAAGAATACAGTTGCTATCGCCACGTCTGACAAATATTTGAGGGCTGTTGTACAAAAACGTGTATAACTAGAGTGATAGGTTGTCAGCCTGTCGCCAAAAATTTGAATACACATGAAATCCTCGAGTCCCTTAGTCGCCTCTTACACCCGCAGGAAAGAAATGGGGTGATGCTATTTGAAGCCGGCATCACACGGCAGCTAAGTATTTAATGCAGGACTCAGCAGATGTAAGTGTTGTCGCGATAGCTCTCGACGTCGGTGCAGAACATGACAGCAAATCGCAACGTTTGTATTACCGTGTGATGCCGGCTTACCGTGTGATGCCGGCTTTGAATAGCATCACCCCATTTCTTTCCCGTGGGAGTCGTAAGAGGCGACGAAGGGACCCGAGGGTGTGTATTGCAATTTTAGGCGATGGGCTGACAACCTGTCACTATAGCGATACACAATTTTCCGAATGACCCTCAAACATTAGTCAGACGTGGTGTAAATGGCCGTCTTTTGCGGCTGTTTACGCTCTGCCTACCCCGCAAGGGATTATAGGCGTGATATGTGTGTGTGTGTGTGTGTATTACGCAGAGATACCTAAGAATTTATATTCGTATAATATTACTGATCTACGGTCATCCGAAGCTTGCGTGCGTTAATACTTTCTGCAGCTGCGGTCGAGTCCATTAGGACATACTTCATATAGCATCACAGTTTAGAAACTGGTTTTAAACTAAAGTAAAACCGTATTTGACAGCTGTCAGTTCTATACTAATTGAGTTGTCAACAAAGGAATATGGACCCTCTGCCATAGCATTAGCACGAACCTGACAGTTGTCAAATATGGGTTATTGGAATGGCCTTACTGTAGACTCTAATATTTTATTATTTAACGAACAAGAGCATTTCAAATTATTCAATCGTCTTACGTCTTACTACTATACATCCTCGACAAAAGTATACGAGAGTAAGTCGATTTAATAATACCAAATTTTAAAACACTTCCCGTCGTTCCCGTGTTAGGTTAGGTATACATTTTTTTTTAAACTTGCAAAATTTTCAAGCGCGGGCAGGATTTGAACCTGCGACTTTCGCATTGCTAGTGGCGACACCTCCATCTGGGCTACCGCAGCTCATTCCTTGCCCGCCAATTTTGCAAGTGTAATTTAGACTCATTACATCAGTGTAGAAATAAGATGAATATTTTCTTATGCAGTGATCTGGCGGTAATCATGAAGAAGGAATACGGCTTCCCCAAAGAGCTGACGGGCAGGGAGATCTGTAGGAAATGGGCGTCTACCTTTTCTGTAAGTCATTTAAATAAGATTCAATGCCATGTTACCGACTAATATCTCCAACTTAAAATAGCACTGTCACTTTCAGGTATATAGGCTAAAACAGGGATAGATTAGAATCATTTATTTCACATTATCAAATTCATAATTACAGCACTCTAAACTAAATAAAAATGTTAGAGGATAATGTGATCGTCAAAAATATTAAATAGAAAAATAACAATGTCAACGTTCCACAAAAGTAGATTGAAAGTAGGTACAATAAAATTACATTTACTAAAATGTCAATAATAAATAAACAAAGTTCATTAAGGTTTAACACACAAAGCAGCATTATGATTATGAGAAATAAAAAACCACAGTACTTAAATTTTTTTTTTTCCGAACAATATACATTGTGTTGAAAATATAACATAACATAACATTATTAACTACATGTACAATCTTTAATACGACATTTCTGAGAAAAAATCTAATAATAATTCAATTAAATGCATTAGGTAATTTAATTTAAAATGAGACCAATTCATACAATATATATGCAAAAAACACTACTATTATTTTACGCCATCACAATTCTATTTTAGGTCAAAAAAAATCGACTAAAAAGATAATAATATAATATACAGGTAAATAAATAATTCAAATATAATGTCAAAAATTTTCAAATTAAATGTCATAGCCATAAATTATAAGTATTACAAAATTATTTTTATTATTATTAAATGACAATTGTATATGTAAATATCTATATTTAAACTGAGTTTTAAATTCGATAAGACAAGTGTTTGCTCAATCAGTAATTTTATAAATCTTACTACAATATTACCTACTAGCTGTTGCCCGCGACTTCGTACGCATGATGTAGTGACTTGTGAGTTAGTGAAGTTGATGTATGCATATTGTTTAATATTAATATCATGTTTGTATAAAGTTTTTTCTCTTTAAGATGTGCAATGAATAGGTACTGGTTAACTTGTTTTTCGGTTAGGTACTTGGTTTTGATACTATGGACATCAGCTACAAAACATCATTATAAACTACTTTGGTAGTTTTACCATCGGGTGCTAAAACGTACAAATTTTCAGGAGAACTGACTCGAGAGCAAGCGACATATAGCTGCCCGTGTGATAAACAGGGAATCGTAAGACCTACGCCTGCGGCTTTCAGCGTCTGTCCTTGCGATTTGTTTACAGTCATTGCAAAGAAAACGCTGACGGGAAACTGAATGCCCTGAAATTGAAATAAAAAGTTGTTGGGAATGAGTGGTATACGCGCCACAACCAGTGAAAATATCCGCCTCGAATACATTCATCTTTAAGCTTAAGATCTTTAGTCTGGTTCCATTGCACAGCTTTGGCGGAGTGAGATTGCAAAGAAACATGAAAGGAACACCAAGTTTAAGTAATATTTGGTGTGCAGAAAGACCATTCGCACTCAAGGAGTTTAGGAATTCTATTAGGTAGTTAGTGGCTTTGTCTTGATTCATAACAGTGGTAATTGACGCGTATACCACCATATCCCCAGTGATTTGTGACATAATGGTATGGTTTATTGAAGCAGTCTGATCGTTTTTGGGTGCAAAAATAGCTCTTCCACGTAGCTACGAATCTTTCTTTTGAAGGAAGGAAGGCTCGCCATACACAGAAGAAATGATTCTCTTTAGACCAGAAACTATTTGGCAAAGCGTTTCAGGCAGACTTACTTGACCGTTATCCTCTGGTAAAGTACCTCTGCCGAGTTTTAATAAAGCTTGTGAAAACTCTTCAGCCCGTGGATTACCTCCGAGACGGGTTCGCATGATCACCGTCATGGTCAGCTTGTGAATTTGTGGCCAAAAAGCCGATGATTTTAGTGAGGCATTCACCTCATCAGCCCTGGTACCTCGAGTAACAACTGGAAGTGTTTGGCGAAAGTCACTGGAAAAAAGAACAGTGATATGGCCCATGGCCCTATTATCTCTGCGTATGTCTTTCAAAGTCCTATCCATAGCTTCTACCGTTTTTTTGTTGGCCATCGTACACTCGTCACATAACTACCAGACAACAATATCAGAAAACCTTTGCCTTGTAACTATTACGTGATACAGCACATATTGGAGTATCGTTTGTGTCCAAATCGATTGGTATTTTGAAAGTTGTATGCGCCGTTTTCTCCCCTGGAAGCAGTGTGGCAGCGATACTTGAAGATACTACAGCAAGTGCAATCCTACCTTGCCTTCTGATCTCTGCAAAAATGTTTAAGGCGAGTGTAACCGTGAACGACCTCGATAGTGGCGCCACTTCACAAAAAAAGATTTATCTTTAAAGAAACAATCTATCAGAATATCCGTTGCCCAAGTTTATACTTACATACGTATATCACGCCTATTATCTCTTGCAGTGTAAGCAGAGCGTTAATGTCTGACATATATTTGATGGTCATTCGGAAAATTGTGTATCGCCATGGTGACAGGTTGTCAGCCCATCGCCCATGTGAAAGTCCCTTAGTCGCCACTTACGACTCCCACGGAAAAGAAATGGGGTGATGCTATTGCAAGCCGGCATCACACGGCATAGTTTACAATACTATATTATTATTTTTTTAGAAAACCTGCCGCCTGTCAGTGGCTTTGTTATATCATTTTGGAGAAAACATTTCATTAGCGGGTTTCACAAAACTAACAGCGACATCTATGAAGTAATTTTAAACAAATTTTACTCTAACATTTTTGATTCTAACTAATGAAGGTATTTATATTTTTTTAGGTTCCGTACATCAAAAAGAAACGTACAAAAAAACGGAACCCTTATACGATCAGTTTGTTGTCCGTCCGTCCGTCCATCCATCTCGTAAGACGCTTTATCTCGGGAATGCGCAGAGATATCGAATTAAAATAAAAACTATATTGGTAAATAGGTTTTAGGCTGCAATATGGAACCCTTATAGGTTCACTCACTTTGTTGTCCATTTGTCTGTCTTTCAAGACTCACTATCTCGGTTACACGTAGAGATGTCGAGTTAAAATTAAAAGTATTATAACCTTTAACTCAGGCCAACGGCCTCTTGTAGTGGTAAAAAAAATAACTAATTTTACCCAAATCATAATTTGTCTTCGCAATAAAATAATTTTCAACGGATTTAAGTTGTGTTTATTTTGGATTTCACAATTCCTACGTTTCCACAATAAACACAACTTAATTCCGTTTAAAATTGTTTTATTGTGATGAGTAATAGTTGTGCAAACTCAAGAAAATATCACAATTCATCTGTCTTCCATCACATACCTTGACCATGACCAAAGGTCAAAGTAAAAGTCCGAAACATTTCTGTAATAGTTAGAACGGCCCGCATATATGTCAGACGTGGCGATAGCGATAAAATACTTACGGCCGTTGACGCTCAACCTACCCTACAAGGATTAAATGTGTGATTGTTTGTTTTTTGTTTGGTTAGGTCGTTTCACGGGGTCGTTTAGAAGTTCAGATCGTATGTCAGTCAATACGTGGTCAATACCGCGTTTTACAAAACTAACAGCGACATCTATATTATTTTTTAGGAAAAAAATTCGGAACTCGCTTTGCGGAACCAGTTACTGTGTTTTACCATGGGAATGAAAGATTTTTTCGAGGTAAAAAGTATCCTAGATGTTGACCCGGGTAATAAGCTACCACAGTATACAATTTTGTAGAAATCTGTGCAGTAGTTTTTACGTGAAAGAATAACAAACATACCGACAGACAAACAGACAAACAGACAAAAATCAATTTTACTTCTGTTTTGATGTCTATATCTTGAACACAATTAGAAGCAAAAACCCTTTTTTGAATCTTTTTCATGTACAGAATTGGTTTCGTTTCTGTTTTATTATATGTATAGATAACATCATAAGTTCCTCTACCGTATAAAAACATTTTTCCAGCAAGAACGTCTTAAGTTTTAGTTTGAAGAGTAATGGCCTATCTAACAGAGCTTTCAGATCAGTAGGCAATCTATTAAAAAGCTTTACAGACTGATATCGAGCGCTATATTCTGCAACTTTCAAGCGGGGTTTTATTCTTACAGGCAAATCCTTTCTTCTTGAATTTAATCTGGATTTATTTTCATCTACACTTTCTATCGTCCAGTGATGTTTTGCCAAGTCACCTAGTAAAATTAAAATATATAGACATGGCGCTGTCAAAAACCTAAGATCTTTGAACAATTCCCTACATGAAGCAGACTGCGGAAGTCGAAGTATTAAATAAATAAATAAATAAAAAGATCTTTATTTACCAACAAACATATTGTACAACAAAAGCTTAAAAATAATAATAATTAATGTTGGTAAAAGGGAGAACAACTCAGCATTTCTGCTGTTTTTCAGTGTCATCCCACTTTTTTCGGCCGCTGGGCCCAGTTTTCAATATAATAATAATTGTATAAAATAAAAGTAAAAATGTGCACTCTAAAAACTAATTAATTAAAAACAACACTAAGATAAACAAAAAACAAAAATAAATAAAAAATCACAAGACAACGAACACAACTACTCCCAGTTACTCTCCTGCTTTTGGGCAGCAAGAAGCCACGGTTTAATTTTATTTTTAAAAGTATACAATGACTTCGCATTTTTTATCGGTGGTGGCAGATCATTCCAACATTTTGATGCCGCAAAACGAAAGCTGCCTCTAAAAGCATGGAGACGAGGGAGAGGAGACACCCTAAGAATAGGATACCGAACTGGTTTATTAGAGCTTTCCAAAGTTCTATCACTCCAAATAAGCTTTTCAGCAAGGTATCTCGGTGTAAGAGTTGTTCTTAATGAATAAACTAAATTACTAAGCTTAAGGTTACGTCTGTATGACATATTTAAAATATTATTAGAATTTAAATAAGGTGTTATATGTGACCGTGGTGGGACAGAATAACAAAATCTTATACAGGAGTTCTGAATGCGTTGAATTTTATTTACAGTTTTTTTGTAGAGACACGGCCCATATACAATGTCACAATAATCCAATATAGACAACACTAAAGAATCTGTTAATTGTCGTCTAACATCCAGACTCAAAAACGGTCTAAGCTTATAAAGTTGCTTTAGCACGAAAAAACATTTTCCCACTTTAGTATTGACATGTTCTTCGAACTTCAATTGCCCGTCGAACTGTAATCCTAGGTTTCTTACGGAGTGTGTTTCAGTAATTGCTTGGTTGTTTATTAATATTGGTGGAATAACACTCCGAACAAAGTCAATTTGATGTTTGGTGCCTAATATAATGTAAGCACATTTTTCGGCATTCAAAAGAAGATCATTATTACCAGACCATTTTACTATAGAACCTAGATCTTGATTTATAGAATTGATACAGTCACTAATATTATTTTTATCTAAGTCTAGAGGTACATATATTTGAGTATCATCCGCGTACATATGAGCTGAACAAAACTTTATGCAATTAATTAAATCAGCGGTATAGATAGAGTACAATGTAGGTCCCAAAATCGAACCCTGAACTACACCACGCTCTACACTTAATAACGAAGAACGGACTTTCTTCCCATCCAAGCCTGCACATTCGACCAACTGAGATCTACCATTAAAATAACTTTGGAACCAGGAACAAACTGTAGGATCACAACCGTAACATTTCAGTTTATTAACCAATGTAACTCTATTTAGACAGTCGAATGCACGGCTATAGTCTAAAAGCACAAGTAAAGTTGCTTGCTTTTGATTGGAAGCAGTAAGAATATCGTCCACAATATGCATTAAACTCGTTGTAGTGCTACGTTTCTTACGAAAACCTGACTGGCAGTCTGGTATTATTTTATTTTATTCCAAAAACTTAGATAGACTCAAATTCACCGCCTTCTCTAGTACTTTGGATAAAACAGGCAACAACCCTATGGGTCTTAAATCCTTAAGGGTGTCAATATTAGTTTTCTTAGGTATTGGTTTAATTACTGCTGTCTTCCAATCAGTAGGAAATTTTCCCGAGACCAAAGACTTGTTAATAATTGCAGTTATTGCTGTAAGCGAATATGGCAACGTTAGTTTAATCATCTTTAAAGATATATTATCAAAACCGGCTGCGTTCGATGAAATAGAACATATAATTTTATGTATATCATCTTCAGTTAGAATTGGGAAACTATATTTATAATTAGACAATAAATTATTATTTGCTTGCCCACAATTTAAGTTGGAGGAGCTAGTAACAGTAGGTAGAGATTCCAGAAATGACTTATTTATAGATTCAGGATCACACAAGTGAGATGGTATTTCATTAGGACTATTAGTACCTAATACCTTATTAACTTCGGGCCACATTTTTTTAGGTCTTTTAATGTTACAATTAATTTTTGATGTAAAATAGCTTTTCTTTTCAGTTCGAGTAATATTGTCCTAATTGCCCTTTTCTGCAGCGTGAATGCCATGTTTATATTGTAATTGTACCCATTGCCCCAGAGTTTGATACTGTATCTTAATTTCGACTCAATCAATGAGAAATACACCATCCTTAGCTCAGCTAACCCCACCTCATCCCGCAAACTTCTGATGGCATAACAAGCAGAACTCAAGGCGCTATCCAAAGAGGCAAGCTCTTGTTTCCAGTTCAGAGAAGCGTCAATGTGGACTCCTAAAAACTTAACCGAGGCAACACTCGGAACAGGATTACCTCCGCTACCTATACTCAGTTTATCTTTGTTACGAGCAGTTGTCCTGAAAAGTAAGGCGTTCGTTTTGCTAGTGTTTAATTTAAGGGCATTGATAGTAAACCAGTGCTGAAATTCTGACAAAAGACAGTTAATTTTTTCATTTAAATCATCTATATTAGAAGCGGAAACAACTGCATTCGTATCATCAGCAAACGTTATCAAAGAAGTTCCAGGGGCAACTCCGGTTATATAATTCGCTAAATCATTTGTAAATAATATGAACAGAATTGGTCCCAAAATAGACCCTTGTGGAACGCCTCCGCAAACCCTCGCTAGATTAGAGGAAGCAGTATTCTCTTCTATTCCTACCACAAACTTTATTTCTGTGAACTGATACCTATTGGTTAAATATGATTTGAACAGTTGCAATGTCACACCTCTAATTCCGTAATGTTCCAGTTTAGCAAGAATGATTTCGTGATTGACTAAATCAAAGGCGGAGCTCAAATCCAGAAAGAGTCCAGCCACTCTAAGTCTGTTATTTATCTGGATTATTACATCATCGATTAAAGTATCGATGGCCTCAGCTGTACCAATTCCTGTTCTGTAACCAAACTGTCTTTTATGTAGGATGTTATGCCTGTTGAGATGTCTGACTAGTCTCACTTTTATCAGGTTTTCAAAGATTTTAGACAGTGTTGGTAACACAGAAATGGGCCTGTAATTATTTAGGTCGGTTCTAGAGCCCTTTTTAAATATTGGGTTTATTCTAGCAATTTTGAGTTGTTCTGGAAACAATGCTTGTTCAAAGCAATTATTAAAAAATACAGATAGGGGTTCCGCTAATAAATCAATATTTTCCTTAAAAATGCAAATAGGCATACCGTCGTAGCCATATGATGTTTTTGACTTCATAGCCTTTACTATCCTACTAACTTCGACTGCCGTAACCTTCTCCCAGACCATAGAATCCTGTACTCTGCCAACATATTGATTCAGGATTTGTAAAGCTAATTGCGTATCCCCGTTTATTGTATTATTACTGTTGGTAAATTTTTCAGAGAAAGCCCTAACAATTTCCTTTGGGTCGTCCGTAATCCTATTATTTAGCATCAATTTCATATTTTCCTTTATGCTTGCAATTTTCTTATTTCTGTGTCTATTCACAACAGTCCACAATGCCGTGTTACAATTTTTTGCCTTAATCACTTCTGACTGAACAGATAGCCTACGTGCAGCTCTAAGAACCCTGCGATAGATCGTGATGTACCTCTGTTGGAAATTAACTACAGATTTATCATTCACGTTTTTATCGACGGTGTTGAGGAAACGTTTCATCCGACTCGAAACCCTCATTCTGAAACTCGAAATATGTCAAGTTGTAAAATAAAAATGTCACACCAGTTTAAATAGTACAAAATTGAAGATGAATGCCTCTTAAAACGTCTATGTCAAAATTAAGCGGCGATTAAACACACAAAAAAAAACTGCGAAAGAATCCTACACTAAATAAGACATTACGTGAAAAAATATTCTATGACATCTACTGTCCCTTCTAAACTTATTTTCCGTTAAAATCAAAAGTGCTATTTTTAGTTAGGCGTTTTAGTCAGTAACGTGGATTCGGATCCATTTGATTTATTAACATGTTTGTCCGCGATGTTTTTTTGGTAAACTGCATTTATTTTTACACGTTTTCCCGACGTTTCAACTTGTTAGGTTCCAGACATTTTCGATCTTCAAATTAATTTCTGTACTCTTACGGTGTGTGCACTTGAAGTCTGAGCACCAAGCACTTGATTGATTTATTGTTATCCATTTGACTGATAAAACACAGTGCACTTGAGTCTACGAATAAGAATTGAATGTTATTTGTTACCAAATCTCTGTTCACATGTTAAATACTTTTCTGCTAGGAATCCTCAACTAGGTAATTCTGTAATTTTCTTTCATAATTAAAAGAGATCATCATTTGCGTTCTAAAATAATATTTCCCAATATCAAGTTTTTATCGTAGAACCATTTCGATTCATTTTAAAAATCTATTTTATTGGATATCTACTATCACTTTTCTTTATTTAACAAAGTAACAAACAGTAATACAACTTTAAAAATTTGCCAATAAAGTGTCCTGTCAGAATCGATGTCATTATTTTTCAGTTGATATGTTTTGATTTAATAAATACAATGTATTAATTGAATTATAAATATAAAGTTCATCAAGCAATAAAGAAGTATTAATATATATAATTAGTATATATTAATACTAAGATATTACTTTAAATATCTTAGTATTAATACACTTTTTATTATTCTATTAAGAAGATATTGTAAATATAGTATAATTTATTGAATAAATTATGTTGTTTTAGGAATATCAAAAAGCGATAGCAACAAACAACAAGTCGTGGATGTATTACTCGCTGTTTGAAGTTTATTTGGGCGAAGGAGCGCTAAGCTTCAACCCATTGAAAGGATGTAAGTAAAATATGCTTTATTTATTTTTCGTGTGGGACACCGCGTCGTCCAACGACGCGATGAACCCTGGTGTCAGAGTTTTTCAATTGCCTGATACCACTAGTAGGCCTCGGACATGGCTGTGTTACGACCGCCGTCTAAGTAATCATAGACAGCAACCGGGACCGACGAAGCACGGAACCATTGCTTTTCGGACAATCAGTTGGTTCACCCTGCAATGTCCTAACCAGGCCGGGAACGAATTCACAAATTGAAGTGATAAATATCAAATCAAACTTTGTGAGTGTCCCACCGATAATCGAACCCTGAACCTTCTCGTCGCAGGCAGTCGCACTACTGCGCCACTTCGGCCGTATATGCCGTAAAATATGCTGAAAATTTCAGAGGGTGAAACTGAACTACATCTCACAAGGAGCATAGGTCGTAATATGGAAAAATGCATAAATGGGTTGAAAATTTCGCGACTCCGGTAGCTCCGATGGCAGAGCAGTGGGACAGTACTCCGTGGTACTGGATTCAAGTCCCGACCACAGTCGCATTTTTCAATTCCTTATTTCCATTTCCGGTAGAAATGTCAGCCACAGATTTTAATTTTGATTCAGGGGCACAACTATCGTGACTTAAACTTTCTCTCAAAACTTATTTTGTTTTAAGTGTTTTATTTAAGTGTTCTTACTTTTACTTATTTTCCTTTTATTCCACAGGGGAAGAGGAGTGGGTGTGCAATTTAATTAGTGCAAGATTAGATTTGAACCATTTATTTAAATTAACGTATAAAGAGCAAACCCAAGCGTGGAGGTGAGTATTAAACCTTACAGGGTAGGCAGAGCATAAAAGGGTTATTTGTATAGAAATTCGGACTCGTAGTAATTCGAGGTGGTTTTTTTGTCACCCGACACGACGAAAACTAAGCTGGATATTGTTTATAAACCAAATTAATTTCACACATCTTTCACTCACCTTTTGTTTAAAGCTAAAAGAATATTGTTTGAAGCAATTGTTGATATTATTAAGAATTTGTGAATTGTACGATTATTATTAACTGTTTATTTTGATTCTTTTTATGACAATAGATTATTATGGACTACCTTTGTCTGAAATAAATAAATTGAAATGGAATAAATTTGGTTGGTTATTTAATTTACATAATCATACGATTGTAGTTGATTATTTTTTAATAAACATATTAAACAGCCACTATTTGTTTTATAACATTTTATACAATGTTTTATTATTGTTTTAGAGAAGTGGAAAAGAGACTTAGAAGCATCGGACTCCCGTTGAATCACAGTTTGTTAGAGTTGCCGGAAATATGGACGCATTTACTCAAAACTTACAGGGTGAGTGTTTTAATTATCTAATTTTAACTTATTTAAAGTGACAGGCCAAGGAATGCCTTTAATTTTAGATGTGTTACTTCATATCACTTGAGTGTTACGATGTAGTCAAACAAAATTAATAAGTTGCAAACAATAGATGGAAGACTGGAAAGATGAGATGTTAGCTGGGGACTTTAAAATATGAATTTGGTTAGAATAATGTGAAGCTTGACTGTAAAGTAGAGAAATTTTGCATGAACGAATATTGATGAAGATAATTACCGAAGATAAAAAAGGCAATCGGCAGAAGTTTAATTCACTCATTGATGAATCAGTATCTGTACTAATATTATGAATCTGAGAGTTTGTGTGTGTGTATGTATGTTTGTTACCTCTTCACGCTCAAACGGCTTGACCAATTTGGATTAAATTTGGAACACAGGTAGAGTGTAACCCGGAATAACACAAACGGTAAAACAACTAATACCACGGGAAAATGAGTGGCAGCGGGTGAAACCGCTGGGCGGAAATCTAGTTTACGTATCATTTTCTCATTTTTGATCTGATTGGTAACTCTCGCTATGATTTTACATGATTTTCACCAAGCCAATGTTTCCAGTGGAAAAAAAAGTTCGCTGACAAGGGCATCCTCACGGAGCAATGGCCCTACTTCGAGGCGATGTCGCAATACCGCCCCGCACCGCCCACTTACACTACAACATCAGTAAAAACACATAAACAGGAAATAGAATACTACGACGATGATAATAACGACAATCGCGATGATGATTACGAGGATGATATTAAACTGTTCGATCTGAAGCAGAAGATGGAACGCGAAGTGAAGCCTAAGTTTGAGTATCTCGAGGCGAATCAATGTAGGTCGTGCTCCAGCGAAGAGGGATGTGTGAAAATCTACGAACAGAAGGATGAGGACGGACTGAATCTGGCCGATAAGTTGAGGATCATTGGCGATGTCAAGGTCAGAATTATAAACGTTGTAAATAGAATACCAAATTTTTAAAACACTTCCCGTGTTAGGTAGGTATATAATTTTTGAAAACCTGCAAAATTTTCAATCGCAGGAAGGATATGAACCTGCGATTTCCGCATTACTAGTGGCGATAGAGTTGTTTTCAAAAACGTAGTAAATAGTCCAGTACTGTAGTGTACCCATGAACGACCCCTGTAGTATATAGGACCAATAGTCGGAAAGACAACTCTTTCATTCTCGTGGCAAAGCGTGATAATTTTTTTAAAATTATTTAGTTACTCTCCAATCGGCCATGTCATCCACATACATTCACTTCCCAATCAAGATGTTTTTAAAGGTAGTTGAGTATATTTACATCTTGTTATATAGTTCAATTCAATAGTGTCTTCAAACTTATTTAAGAGTTCTTTAGAATATCCGTTAAGAAGGTATTATTTTTAGGTGGAGCCAACTGATAATCTACCATCACAAATATGTTTGAACTGTGTTCGAGATTTAGAAAACGCGTATAAATTCAGACGAAAAATACAACAAGTCGATAAAGAACTGCGAAATCCAATCACAACGCAACAGAAAGTCAAAGTAGAAATTACATATGATTCGTCAGATCCTAATCATCCCAAATGTGAACCTGACGGAGACCGAACGGACAATGACGAAATAGACAACCATTTTACCGACGATGACTACCAACCAGAAAAGGAAATTAAAATAAAAAAGCTAAAAGTGAAAAGAGAACCGCTAAAATTCCCGAAAAAGAAGAAAAAGATAAAGAAAGAGAAATACGAATATTACAAAATATGCGACCAATGTGGGAAGTATACGAAAAACTTGAAGAACCATTTAGACACGCATGCGACCGGAAAATTCTACTCGTGCGAGGTTTGCGATAAGAAATTCAAGTTCAAAAGCGGTTTGGTGATACACAAGGCTATACACAACACCACGCCGAAGAAAACCTGCGAAATTTGTGGAAAAACTTTCCATATATTAGCGCAATATCGGCGCCACTTTGTATACCACGCGAACGAAAGAAAATTCGAATGTGAAACGTGTGGCAAACGGTTCAACACATTAGACATTTTAAGGGTCCATATGAGAACTCATACAGATGAAAGACCGTTCCCTTGCCCGATCTGTGGCAAGACTTTCAGAACAGCAGGCTGCGTCAGTCGACACAAAAGAATTGTACATAGAACTACAAAAAATCAAAGCCAATAAAATTGTCTTGTTGATAGTTTGTTGTTTTACTTGACCTCTTATTGCCTCTTATCAGTTTTATTGTACTTATATCTTTGCTTAGGCTTTTGTCACGTTCTGAGTGACATCATCTTGGAAAGCAGAGCTAAAGATATCACGAATAGAAAATTAACAGTGTCCCTCAGAAAAAATACCGTATGTTTTGTGCAACTAGAATAAACTGGGGTTGGTCCATGAAATCATCATATCTCATTCCCAATCGTGTACGATGGGTCTGACATAATGACCTAGAGTTAATGATTTTATGGCGTCGCATGTGTGGCGACCCCATGTAATTTAGAATCGTAAAAATGCTTGCCTTCGCCTAACAAAAAATACCGTACCGAAACCAAACCTATTAAAACGTTCTGGGCTATTTCCAGACATCCCCTTATTATTTTACTAGCTTTTACCCGCGACTTCGTCCGCGTTAGATCGTTTTTTTAGGCAGAAGTTCTAAAGTAGGTATGAGTATTCATAGTTAGTGTGACAGTGATATTAGAACAGTTCTTATCTCTACTGTTTAAAGATGACTTGCTTGCTTCTGTTGTAAAAATTTGCTATCCGGCCTGAGAGACCAATATTTATTACCATTGAATACAAAAGTCAGTAGATAACAGAGTACTTACTCCAGAGGAGCCGATTTTGCACACTAAAATGGTCAGCATAAGTAGATAAGACAGTTAAAAAGGTAATTAAAGTTACTGTAATACATTTTTATATACCACATTTTTTGTTTTTCTGTCCTCGGTAAAAAGTAGGCAATGTCCTTTCTCAACTTATTCCCAACAAACTGAACAACTTTTGTTTTGGAACCATTTCTGTATTTCCAATAGTTTAGGTGGGCTCCTGGTGGTACATCTGGTGGTCTACATAGGGTACTCCAGATCATCAATGTCCTTGTGAAAAGAAGCGGCCCATCATACTGAACAACTTTTGTTTTGGAACCATTTCTGTATCTCCGATAGTTTAGTTCGGCTCCTGATGGTAGACCTGGTGGTCTACATAAGGTACTCCTGATCCCCAATGTCCTTGTGAAAAGAAGCGGCCCATCATACTGAACAACTTTTGTTTTGGAACCATGCATGTATCTCTAATAGTTTAGCTGGGCTCCTGATGGTACACCTGATGGTCTACATAAGGTACTCCAGATCCCCAATGTCCTTGTGTAAATAAAGCGGCCCATCATACTGAACAACTTTTGTTTTGGAACCATTTCTGTATCTCTAATAGTTTACGTGGGCTCCTGATGGTACACCTGGTGGTCTACATAGGGTACTCCAGATCATCAATGTCCTTGTGAAAAGAAGCGGCCCATCATACTGAACAACTTTTGTTTTGGAACCATTTCTGTATATCCAATAGTTTAGATGGGCTCCTGATGGTAGACCTGAAGGTCTACATAATATACTCCAGATCCTCAATGTCCTTGTGAAAAGAAGCGGCCCATCATACTGAACAACTTTTGTTTTGGAACCATTTCTGTATATCCAATAGTTTAGATGGGCTCCTGATGGTAGACCTGAAGGTCTACATAATATACTCCAGATCCTCAATGTCTTTTTGAAAAGAAGCGGCCCATCGTACTGAACAACTTTTGTTTTGGAACCATGCCTGTATCTCTAATAGTTTATCTGGGCTCCTGATGGTACACCTGGTGGTCTACATAAGGTACTCCAGATCCCCAATATCCTTATGAAAAGAAGCGGCCCATCATACTGAACAACTTTTGTTTTGGAAACATGCCGGTATCTCTAATAGTTTAGCTGGGCTCCTGATGGTACACCTGGTGGTCTACATAAGGTACTCCAGAGCCCCAATGTCCTTGTGTAAAGAAGCGGTCCATCATAAAGAACAACTTTTGTTTTAGAACCATGCCTGTATCTCTAATGTTTTAGCTGGGCTCCTGATGGTAGACCTGGTGGTCTACATAAGGTACTCCAGATCCTTAATGTCCTTGTGAAAAGAAGCGGCCCATCATACTGAACAACTTTTATTTTGGAACTATGCCTGTATCTCTAATAGTTTAGCTGGGCTCTTGGTGGTACACCTGGTAGTCTACGTCTATACTCCAGACCCTCGAATGGTGATAAAAAGTAGCCTATGTCCGTTCTTGGAATGCTAGCAATATCTGTGCCAAGTTTCATGAAGATCGGTTCAGCGGTTTGGCCGTGAAAGCGTAGCAGACAGACAGAGTTACATTCGCATTTATAATATTAGTGTGGATTACGCACAATTTCGAGTATACAAAGGTTGACCGACGACCCCCGCGTAGTCCAAAAATAGTTCCCGGCTCAAGATGTTAAGAAACATAATGAGGAATGTACTCGATGCATTTTTAGGGCATCTATGATATGATAGATGATTGTAAACATAGCGTAGAGTTGGTAACTTGGTTGGTAGAGCAAGGCGCCGTTGTTGACATGACCGAATTCGCAGTGCAACGTCCTTTCTCGTTATCTGAGATGTTATTATCCACACAAGGATGTTTACCGAGAGACGAGTTCATTTCACTCGCTTTTTCATTGTGCGTAACTGTAAGCGACTACCGCATACGAAACAGTTTGAAAATGTGCAATTTTACACCATCCTTTTCACCCCAATTTTCATTATTGGTCACATCCGTTTTGTCTAAGCTATTTGAAATGACAATATCCTGTGCACCACGTAGATCGTATTTCTAATTAGAATACTTCAATGCAATGCTCTCTCCCTTGGCATAAGACAGATATTCAGTAATGTCTAGAGTTTTGCTTTAAATTATCTCATGAATCAAGAGCCGGCACACACTGTTTACATTTTTATCTACACTCGTCTCATAATGTTCGAATTATGAATTCGAAAACAGATGCATAATGACCTACTTTATGCATTCTGCCTATAAAAACTAGGGTTTACTATAAATTACAGAAGCGTAATGACTTAATGAGAAAACTCTTAATACGATAAAGTTGAGAAATGAAACGAAGTTTTTTTTTTCCAATACTCAAATCGCTATCTTCCGCCGCACCTGACAGTTGTTGTTGTACGGTAATTTTTCGGATGTTGTTCAGTTGTTTTAATAGGTTTTTGTTGAGATGTTGTTCAGATGTTGTTCAGTTGTTGTTCAGATGTTGATTAGTTGTTGTTCAGATGTTATTCCGATGTTGTTCAGTGTTGTTCAGTTGTTGTTCAGTTGTTGTTCAGTGTTGTTCAGTGTCGTTCAGTTGTTGTTTAGTTATTTGCTGTTGAGACTCGACATCTAAACAACTGTTAGTAAAGAATCTTCAAAAATTCATATCAAGCCATATTACGTTCTCGTATTGAATTTGACCATGTATCGGGCCTAGCAATTGCCGGTGCGGACGTTTGGAAAAGTGTTCAAATGAGTTAATTTTTTAGAGTGTAGATAAAATAGTGTATGCAACTGCATAAAATTAGGCATTAGAATTCTAATTCTAATGACCCCCATTATATGACAGTTGCATAAACTACTATTACCAACCAGCTGCTGATAAAGATAACACAATTTCGTCCGCGAGTGTACTCCCGACCCGAAACGCTGCCGGCCTGCGCACAGCTGCGTTGATTAACCGATAGAGTCCAAAAATACAGGCTCCCGAGGTTCGGTTAACCCTTCGGAATGTTGATCAGGATACACTACACGTCAATGAGTAATAAAGAGACGCATTCGTTCACCCTGCGGCATGTGCGGTGCGGGCTGCAGTGTGCGAGCGGCCTGCCTGGCTGCCTGCCCTGTGTGCCGCCGGCGCCGACGTACACAAAGTTCATCGTTCAGTTCGCGATCGGCAGTGCGTGCGCGCACTCCACACTTATTTCAAATTTAAATTTAGAACCCGGCTCTACACGAAACAAAAAGGAAGAAAGGAGTGCTGCTAGTTTAAATTAGAATTTAAAGGAGGCGATGGCGCTAAATTGGACGGTAAGCTCTTTCATTTATTTCACAGAAACTTTTCATATGTTCCTTTTGTAATTGAATAATATGGGATTATAATAAGGTTCTCCCGAGTTACGTGAACAGCATGTTTAAGATAAGTAAGTTTTAATGGTTCATGTGGTGACCGCGGGTGCCCTTTCTTACGAGATAAAGTAAAACACAAAGTTCTTTCTTTGACTTATGTACCTATTCATAATAATAATTATTAATAATAAATAATTACGTATAAATATTAGCTCTGTTCGTCTCAATATTGCGTCAATTTTGTATAGAATACCTATTTACGTATTGTTTAATCCTTTCCTGTAGGTATGTATATTGTTTTTATAAGTTACTCGTCGTACGAATCCCGTTACCAATAGTTATTTTATTAGTGCCTACTACAGCAATGATAATTTATTTACGACTGTTTATATGTTTTATGGAATCCAAATCCATATAACCCAGTGATTTATTTAATTATGTTACCGTAAGATAGCTTTGAATCCCTAGTTAACTTTTTCAATGCCTACTTAAATATCTGGAATTTTCTTCCAAAGTTACTTAGTCCTTTTTCTATTTATAATGTTACTTCCATACACATACATACTACATCCGCATATCACGTCTTTATCCCATGCAAGGTAGGTAGAGCGTTAACGGCCGTGAAAATACGGTCGCTATCGTGTGACAAATATTTGATGGTCGTTTTAGAAAAATCGTGTATTACCATAGCGACAGGTTGTCAGCCTGTCGCCTAATATTGTAAGACACACGAAACACTCGAGTCCCTTTGTGGCCTCTTACGTCACCCGCAGGAAATCGTTTAGGTACATAATGTCCAATTCCCAAAATGTCCAATGCTTAAAAACTGTCCACACACACACACACACATATCACGCCTGTAATCCCTTGCGGGGTAGGCAGAGCGTAAACAGCCGCAAAAAACGGCCATTTACACCACGTCTGACAAATGTTTGAGGGTTTATTTGGAATATTGTGTATCGCTATAGTGACAGGTTGTCAGCCCATCGCCTAAAATTGCAATACACACCCTCGAGTCCCTTAGTCGCCTCTTACGACTCCCACGGGCAAGATATGGGGTGATGCTATTCTAAGCCGGCATCACATGGCAGAACCTGTCAAATGAGAAAAAACTGTCCAATGCCCACAATGTCCAATGCCCACAATGTCCAATGCCCACAATGTCCAATGTCCACAATGTCCAATTCCCAAAATGTCCAATTCCTAAAATGTCCAATTACCAAAATGTCCAATCAAGTTTAATAGCAAGTTTAGTTCGGTTCATGAAAATTAACAACTTTTCCCATGGAACATAGGTTAACTTATATAAAAAATAAATTTGTCTTTCCATAGTAGCTCTGCTGGTCGACTTCGTAATTTTCCTTAAATTGACACTTTCGTAGCTTGTCTCTTTTATAACGCGTGATTTGTCTGTTTCCTAATCTCGTCTCTATTCTCACTCGTCTCCTCTCGGGGGATTACTCGCAATTTTCACAAATCGACTCTCTGCTAACTCGTCCCCATTTCAAAACGCCATTTACAATTTTTTTCCAAAAGTAATTGCATTTAAGAAATACTGAACTCACAGTTATAAGAGGAATTAAAGTACTTAGATGACACCTGTTAAATTTAAACTTAATTTATCTCGTAAACTATGCATGCCAGATTATTAGTTTGTTTGGAAAAGTTGTACGTTTTAACGAGATCTATATTTCAGGTGACAGCTGTCAAACTAAAACCTAATTTATCTCGTTAAATAAGCATGCTAGAATGTTAGTTTGTTTGGAAAAGTTGTGAACCTTGACAAGATCTACATTTCAGGTGACAGCTGTCAAACTAAAACCTAATTTATCTCGTTAAATAAGCATGCTAGAATGTTAGTTTGTTTGGAAAAGTTGTGAACCTTGACAAGATCTACATTTCAGGTGACAGCTGTCAAACCAAAACTTCATTGATGTAGAAAACTGCGCATGCTACACTACCATTTGACGGCCGATGTGGCGCAGTGGTAGTGCTACTGCCTGCGACGCAAAGGTTCCGGGTCCGGGTTCGATTCTCGGTGGGACACTCACAAAGTTGATATTTATCACTTTGTGAAATTGTTCCCGGTCTGGTTAGGACAATACAGGGTGAACCACCTGATTGTCCGAAAAGAAATGGTTCCGTGCTTCGGAGGGTCCCGGTTGCTGTCTATGATTACTTAGACGGTGGTCGTAACGTAACACAACCATGTCAGAGGGCTACTAGTGGTAGTAGGCGGTTGAAAAACTCTGACACCAGGGTTCATCGGGTCGTTGGATGACTCGGTGTCCCACACGAAAAGAAGAATACCATTTTTATTTTATTTTAATCTATAAGATTTAAATGAGAAAAAAATTGAGCCTTACCTCTAAAAAGTTACACGCACGTAAAACTCGTGTTTAAAAAAATCTTATAGATTAAAATATAAAAAAATGGTATTCTTCTTTTCGTGTGGGACACCGAGTCATCCAACGACCCGATGAACCCTGGTGTCAGAGTTTTTCAACCGCCTTCTACCACTAGTAGGCCTCTGACATGGTTGTGTTACGTTACGACCACCGTCTAAGTAATCATAGAAAGCAACCGGGACCCTCCGAAGCACGGAACCATTTCTTTTCGGACAATCAGGTGGTTCACCCTGTATTGTCCTAACCAGACCGGGAACAATTTCACAAAGTGATAAATATCAACTTTGTGAGTGTCCCACCGAGAATCGAACCCGGACCCGGAACCTTTGCGTCGCAGGCAGTAGCACTACCACTGCGCCACATCGGCCGTCAAATGGTAGTGTAGCATGCGCAGTTTTCTACATCAATGAAGTTTTGGTTTGACAGCTGTCACCTGAAATGTAGATCTTGTCAAGGTTCACAACTTTTCCAAACAAACTAACATTCTAGCATGCTTATTTAACGAGATAAATTAGGTTTTAGTTTGACAGCTGTCACCTGAAATGTAGATCTTGTCAAGGTTCACAACTTTTCCAAACAAACTAACATTCTAGCATGCTTATTTAACGAGATAAATTAGGTTTTAGTTTGACAGCTGTCACCTGAAATATAGATCTCGTTAAAACGTACAACTTTTCCAAACAAACTAATAATCTGGCATGCATAGTTTACGAGATAAATTAAGTTTAAATTTAACAGGTGTCATCTAAGTACTTTAATTCCTCTTATAACTGTGAGTTCAGTATTTCTTAAATGCAATTACTTTTGGAAAAAAATTGTAAATGGCGTTTTGAAATGGGGACGAGTTAGCAGAGAGTCGATTTGTGAAAATTGCGAGTAACCCCCCGAGAGGAGACGAGTGAGAATAGAGACGAGATTAGGAAACAGACAAATCACGCGTTATAAAAGAGACAAGCTACGAAAGTGTCAATTTAAGGAAAATTACGAAGTCGACCAGCAGAGCTACTATGGAAAGGCAAATTTATTTTTTATATCAGTTAACCTATGTTCCATGGGAAAAGTTGTTAATTTTCATGAACCGAACTAAACTTGCTAAATAGCAAGTTTAGTTCGGTTCATGTTCAAAATGTCCAATCAAGTTTAATATTAAACTTGATTGGACATTTTGGTAATTGGACATTTTAGGAATTGGACATTTTGGGAATTGGACATTGTGGACATTGGACATTGTGGGCATTGGACATTGTGGGCATTGGACAGTTTTTAAGCATTGGACATTTTGGGAATTGGACATTATGTACCTAAACGCAGGAAATGAATAGGGTAATGCTATTCTAAGCAGGCATCACACGGTATACATCTTAATAAAAATGTAACGTCATTTTAATTAATAAGCAGTAAAGTTGCAGTTACTGTAAAGAAGCATCTGGTAATCTTTGAAAAACAGTAAGCTGCTACTATCAGGCTGTATATATCACTTTGTGAATTTGTTCCCGGTCTGGTTAGGACATTGCAGGGTGAACCACCTGTTTGTCCGAAAAGAAATGGTTCCGTGCTTCGGAGGGCACGTTAAGCCGTTGGTCCCGGTTGCTGTCTATCATTTAGACGGCGGTTACACAACCATGTCAGAGGCCTACTACTAGTAGTAGGCGGTTGAAAAGCTCTGACACCAGGGTTCGTCGTGTCGTTGGACGACTCGGTGTCCCGCACGAAAAAAAGAGAGATCAGGTGCCTATGTTATGAAACTACAGGCTACAAGTCTACAGGTGAAATTCTTAGTACATTGCGTAGCCAATTTATATTCCTGGTATCATAATGGCTAACTGACTACGCAATGAGCATCAAATTTCACCTGTAAAATTGTAGCCTGTAGTTTGATAATATCGGGTACAGGCTGTTCCCTTAAAGTTTCTTGCCCTGAGGCAGCGAATAAAGACTCATTTGTACGTGCGATTGCTTAAGCGAGCTTTTCGCACCTCTGTCGACGCGTGCGCATACAAGTTTATTGCCTTTTTCTCGATTCCATGAAGCCGTGTACAGGGCCCTCTTACAATGTTGTTTTATTGCACAGGAAACACTTTCTAATTCATTCACGAACTGATTGTTGGCAGAGTATGTCTCAGGCATTGCGAGTAAATCACGCACCACAAGCTTCTCAAGCAACCTTCATCGTCCCTCATTTTGGGAACTACCGGCACGTGCCGGGTGGATTCAGTCAAATCCGTTCTTCCCAGAACAACTCGTTAGCCTCGTTGTAAGAACAATCACAAAACTTCTCCGGGTGAGCTCCTGCTCCCCACCATACAGTCAGGTGTTAATTTCATACCTAAAATTGTAGAGTCCAGAACTTTATAAAAAAGGCAGAGTATGTCTGTTTTATATGTACCCATTCATCATCGACGGGCGGGTGCCATGTTTTAATTAAAGTTTTCAATATTTTGTTTTTTCTTTAAACAGTTTGAGCCAAGTTAACTTAGTACCAGATAGTCTTGTAGTTCTTAAAGCTTTCTTTTACTAGAAGCCCTTCTTTATACTATGCTAGAAGTCTTGTTGACGCTCATAGATATATCATGTAAGCTGCTACATTGCAGAGGCATATCTGATATTGCAGAGATCTGATCACACGGTGCAACAAGCAGTGTAAAAGCAAGCCACCTAATCAAACCTCCCGGGCTAGGCAACTGACCCCAACATACACAAACATACACATTATCACGGCTTAATGGGCCTTAATTCCCTTGCGGGGTAGATAGAGCAACGGCCTCAAAACGGACATTTGACATACATTTGAGGGTCATTCGGAAAATTGTGTATTGCCATAGTGACAGGTTGTCAGCCCATGACAAAAAATTGCAATACACACCCTCAAGTCCCTTAGTCGCCTCTTACGACTCCACGGGAAAGAAATGGGGTGATGCTATTCTAAGCCGGCATCACACGGCTGACCCCAACATAACAGCAGGATATTATGTCTGCTTACTGCAATCTGATGCGTCACGGTTTAAAGCTATAACCACTACCTACCTGTAGCGCCTTAAGCTAGAGCTTTATTCAACCCTTTGTCGGAACATGGTCAAACGCTAAGGTACTTGGACGGACGGAGTTGTTCATTTAGTGAAATCTAAATAAGTAGTTTTTTTTATTTGTTAACCAACAGTCAACTTATCATGATAGCCCAGTATGGCAAGCTTTTCATGTTTCAATAATATTAAAGTCGTTTATTTTTGGCTTATAGCTTTTGGACTATTGGCAGAACCCAATTTATTATTTTGTGTCATTGTAGGGGTATGCTAACATACTTTCGTTTACAGTGGAATAAAAATATTGAAACTGGGTTCTTACACTGTGAAAACTGTCACATACACAAAACGGGTTTATTGTATAATATTAATTTAATTTTAGACACATAAAAAGTTAATTTAATAAGTGACTTACCATGCATTAAACTGAAAATGCTCGGGTGCTTTACAGACCCACATAACTCAATCATGCAAAAAATAAGCGAATTTAGTATTTTTATATGTTATGCCCTCAAATAATGCCAGCCGGTCTATGAGGTAGGTACTGTCACAAATTTTGAAACTAAGGTGATAAGATAAGAAAAAGGTTCTCACTCAGCATTTGCTATGGAGGAGCTTACATCTGTTTATAGAGCGCCACGCCACCATAGCGCTGGTCTTCCGCGAGACCTATAAATAAAATAAACGAAGCCAAGTTTGTATTATTCCATCCATACCATTCTTAGCGTGGTAGATCCTGAATACAAGGGCATATTGAAGAGCACTATTCCATCTCATCCATTAGTCATAATCATAAGCTAAGATTCACCTATACGATACACAATACTAAGATTTACCTAGCGATTCAAAATTTTCCGAATGACCCTCAAATATTGTCAGACGTGGCGTAAATGTCCGCTTTATGCGGCAGTTTACGCTCTGCCTACCCCGAAAGGGATTATAGGCGTGATATATGTATGTATGTATGTAGATTTACCTATTAAAGATAAAATTAGGTAAATTAAAGCACCTCATCTTTCTTCATAAAGCAGCGCTCTCCCGAACAGCATTTAGTCAAATTAGGCGTTCCTTTGTAAGTAAGTAGGTATCATTATCCTGAACAGCTTTATTTATTTATATTTACATCCTCGCTGGAATCCGGCCAAGGTCCACACTTCCGATCCTTTCCCTTCTGACGTCATCATTCTCAGTTAAACTTAGAACTTGACTAGGTACATTGTCCATAAATAGTTGCTATTGTATTTGCAATTAAATTTTGAGTATGTTTTTTGGTAATTCGGTTTTAAAATTATGATATTTACGAATGTAAAAAGACTGATTTTTATAACTAGACGATCTCTGTTTCTACCTAGTACAAAATAAATCCAAAAGTCGAAACAAATATCTGAGATATAATCACGCTTCCTTTTACATGTTAAATAAAACTCTCGATGAACACTTTAGTTAACGGTTTTTTGAACTTTATTCTACACCATACTTAATAACTTTTTTTCCTTTATTTCGTTGAAATCATGGTTCAGGCACCTAAAAGCTTACGAAAACACCATTGTGTCAAACAAACATACCAAATTAAACGTGCCAGATGAACATGACTCTTGAAAAAGCTCGTGTTTATCCAACGATGAAAAATGATCGTTTTATTACCCGATTGCTACATCCTTAGTAGCATTATCATAATCAAAGATTTAACTATCGCCAATATAACATGAACTCGACTTATACGACAATAATGAAATATTATAGGCCTTGTTAAGAGGATCGACTACCGAGCTCTCGTCCATACAAAAAGAGAAAACGTTTTCCTACCCCTAAATGTAATCCGATCTCAATGATTTTTTAGAATGTTGTTAACACAGTAAAAAACTAGGTTTATAGTTTTTCCTTTTTTCGAATTTTTCAATTGATTGAAAATTATAGGCGTCTAAAAGTCACTTTTTTTATTACAAAATCTTCCTTGAAGTAATACGTTTGTATTTAAAAAACGAAGTTGTTTTAAGAAAAAATAAAAAGCTATAAACCTAGAATATAATATGCTGAAACGATGGACACCAAAATCAAAACTATTGGTTGTGATTTAGTATGTGGGAAACGTTTTCCCCCAGACGCAAATTTCACCTTATAATTACCTACAATCAGTCGCGAGCGGCAACGCTCTCTATCGCACTACTACGCGGGGACATGAGCGCGCGAGCGACAGTATGAGTTTTCTTAAATACCAAATTCTTTGAAATGGCGATGGTATTCTTCCCTCTTAAGTAGTCGTAAATAGTTGGCACCGATCAGATCTAAGGCTTGGGTTTATTTAATTTTCTTTTAGTGATAGTCTGGTGACCATAACTGCTTTGGTGGTGTCAGACATTTATGCAGTCAAATTGGTTCTTATGATGTGGTTCATTATCGTTCTTGTCAAGTAATCAGTTTATAGCTTGATCAAAGTAAAACATCAATCGAACTGACGACCTCCGACGACCACTAAGATTAACTCAAGGTTTTACAGAGAAACATTTTGAGGTTCAGGTAGATAATAAACATAAGATGATTTGCCGTGTGATGCCGGCTTAGAATAGCATCACCCCATTTCTTTCCCTTGGGTTTCGTCAGAGACACGACGGTCTCATGTGTTTTATAATTTTAGGCGACAGGCTGACAACCTGTCACTATAGTGATACACTTTAATTCTAAAACGGCCCCGATATATTTGTCAGACGTGGCGAAAGCGGTTACGTTTTTTACGGCCGTTAGCGCTCTGCCGACCGCGCAAGGGATAAAGGCGTGATATGTGTATGTGTTAAATCAGTTGAAGGTTCATGTAGATAATAAACACATGTTATGTATGATTATTGATCAGATCAGCAACGTCCAGTGATAAGATGAATTAGGTCTTAGGTCAGAAACCTAGAGATTTGCCTAAACTAAGAACTCTATATTAAATACTAGTGGCCCGCCCAGCGATTTAACCCACTGCCACTCATTTTCCCCTGGTAATTGTTGTTTCCCCGCGGTAAAAAGTAGCCTATGTGTCATTCCGAGTTATACTCTACCTGTGTTCCAAATTTCATCCAAATTGGTCAAGCCGTTTGAGCGTGAAGAGGTAACAAACATACATACACACACAAACTCTCAGATTTATAATATAAGTACGGATTGATGAGTCTTCTTGTAGAATGCACATAATGGATAAATAATTTAATACACCTACTTAACAAACATTGATTAGTAATCTGTACCCGTTTATTTCCTATTTTTCCAGTTGAATTGCTTATAAAATAACACAATATGCCGAGTCGATATTATGATGAAATAAGTAAGTAATAAGAAATTTTGCTTGTGATTTTTCCTCAAAGCTAAGTACACTTTAAACTCAACCACAGCCCAAAGAAATTTCAGAGATTGTGCACTCAACCTTACTTCTTATCAAATGCTCATAAACCTCAGACCAAACACTTATTCCTTCCTAAGACCTAAACAAATAAGATGGTCGCAAGATAACCTACTCCCTGCCTTGCCCCTTCTTATCAGTCGTGATGAGACGATGACCTCTAGTAATACGATAAATCACATTATTTCAATTACGGATACAAGCGAGTTTCAAATCGACTTCTTTAGTAATATTTCTGTGTCTGAAGCCAAGGATATTATAGATCGTCTGAAGCTGAACAGTAGAAATTCTTGGTACTACATACATAGCTATTGTGAAAAAAGTCACTTATGTATGAAACACACACACACACATCACGCCTATAATCCCTTGCGGGACAGGCAGAGTGCAAACAACCGCAAAAAACTGATATTTACGCCACGTCTGACAAATATTTGAGGGTCCTCCAGAAAATTGTGTATCGCCATAGTGACAGGTTGTTAGCCCATCGCCTAAAATTGCAATATTCACCCTCAAGTCCCTAAGTCACCTCTTACGATTCCTAAGGGAAAGAAATGGGGTAATGCTATTCTAAGCCGGCATCACACGGCTTATGTATGAAAACAATCGTAATTTAGCAAAACTTCAAAGGCAATGGAAAGATTTTCCTGAGTAAATTTCGCCGTGTGATGCCGGCTTAGAATAGCATCACCCCATTTCTTTCCCGTGGGAGTTGTAAGAGGCAACTAAGGGACTCGAGGGTATGTATTGCAATTTTAGGCGATGGGCTGACAACCTGTCACTATAGCGATACACAATTTTCCGAATGACCCTCAAATATTTGTCAGACGTGGCATAAATGACCGTTTTGCGGCCGGTTACGCTCTGCCTACCCCGCAAGGGATTATAGGCGTGATATATGTATGTATGTATGTATGTATTTAAATTTCACCAACATGGCGGTGTACCTATTTTCATTTCATTTTCTATCAATAATTTCTTCCTCACAGAATCGGCTAGATAGAGCTTAAATTATTTTAATCCCATCTTCTTCAATGTTTCATATTTCTAACCTTAATCTAGTTATTCTTAGTGTGTTATTTATGTATTTGTATTGCCATTACGACTGACCTATGCATTTTTCCCCAGAGAGTATGGTGGGTGGCCGTAGCTGTGCTTATTTGGAGTCCGCACGCACACTCGAGAAATGTTACGTAAGTATATTTTTTTACTTTGATTTCGAATAAAAAAAAAACAGAGGAACACAACTTCTTTTTAACTCTAGCATTAGTTAGTAGGTAGTCAGTTGTCGGACGTGGCATAAATGTCCGTTTTTGCGGCCGTTTACGCTCTGCCTACCCCGCAAGGGATTATAGGCGTGATATGTGTATGTGTACCAGCAAGGTGAAAATTGACCCCATTGCCATTACAGAGCCCTAAATTGCAAATGAAGCAACGCGCGTAGGAGGCACCTACCGACCCTACCGTGGCTGTTACTAAAGCACTCTTGCTGCAAGTTTGTTTACAAACTTATGCAACAGACTGTATAAATGTATAGAATAGAATTGATTTTAATGTTTGTACTTTTACGTTCAAGTCACTTGACATTTCCTTCCTTTTGAGGTCAAGCTCTACATTTTGTAACAAAATGAGTTTCGAGTGGCGTGGCGAAGGCGTGTGTTCCCGTTGTCCCCGGTTACCGTGTCCCCGTTGAGGGTGGGACAGGATGGGGCAAGGTAGGACATGACGGGGTAAGGTGGAGCAAGTTGTGGCGGAGGGTGGGGCAAGGTGGTGCAAGTGGGGTAGGTTGGGGCAGTACCTTACCATGTCTAACTTTGCTAAACCCACACCTACCCTGAACACACGGTCACCGGGGACAACGAAAATACACCGGCGAAGGGTGGCAATTTGACGAGGAAAAGCCGACAAGCCTTAGCTTCATGTCTGCCTGTATGTATCGAGTAAATTACACTTTATATTATTACTACACATTATTTTTTTGTTAGAAAGGCAAGCCAATAAGAACCTGCTTATATGTGCCCTTCGAATTAAATTTTGAGTGAGAGCTATTTCACGCGCAAATTGTTAAGTCGCAGGAAATAACTTAGGAAGATAAGGTAGAGACTACAAACGGTCTATAAACTCGTTAGCGGGTGTCATAAACAGTTCGTAAACGCGGCTGAACTAGTTTACGGCGTCGTAAATAATAATCAGCGGTTTACGTAAAATTTTCTATAGTTCTCTCGGTTATGCAAGTGCAGTAAGGATCGGCGCAGATCTGGCTCCTCTACATAAAATTGAAATAAAGTTGTCAATCACGACTTTCTATCGACTTTAGTTTTATCAAAGCGATATACTTAGTTCTCTGCTGGAAACAGCGAGACATGGCGTTGAATATAATCTGAACTAAACTAAAGACTCGGCTACATAATTAGCAATTTTCCAGCTAGCCATAACTTATATTGAGGCTCATGCTATCCTAGCTACCGGCCAGTATTTAGCCAGTTTTGCTTTTGTTCCACGTGCACTAGAAACTAGAAAGCTAATTATAAATCGCAGTCACCAATATAGGTTATTCAGCTTAGGAGTATTTTCAGCATTTCGCTGAACAAAAGCAAAAGTGCAGTTGGCACCTGTATACTAAACATTTCACAGAATAAAACCACAATGCATGTAGATTTGTAGAATAAGGCAACTTATACAGCTGATTTTGCCGATTGCATCATTTTATAAACGTTTTCTTTGGCACTACAGCTACCTTACACAGAATGTCATGAATAATATTTAAGTTCTTTCGAGGACTGAACCCGACAGGCTGTTGGTTCACCAACGAACGATATACCTAATTTTATTTTTCATCGTTCCAAATAAAAGGAAATAAACTAAAAACATCGTAAATACACCTACATCGAAAATATTTTCAAGCAATTCGCGGTAATTCCGGTTTGTTTACATTTATCTTTTACAAGTCAAAGATCACGAGATAAACTGTCTTGTTCGACGTGATAATTAATTTAAACTTCTTTGTTAATTTAATTCAATTCATGATACAAACAATTTATACCTACGAGGAGTTCAAATAATACTACGAACTACCTACTCAATGATCCAAAGCATAAAGTCTTAACTTAAGTCTTAGGGTTATACTTGGCTAATATTTATTACTTAGATTTTCTGACTAGCTCTAGTATGCTACAACACACAATGTAGTTGTGCAGAAAACAGCATGATACAAGTTACGTATCTGCGCGGTATTGGCATGAACGACGCACAGATTTGGGTGACATAGTCATTAAAGTCAAACGTAATATATTTCATATAGCAGTTTGCGCTACTCGGCAGCTTTGACATTTTCAGAAAAGACATCATTTCACATTTCACACTGCCAATAAACCTAATTCCTAATTTTAGCCACGAAGACATCAGAGACGCGATGTTGTCGATGGTCCACATGTTCAGGACTTCGGAGGACAAGTTGGAGCGACACGAATACAGGGAGAAGGCTCTTGGAGACCAGCTCAAGAAAATGCTGTCAGGACTTGATAAGAAGCATAGGGCTTTGGAGCCGCTGAAGGGAATGATCTCGAGGCTTGACGAGAGGTTGTCTAATGTGGAGACGATTCTTTTGCAGGTGAGTCGATTACATATTTTGACTAATTAAGCTTTTCGAGATTTGAACTATTTACAATACAATACAGAGTTAATCTACCTATCTCAAAGACCTACCTGTAATAGTGTAGTTAGATATCTGTAGCTAAAGTTGGGTAACGGGTCCTATTGCCTCATTGTGCAACCAAGTGGGTGGATACTCATAAATGCAAGGCTAATTCCTTGTTTCGATACTCAGTCTGGGTTGCGTATGTTCCAATCTCTATCTCATAACATAACAAAGCTTTTTTGTTACTCGCATGCTACTAAGAACGGTACATATTTTATTTCGTAATAAATCAAACGAAGCTTAATTTAACTAGATTGCTTCCTTTGAAACTCTACACCAGTACTAAATACGTATAGAAATTTGATAGTCCAAGCGATGTAATATAAATGGAACCATTTGGTGGTTTAACGTCCTATAAAGTCTATAAACTATAAATCAATTTGGTTCAATCAGGTCGTAAAGGCACTGATAGATTTGCATTATGCATTCTGATGGTTGAGTCCGACTTGATAGAGGATGGGATTATTGAGCTTTTAACATTTGAAATTGCTAAGTACATACATCTTTGGAGTAGTGTATGACTTAATGCAGTTTAAACTTTATGTTGTTTGGGCTAACAGTGTTCGTAGGTTTATTTCGAGCACTAAAACTGGCTGATTACTTAATCTGAAGAGCTTCTGTAAAATTGATTATTTAGTTTTAGGATACTGCAGCCACCTTAATGGCTTCGGTAATATCTATTGTTTTTACATCTTACAATAGTTAATTGGAAAATGCTTTAAAATATTATAAGTAGATCAAATCATAGGGTACCTAACATACTTACCTAGTGTGTACATTAGATATATACCTGCCTAGATTATGGCAAGATGCACAGGTATCTTGCAATTTCCAATGTAAAGTTTTATTGAACACGTTTGGCTAAGGTGAACCATTGTGTGATTTTATTTTACTAACTAAATAGGTTAACCTATTAAGCTTTAAACGTCGCGTCGTCGTCGTTGTTTGCTAACGATATGAACTTGCATTCAACTCCCAGTAGTTTGTTGGTGTTAGCATTGGTCTCGCTATCCTGGGTTCGGTTTTTGATCACGGTTTTTGTTACTTTGTTAGATTGTTCCCAGTTTTTAACTAAGTATAATAATGTATTGCGTTCATCAGAAGATACGTTGAACCAAGAAAATATTTCCACGACAATACATTCTTTTTCATTTTCAGAAAGAGGAACGCGAGAAAGCAACGCAAAAGAAGACCAACGACGCTCTAGAAGGAATCCAGAAGTCGCTACAAGGTCTCACGGCGACCTTGAGACCTGGGAGTGGTGCGGACAGTACCACGACTGACAGCACTGATGCTAAGATTGAAGCTGTGAAGAAGGAGATTGAGAGCTTGAAGAGTAGTTTGAATAAGGTTAGTATACGATTACAGAGTATTTCGTATTGTACTGGCTTCTGGGAGTCATTCAATTCGTAGCTCTAACCAGTTGTAAGCATGTCTTTTTTTGCCGTCCGATGTTAAGTCTATGACTGTTCAGTCTTTTCTGATAGATACCAATGAAATACATTTCAAACCATTACGACGCGCAAAGGTTTCTATAGAATGTTCTCTTTTTGTCTTTATAAATTTCATTATTCCGTACCATTGAAACCAGGACGCGCTTCGCTCCATATGCATCGAGATGGTTTCCGAAGTAAACCCACTGGAGAAACATATCTCGGAAGCTGAGAAACTGTTGAACAGATACGAGTTGAAACTCAACGAATTCAACGGGACCAAAGTGCAGACAGACTTTGTGCCGCTCAGTGAGGTGTCCTTAGCTGATGAGGCTTGGCACAGCAAGATGACTGAAGGTAAGAAGAATTATTTATACTAGTTAAATACAGAGGGAAATATCGTGGAAAGACTTATTTCGAAGGTAGAGAAACTTTCTATCAGAGGTGGAGAAACTTATCTCGGATGTGGAGAAATTTATCTCGGAGTTGGATTAAACTAATCTCGAATATGGAGAAAGTCTTCTCGGGGTAGAGAAACTTATCTAAGGAGTAAAGAAAATTATTCTTCTTTTCTTTTTTGTGTTGGACACCGAGTCGTCCAACGACCCGATGCACCCTGGTATCAGAGTTTTTCAACCGCCTACTACTGGTAGTAGGACTCTGACATGGTTGTGTAACAACCGCCGTTTAAGTAATCATAGACAGCGACTGGGACCGACGACTTAACGTACCCTCTGAAGCAAGACAATTATTATACATGATAGATGGAGCCCAAAAGTAATTCATTTATGGATTATCTTGTATTTTTAACTAGCTGTCTGAAAAACAGTAAGTAATACATTTTTCGAAATTATTTAAAATTAAAGCGGACGATTTGTTATAGATCCGCCAGTTACATGATTTTTAAATTTTTAAAATTTAGCAGTAAATGTATCTTTTAACCCATTACAATGTCAATTCATTTTTTAGTAATGGAACGTCAAGAGAAAGAAGTGAAGAAGATCCAGCAGTTGTTATCTGACGCGGAGAGCATGTGGAAGGACCTGCCCAGGCTGGCTGATCTCAATAACTCTCTCAACCAGACATTAGCTGCCATTGAGAGGTCCAGGGTCGAAATGAAGGAGGGCGATGAAGCCAGTAAGTAACTCATCATATCGCATTTTTTCTTCTTCTTCTTCTTTTCCTTCTTCTCGTTAAAAGAAAAACTACAAAATGTAGGCGTGTTATGATAGCAATGAATTCTTTCATGAGATTACCCAATCTCATCAACGGAACTACATACATACATACATACATACATACATAAATCACGCCTCTTTCCCGGAGGGGTAGGCAGAGACTACTTCCTTCCACTTACTACGATCCTGGCATACTTCTTTCCTCCACATTCATCAATCTCTTCATGCATGCTCGTCGGTTTAGGGTACTCTTGACCTGACCTTTCTTTAGCACATCCCCGATTTGATCGAGGTACGTTCGTCGAGGTCTTCCCCTTCCAACGTTCCCATCCACACTTGCCATATACACCTGTTTCGTTAATCTTCTTTCATTCATCCTCTCTACATGACCAAACCATCTAAGCATACCCTTTTCTACACCAGTCACTATGCCTTCTTTTATACCACAACGTTCCCTTATCACGCTATTCCTTATCCTGTCACTCAATTTTACGTCAATCATACTTCTTAACGCTCTCATTTGTACTGCATTTATTCTACTTTTATGCTTTTTCTGCCATACCCAACTTTCACTCCCATACATAAGTGTCGGAACTAACACCCCTCTATGCACAGCCAGACGAGCCTTATCAGAGACTTTCTGGCTGTTCATAAAAGCGTGCAACGCTCCATTCACCATGTTGCCGGCATTCACCCTTCTTTCGATGTCACTTTCACACTTTCCATCTGATGTGAACATGGAGCCCAAATACACAAACTCTTTCACTTGTTCCACCCTCTCTTCTTCTATCATAATTTTACACTCTGTCATATTTTCCTCTTTCTCAAAAACCATTGCTTTCGTCTTACTTACATTCACTTTCATTCCTTTCTTTTTCAAAGCCTCATTCATAATATTTACCATCTCCTGCAACCCTTCAGCCGACGACGCAAGGATAACTTGGTCGTCAGCATAGAGAAGACATTTGACGAGTAAACCATTCATTCTCAGACCACATTCACTCTCTTTCAAATCTTCCAAACAACTATCCATGAACAGAACTTTGGGTTAAAAATCAACAAATATAATAAAATTAATAATGTAACAGATTATTGAAATATTTAAAGAATAATAATAATAAGTAAAGAATAACGACATTTGCCTTGTAAAATTAATTTTTACCAATAAATGCTTGAATCTTGAATCTTGTCGGGTCGATGGCAAAATGTGGATTATCAAAGTTTACCAGCCCAAAACGTGGCCACTATTTAAAAGTAGGAAAATTTGTTAGCATCTAAACAAAAATTTAGAAGCTGTTGTACTAAAATTGGGTACTACGACACTATTATTTGTTCTTCTGTGACTCGGAAGCACCACCTTTTGAAACCTTAATTAAATTTATTTGTTTGCTATTAAATAACCTAATTACACGAATTCTATTTTGGAGTCTTTTGGCTTTGTAACTTTCTCAGTTTTGTTCTACAAATAAATTGATTTTTCAGCCGTCAGCAAAGTGGCGACAAAACTTCGCGACATGAGTGAACGTTTAGTAACCACCAACATCGACATCCAGCGCAGTCTCACCGAAGGCAACACTATGACTGAACGCGCTTACAACGATATTTCCAGAAGTTACGACACTTTGAAGACTGAGGTTTGTTTTCTGATTGTGTTATGTACAGTCGGTTGTAGCACATAAGGTACCAGTGGTACTCCAAAAGAACTGAATTATTTTTATATCCAGTTAATACAAAAAAAATTAAGCTTATTCTCATAAAATAAGAAATTTTCTAATAATACATATTATTCTGGTCAAGAAAAAGATATTGCTGGTGACAAAAATAATTCAGTTTTTTTGGAGTACCCCTGGTACCTTATGTGCTACAACCGACTGTATCTTATTTGCACGCATCCTTTTACATCAACAGCTATAACAGTCCACTGGTGGGCATAGGCCGTAAGTGAGGGATATTCGCCATTGCATTAAAAAGCGACTAATAGCACTTTCATACCATGCACGTGCTCCTGCCGCTGTCGCGAATATTGTTGGAAATGCTTTCGCAAAAGTATCAACGCGAGTGAGTGTTCACACACTGCCGTCATACTCTAGTCGCACCAATACGAGTGAGCGAGATAGCAATACGTTCCAAAGTTCCAATGGCGCTCGTGCTGCCGTTCTTTTGACTCGCGCATTAAAAGCCTACAATCGAGGGATCACGGGAAGTGGCAGCGGCATGACGAGTTGCAGCGCGAGTAACAGTTTTACATACTCGCGCTACCCACTTCCGATTCCATTTCCCTTCCCTTTGGCATTGTGTGAACGTGCAATAAGGCTTAATTTTGCCATACTCACGACGATTACCAGACGAGTTAACGAACATAATTGAATTCAATGCAATTGATGTTGCATTCACAATGCACGCTTTTACTTAATTAAATTATGTGTAGCGTTTTAATAATATAGGTACTTAATGAATTTTATTCGAACTGCCAGCGACGCTTTCTTCCATTGAATAAATGCGTTTCGTTTAATCTTTTGACCCTTTAATCAAATCAAAGCTGATCCAGTCCAATATTTTTTATTTAAGAGTTCAAGGGCCAACTTTAACTCAAAATCTATAAGTACCATGTGTGCATCACAATTAAATTGCCGGTCACAAGTACAACAGTCCACTGCTGGACATGGGCTTGGCAGGCGGTTTAGCGACCGCGGTGCAAGATTTTGCATTCACAGGGAACGCTGTTGCCTATTCCAAGAAAAGAGATACAGAATTTATACAATTGTTCTGTGTTTTATCTTGTCTGCAATAAACAGTAAAATATAACGCTAGTTCTATTATATTCTCTTTGCAGTAAAAAAATGCACGCCTTTACCCCTTGTGGTATAAGGCAAAACGTAAAAGCAACGTTCAGAAATTTTGACTTCTCAAAATCTAAAGTAAGGATTACTGTCATCATCAGCCCATATCCACCTACTGCAGGGTATAGGCCTCTTCTCTATTGCGCCAATCCTCACGGTCCTGAGCTAATCTATAACTTTTTAAGCACTTAATAAGTGTCACAAAATTTAGTTGATTAACCGGATCTAACGCGATAGTTTTGAGGTAGGTAAATATAAAAATCGCATCCATAGGGATCGTGTCAACTTGGTGATGTCATTGGACCACCGGGCTGATAGTCTGCCCACTGGCATATTTGCTCCCTTTGGCCACCACTCTGTAACTGAATTACATACATACATACCTATACACATCCCGCAATTATTCCTTTGCGGGGTAGGCAGAGCGTTACCGGCCGTAAAAGACGGTCACTATCGCCACGTCTGACAAATATTTGAGGGCCGTTTCAGAATAATCGTTTATCACTATAGTGACGAAGGTGAAGTAGTCAAAAAGTAGTCAAAAGTGACGAAGGTTGTCAGCCTGTCCCCTAAAATTGTTATACACATAAAACTCCCAAATCCCTAAATCACCTCTTACGACATCTACGGGAATGAAAAAGGATGGTGCTATTCTAAACCGGCATCACACAGCATGTCATGTGACTGAGTTGCTTTAAATAAAATTAAATTAAAATATTATTTATTGCCTTTTTAAACTCTACAAATCTTTCATCTTATCTAGAGAGGTACTTAACATAAAAAAGACAAAAGGAAATGGATCAGCGTTTGCTGGGAAGACCATTGTTTCTTCAGCGCTGATTTTCAGCCATTGCCTCCTCCCTGAGATCGTGGCGGGGTAAAAAGGTAGGTATGAGAGGACTTCACAATATCTAAATAAAAATAAAATCTAAACATCCCTTAGAAAACAAAAGTTACTTAACTAGAGCAAAAAAAACCGACACTTTAGTCATATTCTTTGGGCGTTATAAAATATATCTTCAAATAACCCTTCCATTGTGTGTGTGTAAGTGATGGGCAAATATAATCTTTTAGGGGTAACAGTTTCCAGTAAGCATGCTTCAAGTTTTCTGCCGCTAGTTGCCTTTTTGATAAAGCTCTTTTATGTTTGGCTTTGAAGCTTGATACAGACATGTAGCAAGAAACACTTTTCTCAGGTGCAATCCCTAGCGAAGAACGAGCACGTTCTCCTGCAGACGGCAGACAATGTGATGGCCAACAAGAAGCGCATTGAATACGGCGTGCACCAGATACTGGCTGAGGTGGGAGAGCTGGTGCGTCTGCAGAACAGAAACCTGAACAAGACCCTCAACGACAGGTATGTATTTCTATTAGTTTATGTACGTGTATTTATTTTACTGCCACTACTTGCCGTGTAATGCCGGCTTAGAATAGCAACACCCCATTTCCCTCCCGTGGGTATCGTAAGAGGCGATTAAGGGACTCGAGGGTTACATGTGTGTTACAATCTAGGCGATGGGCTGACGGCCTGTCACTATGGTGATACATAATTATCAGAATTACCCTCAAATATTTGTCAGACGGGGCGTAAATGACCGTTTTTACGGCTGCTATTTATAGGCGTGATATATGTATTATTTGGTTGTCAGGTTTGACAGTATAGAGATGACAATAGTGGAGAACCAGACCGGAGCGCTCACCAACCTCAGCTCCAAGATCGAGACGGAGATGTCGCAGGTGTGGCGGCAGATCGGCATCATGTACCAGCAGCTCACAGCCAGCAAGATGTCCCTCGATAAACTTACTGTAAGACATCCTCTTCTTTTTCTACCTAATAATGTCCCATTTACTTGGGGTTCGGCTTTTCGAGGCACAGAAAACTCGCACCGAAGGGCCATCATATAAATTTCCAAATGTTTTTTTAGGGTTCCGTACCTAAAGGGTAATAACGGAAACCTATTACTGAGGCTTGTCTGTCCGTCTGTCAGTCCGTCCGTCCTACAGTTACGAGGCTGTATCTCCTGAACCGTTATACCTAGACAGTTGAAATTTTCACAGATGATTTATTTCTGTTGCCGCTATAACAACAAATACTAAAATTAGAATAAAGTAAATATTTAAGGGGATACAAAAAACTTGTTTTTTTGTATTGAGGCTGTTTCTCATGAACCGCGAAAGTTAGACAGTTGAAATTACTACGGATGTTGTATTTCTGTTGCTGCTATAACAACAAATTTTATCGATAATTGTTTGGAGGCTATATCTCATGAACCGCGAAAGTTGGACAGTTGAAAATTTCACAGATGACGTATTTTTGTCGCTGCTCTAACATCAAATACTATAAATTAGAATAAAATAAATATTTAAGGGGGCTCCCATACAAAAATCGTGTTTTTGTGCGTTGGAGACTGTATCTCATGAACTGCGAAAGTTAGACAGTTGAAAATTTCACAGATGATATATTTTTAATGCCGCTATAACAAAAAACAACTGAAAAATATAATAAATTTTATATTTAAGGGGGCTCCCATACAAAAAACGTATTTTTAGAACGTTTCTGCTCGATTCCATACAACAGATATGATTTTATTGGCATTTTTATTGATAATGGTACGGAACCCTTCGTGTGCGAGTCCGACTCGCACTTGGCCGGTTTTTATTTGAACTTTTGCCACAGTTTTGGCTTTCGGTTGACATTAAACTGTGGTTAAGGTTAGCAATAGGGCGCTTAATCACATGAAACCATGTAAAATATATTCTTTGAATCGTCAACTAAAACCTGTCTGATTAAATATTCATGCTTCCAATTATTTTTATTCACTTTACCAGTGTAAAGTGCTTATTACTTAGATTGTCATACATTGCTGGTTTCCTTGAGAAGGTATTTTGTATAGAAAAAAGATAACGAGCATTGTATGAACAAAACCACGTAGAGCTCGATAACCTTGTTACCTCTATTTACAGTAAGGCCATTCCAATAAGCCATATATGACAGCTGACAGATCCGTGCTAATGCTATGGCAGAGGGTCCAATATTCTCTGTTGACATATCTTTTAGTATGGATCTAACATCTGTCAAATATAACTTATTGGGATGGCGACACTGTAATGTAATACAATTTTTAATTCACTTAGCTGTTAATATCCACAGGAACAAACCGAACAATACGTGAATGGCAGCGCGACCACAATGGACAGCATGAAAGACAAGGTAAGCGAAAATACACCCTAACGGTACTGTAATAAGAGTGACATGTTGGAAGTAATTTGATGTATTTGTTAATCACTGGTTAGTAGGTGAGAATATCCATTAAATATGTACGAGTGAGTCGATAGGTGAATATTTTATTACTCATATGTCATATACTGTAATGGTGTAAGGACGGCAAATGTAGGGTGAATTTTTACCAGTGACCGATAATGAAAACAGAGGACGGACTGGTTATAAGGAACAACTTTACAACTGACCAAGGAACATACATACATACATAAATCACGCCTATATCCCTTACGGGGTAGGCAGAGCGTTAACGGCCGTAAAACGAATATTAACACCACGTCTGACAAAAGCTTGAGGGTCAATCAGATAACTGTGTATCACTATAGTGACAGGTTGTCAGCCCATCGCCTAAAATTGCAATACACATCCCTCGAGTCCCTTAGTCTGCTCTTGCGACACCCATGGGTAAGAAATGGGGTGATGATATTCTAAGCCTCTCTTTTCGTGTGGGACACCGAGTCGTCCAACGATCCGATGAACCCTGGTGTCAGAGTTTTTCAACCGCCTACTACCACTAGTAGGCTTCTGACATGGTTGTGTTACGACCGCCGTCTAAGTAATCATAGACCGACGGGACCGACGGCTTAACGTGCCCTCCGAAGCATGCATTTCTTTTCGAACAATCAGTTGGTTCACCCTACATTGTCCTAACCAGACCGGGAACAAATTCACAAATTGATAAATATCAACTTTGTGAGTGTCCCACCGAGAATCGAACCCGGAACCTTTGCGTAGCAGGCAGTCGCACTACCACTGCGCCACATCGGTCGTCAAGTGAGCTTCTATAGTAACCCAAATCAGCTGACCGGCAAGTTTTGTATAGGAGATTCATCTTTTTTTTCATGTTTCCATGTTCCTTGGGGAAAATTGTTCCTAGTCACCAGCCCGTCTTAAGTTTTCAACGGTTTTTGCTATCGGTCACTAGTAAAATTTCAACCTGTATGGTATATGGACTAGTCCTACATGACTGACTGATGATTACTAGTAGACTTTTGCCGCTTATGTAGAATCTTACTTTCCGTGTTTCGTAGGACACTTTAAGCCGTCGATTCCAGTGTCCGATATTATCAAACTACAGGCTACAATTTTACAGGTGAAATTCGATGCGTAGTCGGTTAGCCATTATGATACCGGGAATATCAACCGGCTACGCAATATACTACGAATTTCACCTGAAGACTTGAAGCTTGTACTTTCATAACATAGGCCACAGTTGTTGTCTTTAATTAATTAATTATCTGGCGGTTGTTACAGAACCACGTTGAAAGCCAATTATTTGAGGTTTAAAGCCTCTGAAACAGGATTCATCGAGTCGTGTCGATGTCCCACAGGATACGATTGATGAGGTCACTGATGGTTTTATTGTATGTTTCCAGGTTGGGCTGATAACGACGCGAATGACCGAAGTGGATGAAAACCTGAACTACCTGCTGGGCAGACTGTCACTGGTCACACAGGAGTTTAACCAGATCAAGACTGGATTGGGAGACGCACTGGAAAAGGTCAAAGCAAACTTCCTCGCGGTGCAGTCTAAACTCGACGGTGAGAAAACTTTGTGACGCGACTAGTCCAATGGCATAGCGGATAGTACCTCTGCATGGGTCGTGGGTTCGATCCTCACAAGACACGAATATTTGTTATGTCAGTTTAAAATATCTTTACTGATTAGTCTGGGTGTTTTCTATATATAAAATGCATATATTTGCAAAAAAAAACAGCTATCTGGTTCCCATATCACAAGCTTTGTTTAGTTTGGGGCTAGGTGTAGCTGTGTGAATTATCTAGGATATTTACATTATGTAGTGTCACATGTACCACCAGCGCAATTTTGTTATAAACTTTGACAGTCCAGCAGATTTTATTATCCCCAATTTTTAGTACGCCAGAATTCACTATTTTCAAAAGTCAATAAATAATGCTGAAATATTGACATCAAACAAACATTGAATTCAAATTAATAATGACATGACAGCGTACTTTCAGTTATATTGTAGGTTCCGTCACTATTTCAGCACTTTTTGATAAATAGTGCTAAAATACAGCTAGGTATGACTAATATTTAAAAATAATTAAAATGTGTTTTCTGGACAATAATCATATTTCTTCTCGTCAGTTTACTGCTCAGAGTTACCTATTCTTCTTCTTCTCGTCAATTTAAAATAATTTTTACTGACAGCGGCCTAACACGACATGTATTTTTAGTTTTGCTACAATAAATTTTTGGTATTTCAGATGCTGGTCCCGGCCCTCACAATATCACCAGCGCCGAAACTTAAATAATTAATTAACATGCCAAATGACAAGTCCGCTTTTACATTAAACTGTAACTAGCTAAATCTAACCCTGTGTTTACAATCGGGGGGTGAGTAAAAATATTAAATAATATGAATGACAATGTTACAGACCCGTGAACCAGACCATAGACTTTAATAACTAACAAAAATCTATTCATTAAGTTTTTATACGTAGAAATTAACTTTAAGACGACTGAATTAGGAGTTTAGATAAGTAAAATAAAACTCGATACAAGTTTAACTTTTGCAAATATTTAATCTCTTTCATAATTGTGGATCTATATATTTATATTGTACAAGTTATATGATACAATTAAAGTTTATCGTGACGATATCGGAAGTCACTTGTTTGCGAGTGACCATCAAACCAACAATATGACAGGATCTAAGAAATTGTGAATTTAATGAACTGTACAATCATATATTTGATATAATAATTATTATTGATCTTAAACAATATACACACAAATTATTTGTCTCCCTTCTTGATTATTTTATTAATCCCGATTACAACCTCATTTTCTATGTGCAATTAAATTTTAATATCAATTTACTTAACAAATTATACAGATAAATACAAATAATTTGCTAAAATTCGTGCCATTATAGTAAACTTGTTACGCTTATGAAATATATAAATCGTGAATACACTCAACGTTTGCAGGGGAACAAATAAACGGCTCATGTTTTGGGCTAACTGTGTCTTCGGTATAAAACTATGGATACATTTTGGGACAATATGTTCAATATGATTGTACACTTTTTGGAACACAACATTCCACAGAATATTTAATATAAAAAGCAAATATTTTGGAATCCACTTAAAAGGTAAACACTTGACACATTCGTTGTTCAGAACAGCCGTCGCGCGCCGACTGGTCGGGCCTGGTCGGGCCTGGTCGGGACTGGTCGCGACTGGTCGGGACTGGTCGCGACTGGTCGGGACTGGTCGGGACTGGTCGGGACTGGTCGCGACTGGTCGGGACTGGTCGCGACTGGTCGGGACTCACGGTCTCTACCGCTAACACAAGAATGGTAACAACACAACAATGTCTCAGAAACACTTACAACTAAGGAATGAATTTACTTTGTATTTTTCGCACTCAGTGCTGTTACAATAATATTTATAAAAGTAAGAAATCAAAAGACCCCGAAGCTGGTTGAGGTACCAAAAATATAAATGTAAAACAAGTACAGTTTACCGTCTTCAAAAAAATCTTTTTTCGTCTTACTGAGCTGTCTTTTATCTGGCTGCTGAATTAACTGTGTTTTAATTGTTTATATATATCGCCCTTTTGATTTCCAACTTTTCATAATAGTACTTAAAAATGCGAATGAAGCGAGCCAGCCGCCGATTCTCTTCAACTTATCTACTTAGGAAATTTTATGATGACTATTTTCTTATAAACAGTGTAGGCATATACTTATAAAGCAGATTTTTTCAAAGGAACCACTACTCGCGTCGTCGTCAATGTAAAAATTAATTTCGAATATTTATAGAGGCAAATTCTCATGGCAGTGGCATACCTAACACTCATACACAAATAGCACTTGAACATTCTTTTTACATTCGAATCACTGTATGTACATGGTTATTTTGTACATGTACACTATATTAATGCAAAAAATATTTACAAATCCTTAATTAATTGTGTCAAAAAGCACTATTAGCTTTCCTTGAGCCCGCTTCCCAAAGCCTACCCAAAAGAGAAAAATATAAGCAAAAATATAAAACGAGTGACTAAAAATAGAACAATAAAGGTAAACAGTACAAAGAAAACTTCATGCAGATCTTATAAATAGAAAATGTCTTAGTAATAGCAGTTCCCAACCACCAATAACACTTTCCCGACAGACAAGGAACATTTGAAGATGTAAAAAGTTTAAAAACAGGAACGAAGTTGGATTTCAGGATCACCACCGGTCGTTGGAAAACGCCACATTCAACTATTCCCCAAAAGCTCAAAGCTTTAAACGCGATAATTTCAAAACATTACCTAAGAATAGGTGACGAAACCGAAAAGTTAAGTGTGAGTCTATCAAAAGCCCGAGTATGAAAGTACAACAAGCTCCCTAAGTGATGTAAGTCTAAGGTTGTCCATGAGACAAAACTGTTCATGTCTGTGACATCTACTCTTTGTACAATGCGGTATCAAAACAACGTCCCGCGGGCCGAGAGGGGGGAGGGAGGGGGTCAGCGCGGGTTGTGCGTGTGTGGGTCCAGTCGCTACGCACCCGCTCCGACGGAGACCCGGCCGTAAGATACCCGCGTTTAAAAACATTGGACACGAACACCAAAATCACTGCACGGATTCAAAGTATGTTGGGTAAATCAAAAAGCTTCTAAAGATTTTGCTTCATTCTCAGGAATAAGTGCGGAATCTGTCCTTTCTCTGAAAATGCGAGTCACGGCAAAGTCTACTTCGGAACGTATGCCCAACGGTCAGACGTGTGTGTGTGTGGGACCGCGAGTCTAACCCCCCACCTAGCCTTCCCTGAACACCGCCTTAGAATACCTTAACTCCATACCCTACTATTTATAATTTATTAACTCCTAACTAAGTATCAAGTGTAAAATTGTGCCACACAAGCAATCTTAATGGGACATTTAAAGCCGAACGCAACATAACCGAACTGACAGCCGCGATCCGTCGCGGCCGCCCCTACTCTGCGAGCGATGGAACATTCAATGGAAAATATACTTAACTCCTTTAAAACTAAGGTTTTCAACCCTGTAATAAATAATTTTTCACTACGACTCAATTCATATAAAACGACACCTCTCGACTAATAATTTTGACGATCCTCCACATTAGAGTCAACATTATGATATTTTCAGTGGAACTTGCTACTATTTATAAGTACTGCTCAAATACTGAATATGTCTGTAAATAGTTCCAACGTAGTTATTGAGATATCATTGTTCTGAGAATCAACGTGGTGTTATCAATAGCATTATCATTGATAATGAAAATACCGAATTTTATTTCAATGATGATTCTAATGGGGATGTCACGTCATCTAATGATTACTCCGTCTGACGAGTATTTAGGTCTACACTCATACTGGAGTCCCCTACCGCGTAGATTAATATTACCTAAGAAATACAGCTGTGGCCGGAAAGAGGTGATGTTTGGTTACCCTACTACCGATCAGTGTGTGATACGAGATTTTGAATCATATCATGACGACGCACGATTAATTTTAATATTTTGACGCACACTTTGGTAAAATTTGTAACGAGATTTGTAGATACTGTGCATCGATTAGATTCGAAATGTCGTATTTCACACCCAGATACGTTACTCCGACAGTTACACTAATCTTGATCTTACGTGATGGAACTTACATAGGAAGACATACAACTATACACATGCGCCTTTAATAGACATCGTTCAAATAAATTGATTAATCTATTACGTAGTACGTTTCGTAATGAAGAAAATTATTGCGTTTATATTACTCGTAATAAAAAAGTTTTGGCTAACGAATATATTGCCAATGATACTGGACTGGACTCGATTCCAAATGGCCGTCACTAAAAGATGGGGCCATCTGTTGATATTAAACGAAATAATAACGATTCGGTTCAGAGAAACAACTCTTTTGAAACCAAATGAAACATTACAACAACAAAATCTAAACCAGCGCACTCAACATGAAAATAAGACACTCAACAACCTGAACAAAAATCAGTCAAAACAGCTCATCCTTTCCGTCTTGCAGACTTCAGCAACTTAACATGACCACCCCAAGAATCCGAGGCACTTACATGACCTTATCAGTAATGATATACAACTACAGACTAGTGGTACCAAATGTTAGCTCATTGTCTCTCAGAGACCCGTTGATACAACGGGCCAACGGGCGTGACACATTTAAAGCTATGGACATGTCTCACGTACTAAACTTTAAACTCTAACCTAACATGGAGAGAAGGGAGCTATCGTACAAAGTACTTAAATACCGTAACCTAAATTCAGCTCTTAAACGTTACATGAACTGACGTTAACCAGTGCGATTACATACAAAATTGGTGTCGTTAAATGAGTGTCCGACTTCGTAAAATGTCTAAGGTGCTGCCATGTTTAAAAATATACGTGTCGCCTGGATTGCTCCGAAAAAATTTGAACAAGTGCAATAGTGAAAATAGTCGATCCATACAAATCAGTATTTCTTACTCGTATTCGTCTTAAATACATGATTAATAATGGTAAAAGTAGGTGGCGAGCTTCCCTACGAAGCGGCTTGTGATGTCCACGCGTGATCTATGTACATATCGACAAGTTGCAATAACAAAACAACAATTTTATTACTTTATGTATACTTTAAAACCGTCGCACATAATCTTTATGTACAAATTCAACGGGTTCAGTTTAAATCTGACTGAACGTAACATCAATAGGGCTCCACTCTTCGCATGGCACTTCGCTACAGAACCAAAATAGAGAAGCTAATTTGGTGATAATTTATTTTCAATTCCTATTAAACGCTATATTACATAGGACCACGGTTGACCCGGGACGAAACGTTTACGTCTACTACCGTCCCCGGCAACCGACAACCGGCAACCGGCAACCGGCAACCGCCCACCGGACACTATCTAAGCGTAAAATTTAAAACTTCCTGTCCAAACTGCCATGCAAAGCGTTACAAAATATTAATCTTATGTACATATTGTCGCTCGAAGATAAGAATAAGAACTAACGCCTAGGTTGAGGTCCGGGCTGGGAGCGGACTGCACGCAGCAACTGCAGACTGCAGTGCGGCTACACGCAGCGCGCGGCTACACGCAGACAGACATCTCGGCTCGAGACAACATGATTTACTTTTGTATGCTATTCCTGATCTGCGTTCATCCGGCGTAGTCTACTGCGTCCGTTACTGCGGTCGGATTCAAATATAATATTATAGAAATAATTTCAATATGATTGATTTGCAATATGACAAATCCATTCCAAAACTTTTTCTCCATATTAAACTTAAAATTAACTGAGTTTGTATTTTATTATATTTAATTTTACTGGAATATTGTATGATTTTGTATTTATTATTATTAGAACTGAAGTTTGTTTCGGCACTCAGTATTCTCTTTACGTAAACTAATAGCGTCGTCCGCTAGCGTGTTGCGTCCCTACGATTTAGGGATACTGACGTAACTTGGGCCGCTGCGTGAAGTCCGATCCCAACTCATACCCTCCGATGTGGGGATAAAAAAGTGTTCTGCCTCGGGTTTACCTCCGCGTGCTCTTAGAGGAGGGCCGCGAGTGAGAATGCGTGTGGGGGGTCGCGGCCCCCCCCCGCTCCTAACTGGAGCACGACGCGGCCGATACCGGGGACAGGGGGGAGTCGCGCGGGCAGCCCGACAGCGTCACCACCACCTGCAAACCAAGAGTGGACTGTCAGCGCCTCGTCAGAAAGAAGCCAGCAGAATCGTAGCAAAGGAAAGGATTTGCTTTTTGTCTACTACTCAGGGGCGCGTTCAATGGACCACGGATAATATATCTTTCGTCGCTCTTTTATACTTTTGACAGTTCGTAAAACCGCGTTTTGGAGCTCATGGTAGAAAATTTCTCCTGACTGGCGTGCTAAAACGCGGTTTTATGACCTGTCATCGGAGAAAATACCGACTAGGAGCAACAGCATGAACGTGCCCCAAGGAAAATGACGTGACGTTGTCTGTGAGTCATCTCATCATTATCAAACATCAATTACTAACATCCAACTTTAATATGCTTATACTCTGGCTAAGTAGGTATTTTAAAGAATAGAAACAAACCAAATAAAGTAGGAAAACATTGTGTTGTTCAGTTCCTAGGTATAGAACCTACTTTTGGCTTGTTATTACTTGTATAGCATTAAAGACCATCATCAAGCTAATGGTCTGTCCACTGCTGGTTACTTTCTGTTCCTGTTTTGTTCACCACTTAGGTCCACCATTGATCATCCATCCCACTTTGCCAAGTGGCCTGCCAATGCTGCAACTGGGACTGACTGCTTAACATTCCCTTCCAAGCATGTAACCGTCTTTCAAGGCCTCATCTAACCTGGTACAGCATGTGTACCAGTGATTTTGCACCTTACTACTCAAGTTAAGTTCAACAGTCACCACCTATTCAAAAACATAACAATAGTGGGTTTTTTATGGTTCTAGTGACTGTCAGGTGCCTATGATATGAAACTACAGGCTACAATTTTACAGGTGAAATTCTTAGTACATTGCATAGCCGGTTCAAATTCCTGGTATCATAATAGCTCCCGACTATGCAATGAACATCGAATTTCACCTGTAAAATTGTAGCCTGTAGTTTGATGATATCAGGTACTGGTGGTTCAGCCTACATACAATGCCTGGACCAAACCATAGAATTCTTATTTCTCTGTAACTAATGGCTACTATTAATAAAAATGGGCAAATTGCACATTACCTTTCGGCTGCCAGCATGATTCCGATGTTCACAGAGCCAGACTCCCTGCCACGTGCCGAGGTTCAGTTTGCCGTCTGTGATGGGAATGGTCAGCGAGGAGCCCAGAAAACAGGCTTTCACATGGGCAGGCTGTGAAGTTACGAAAATAATAACAAATGTACTAAAAAATTATGAAAAATGCTGGTAAATCTTGGCTATTGAATCCATGATCTAAAACTTTTTAGAACTGACTTTCTTCATGGCTATTCCATCAACAGAACCTTCCATGATCCCATCAGCAGATATGGATCTGGGGACCACCTATCCTAGCAGTCTGTAGATTTTTTTTAATTGACAGAAACATAATTATTTTTTTATTTAAGAAATAGGTAAGCATTTGTGATTTACAGGTGAAATAAGGAACCTCCTCTTTTCTGTACTTTCAACCTATGAGGGTTGATACGGATCCAGATTTTGAAACCATTTTGAACTGTTACTTGAACTGTAACTACAAAGTTCCTGAAAGAAAACCATGAAAAGAGCCTACCTCTACCATTCATTTAGGGTTATAAATGAACTGTATGCATTCTAGTTTTTGGAAAGATACAACAACCACAAACCCCTGATAGACACTATATGTGGTACATGGGTCAGGAGCAGTACAATGTGTGCATGCTGATTGGTTGGGGTTGCCTCATCTCATAAATCACTAACTCATCAATGCAAGCGATTTTACTAAAGGAATGTTGGACTGGGGTGTTGTCAGAAAGTATGCCGACTATCAGGCTTTTGAGGTAGTTGGAAAGAAATCCCTAAATTATGTGCTTTAGATATTGGACAATCAAACAAATATTCAAGTTATTCTAAATAACATCAAATAACTTAGAACAAGTTGATTGTATCTTATGTCTATTGTTCGTGTAATATGTGATGTAAAATAAATAAGTTTGAATTTGTATTATCCAACATAAGTGACAAGAATTATCCACAGAAACTGTCTTCTTAGAAATGAAGCTAAACATAAAATACTGCTTACTCGAGCATGGCATGTATAGTCATGCGAGACAAGCTTGATAGCTAGATAATTTATTTGAGAAGCATATTTTCAAGGTTGACTGATAAGCCTATACATACAATTATCATGTCTTACATTTTAATGTGGAAATCATACTGTCCTAGTGCAGAGTAAAACAGTACCTTGACCTTGTGTAAATGTCAAGTGTATGATAATAAATACAGCATTACAGTACCACTCTGTTTTAGCATTATAAAATAATGTCTAAAAAAGTAAATTCTAGTCCCAATTACTTTTGCTGTTTTAGGATTATCTGCAATGGGCATTTGTAATGTATAGTGTGAATTCAAGAAGCCCATTCAAGACAATCAAAACAAATGAGTGTTTATATTAATTAATTCTGAATTCAAATATCAAAGTACTGCAATGTCATTCTCAAGTACCTACTGTCCAGGCAACAAAACAAAACATGCTACAAATGAGTTGTGTAAAACTACGTCAATAAAGTTGCGGCTCACCATGTCGTCGGGACCCTCGCAGGAGTGGCGGTACGGGAGCCCCTCCGGCACGATCTTGTTCAGCATCATCTCCATGTCGTCCCGCACGTCGGGGTCCCAGCTCTCGTTCAGCGCCAGGCTCGCCGATGTGTGCATTACTGGAAACACGACCCACTGATCAGCTGGTGCACGCTCTACACCGGCACCGACAACCTCCAACCACCCGCTACTTGACTGTACGCCTTTAGCGTAAGAATTTGGGGTGGCAATGATAGTAATTACAAAATCGCGCGAGAATAAATGTAGGGCAAATGTGACAAGTGGGAGGGGGTGCCTCAGCGCTAGGCGGCAAGTCCTGACGTTACTCACTCTGGATGTGGCAGAGGCCGACCGCGAACTGCGACAGCTCTGGCACCTGCTTGAGGATCTCCTCAGTGACCAGGTGCACGCCCCGGTGCTGCGGCCGCAGGTTCAGCTTCCGTTGGAACCACGCGGATCCGATCTGAATCCCTCGGTTCGAGGCCATGTTTAATTTTTAAAAACGCTACACAGTGACCGCAAGAACACAAACGATCTTACACAACATCACTTAGAACGACCTTTACACGAATAAATCCACAATTATCATAAAAGATTCATCTTCGATCTTTATATTGTAATAAATATAACGGAGGTTATAGGACAGATTCGACACCCTATTTTCTGCGGGAAAGTGAAACAGTCGTCAAATGAAAGAGAAACAAGATGTAATGTTGTCAATGTAAAAAAAAGGAATGCGTGAATTTTCATTCATAAAATTAATGCGATAACGGTTATTTATGTCAAGTGAAACTAACGAATTTAATTTACCTATCCGATATTTTATAATTTAATGTGACCGATAAGATTTCCTACTCACCAAATAGTTACATTTTCATTAAATGTATAACTTAATTTATTTATTTAATTTTTATTATAACACTTATATATGTAGCTTTTAAGGTAAAATTGTAACTAACAACCTTGGTGGGCTAAGTTGTCTGGTAATAAATTATTTTATTTTATTAATACCCGACTACAGCAAAGCAGAAGGAGTTCTCATTTTTATTTTATTTATGTACCTATTCATATTGTGAATACAACATCTTGCACTGCGCTCGCCAATCCGTCTGCCAAGCGTGGTGAGTATGGTAAAACCAATAGGGGGAGGATCATGTCCAGCAGCGGACTGTTGTGCCTGTTAATGTATGTTTATATATTTTATTTAATCCCCTGATTATTATTTTTTATTCCTGATTTGAAATGTCCATGTTCATTGGGATATTCTCGTATATGTTCGCTTAATTTCTAGTGCTGGTACAGTGGCTTTATATAACACATTAATGGGACGGGTTACTCGTTTCTGAAATGCGACAATGGAAACGGTATTTTGATATCAAGCTTGCAAATCATGATGGCAACAGACAAAATACGTAACACCGCTGCTGATCTTTCGTTTGGATCTCATGTCTAGTTTAAAATCTCTGTCTCTTTATCACTACGTATTAGTAACCTTATAGTTTCACAATCTACATTAAAATGTTTTTTATAGGGATCTAAGAGGCGCGGTCACAGCCCTCAGTTTCGGGGGGGGTCATCGTGGCCGGCGGCTGACCCAAACCTAAGAATTACGGCGAAACCCTTTTTTTTAATAGTAGGAAAGGATTCGGACAGATCGTCTGTCAATATAGGGATTAGGGAACGCTAAGACGCGCGTATCACGCACGCATGCACGCACGGGAGTGGTACTGTATGACAGATCGGATGCGACGCGCACGCATCGCTACGCAACGCAAGCCGCACCTGGTGTGGCATGTGTCATACACTTCGACAGATTACAACGACGCGTATATCACTGAAGTAGACTTAGTCGCTACGCAACGCAGCGCGACATAACCAATCATCGAAAGCCTTAAATGGCCATATTAGCTTATTATGTATGGTGTGCCCTAAACGTTAAGGAGGCAAGAAAAATACTTTGTTTACGAATATAGGAAAAGAAAACTGTAATTTTAGTCTTCAAATCAACAAAAAAAAAACAATTAAAAAAAGTATATAGAAAATGCACATTATAAAATGAAATCAATGCGTCTTTTTGATTAAAAAAAACGGGTAATTATCGAGTCCAGGTTTGGGGTTATTTCGGGATGCACATTCATGAGAGCTAGTCCTGTTAGTCGTTCCTGTGACATATTTGCCCTAAGCCATGTTTTAAGACGGCGAAGCGTAGAAAAAGACTTTTCTGCCGTTGCTGCGCTTATGGGAAGGGTCGCCAGAATTCGGAGTGGCGTGTTTATATTTGGGTAAATATCACTATCATAAAATTCTAACGTCGATACTACGCTGCTTGGTAATCTACAACCGTTTTTGAGTTCCCGCTCCCACTTTGCAACCCACAGTTGATATTCTGTGACCAGGCGCGGATCCAAGATTTGGCTTAAGGGTACCATTTCGAGTACCTGTATTATAATATTTTATTGAAAATCATGTTTTTACGTTTAAACTAATGTGGTGCAAGCATCACTATGGGAAAGTCAGAGAGGCAAGACACCAACACAAAACAAATTGCGAGCGAAGCGAGCACAACTTTTCACGTTAAAACTAGTGTGGTGGTGAAAGTCTGAGATTAGCCACACAAACCCAAAACTAATTGCGAGCGAAGCGAGCCAACTTTTTATGTTTAAACGTTTGAATGTGGTGCAAGTATCACCATGGCGTCATAGAACGAATTGCGAGCGAAGCGAGCTCGACTTTTCACGTTAAAATTAGTGTGATGCGAGCTATTATAGGTCTCTTTGTGTAAAACAATGTATTATTAGCTTGATTTTGTAGTGTGAGAGTCAGGGTTTTAGGGGTATCCGCGCCTGTCTGTGAAAACAGTTGTGGAGGGAACTCCTAAAAGTTTCTTGTAGAACTCTGCCGTGTTCACACATGCGGACCTATACGATTCACACATGCGGACGGGAACGGGGCTACGGTTTGACATAGATAGGATACGAGGACTGTGAAGTTACGTGACGAGTGAGGAGATGTGATGAGCTATTTTCGTTGAATCTCGGAAAAATTGGGTGAAGCCGGTGAAAGGCGGTTTAGGGCAGTTTCTTTTTTTTCTTAGGTTTCGGGGGGGGTCATGACCCCAATGACCCCCCCCCTGTGACCGCGCCTGACTAAGTATAGAAAACCAGCCGATAACGGCTTTAATCCAGAAACCGTTATAGATTTGCATTATTTGACGTTTAATCTAACAATTTTCAAATGGCTACACCAAATGCGGCAGGGGATGAAATAGAGGCGGGAAATTTGAATTTTGATAGAGTATAGCGCAAAACTATTTATTCGCTCTACATTTCATTAAAATATTAACAACGCGTAAAACAAAAGAATAATAAAATTGTACTGATTTGGAAAGTTTTCTTTGATTTAATTAGTAACTGTCACTTACTCTAGAAACCTAGAAACTGTATTGTTAGGGGAGTGCCAGGTGATAGCGTAATACTTAGGTGTGGCAAACAACCACTCCTAGAAATTGGAACAATTAGTTTATTCCATTTGTAGTGTTTTACAGGGGCATCGTCGGGCGTTGGATCTAGTTTTACATGTTTTGAGATTAATTGACAAGATTATAAAGTTATGATGGATTTCTTAATGGACGCGGCTGATGACGCCGAAGAGCCGGAGTGGTTGGAGAGAAACATACTTGGTGATTTAAGACTATGGCAGGTGATGTTCATATGTTTTGCTGGCGTGACGTCACTAAGTAAGTAAAGTAATTAGCAAATAAGTAATGGAATGAGTGAGCTTTTTGATTGGTGTGCTAGGTAGGGACGTATGGTCGACGGACGTAAGCACACTTCTAATTTGTTTGCGCAAGGGGTTAATATGGGACGGTCTGTCTGTATAAATAAAGTCGTCACGTATCGTTTAATATATTTTTAAGGCTTTTGCAATGTAGAGAACTTTTGTAGCTTAGCTACACGTTGATGCTGGGTTAGGATAGCTTCACCCCATTTGTGTTTATGTTTATAAAACTCTTACAGGTAACTAAGAAACAAACACTCAACAAACAAGATTATTTATTATATTTGTATACTTCCCTTATTAAATGTGTGATATTCATGAGATTAAAATTACACATTTTAAGTACGTAATTAAATCGGGTCAAAAGAAAAGTAATCGCGAGTGCTTGAAAAGTTATATTGGTAAAAATCAATCCTCACCTCAGTGTTATTTCTAATTATGTATCTTCATGTCTTGTGGGACGTACGACCCGATGAACCCCAGTGTCAGAGCTTTTAAACCACCTTTTGGTAACTAGTAAGCCTCTAAAATGGTTGTGTAACAGCCGCCAACTAAGCAATACTTATCATAAACACTAACCGGGACCGGCGGCGTAACGTGCCCTCTGAAGCACGAATACTACCTTTTAAAATAAAAAGAGCCTTCTTTCTCCCAAACAAAATAGCCAGTATTTACTTTTTGTCTCTATTTTAATGTAAAGGTTGCTTGGGAGAGATAGCTGCAAGCGATACGGCCGCCTTTGCTTACTTTAGTTTTCTGAAGTTCTCTTCTTACTGAAGTTTTCGGTTATGTTTTGTTTCTGTTGTGTATGTTGTAAGCAATAAAGTGTTCATCTATCTATCTATATTTTTTGCACCGGTAGTAGTGATGGTGTGCTGCTGCTTCCGTTTCCGCATCCCGCGCACCAAGCAGCAGATCGAGGCGGACTACCAGCGGCGGAAGATCACGTGCAAGTTCCGGCAGCAGCTCGCCACCATACAGGACGCCAACATGGACGCGCTCTCGCTGCATGACGGTGACTGATCTACTCAACTTGTAAAAGAGTCATCAAATTAACCGCGAAAATCGGGTTACAGATTACGGTCTTTATTTTTGGTGAAGTTATGTAAATTGCGCCATCTAGTATCAAGTAGCCGTAGCAATTATATGTTGAGCGTCATCTAGCGTCAAAAAGCTAAAACGATTATGTTTATAGCGTCATCTGGTATCAAGTAGCTGTAGCAATTAATAAGCGATATCTGGTGTCGAAATGCTGTAACAAATATGTAGGCATAAAGCGCCACCTGTTGTCGAGTAACTGTAACAGTATTATGAGCATTGAGCGCTATCTAACGTCGAGCAGCGAATAACATATTTGCTGTAAATACACTAGAGTATCAAGAACACGATAACGTTCTGCCTACCCCACAAGGGATAAAGACGTGATATGTGTGTTATGTCCAAAAATGTATACACTAATACACGTCCCGCGTGACTTGACTCAGGATTTACATATCAACCGTGCGTACATATTATCCGCATTAAAATCTCAAGACTATCACAAACATTGACACATCAGTCTCTCATATTTACATACTGAGAGATAGATAAAAAGATAATAATAACCAGTACATCAGTGTTGTAATGTAAGACGCTGGTTATCTAGCACTGCAGTACTTTATACCTGCATAATTTTGTGTCTTGCACGCAAGTCCTGGAGCTACTGCACGAGAAGAAAAAGATGGATGGTAGTAACAACAACCAAGACTCCCCGCAGAGCTCCATCAACACCTCACAACAGCAAGGTGAGACGCCTTATAAATTAAACTTAAGGGCGGGCCGTGAGAAAAATGGGTATTTTTGGATGCACGCAATTTTGTTGGTGAACACGGTAAACACCTTATTTTTATGTATAATGATTTATCATTATATTATCTAGATTTTTGTCGCAGGAAAACACGATTAAAGAAAGTTTGCTCGATAGATTTATTTTTTAAAGGTTGGTCTATTTTTACACTTTTTTGCGTAGTGTACTATGTATAGCAATCTTATGAACATGCCACATATTTTTTTGCGAATACGGTACGTCTTGTATATTACTAGATTCTTGTCATACAGTTTTTTGATTACTTGTTTATTAGGCAAGAAATTTCCAAAAGAGAGAAAAGAAAAATCGTGTAATTCTCACACACAGGATTTGCCATTAGTGGGACTGGGACGTTTAAAAGTTCGAGGCAGACCCTTAAGATGGTTCGAGAGCCCAGTGGCGCCCCCAAACAGGAAAAAGCCCTGGCTGGACACACTAGTCATCTGAAAACCATATTATCAATTCGCGGCAATAAATACCTACAAAGTTTAATTAGAATCATTATGATCTTCTAAAAGCTAAGCGTTTTCGTTATGTATTGTAATTTTGCTAAAAATTGCCACTTTTAGTATTTTTGAAATACAACTAAATCGCACAGTTATTACAAGGTTATATTGATTCTAAATTATCTTTGTACTTAATAATTGCCGCGAATTGATACTTTGGCTTCCCGATGACTAGCGTGTCCAGCCAGGGATTTTATTTCTGTTTGGTGCCACTGGGCTCTCGAACTACCTTAACTTGCGCATTAGTGTTTACATCTTAGTTTAAATCTTCTAGTATTTCTATCAGCAAAGACCAAAGCAAACTAAGAACCATCTTGCAAATAATCCGGATTGCCGGACCGTCCACCAATCATTTATATCGTAGGAATTCTGAATGAATTCCGGAACTCGTTGCTTTTCCCCCCCAGATTCCATGGTGTCCCCGCAGCCCAACACAAGTGGTCAGAAGCCGGAACCGCAGGTCCAGACAGGCTTCGCCAAGTTGGCAGGCAAGGTGGCCACGCTGTCCAAGCTCGGAGCCGCCAAGTCGCCCACGCCCACCTCGCCTGCACCGTCGGGCGTCTCTAAGATGGAATTGTTTCAATAGTATCACCCCTGAGCGATTCAGACCGATATTTCAAAGATTTCAAACGTTTATTGCATAAATCAGTAGTATACATAGATGTAAGTAATACAATGTCACACAATGTGCGAACACTCTATATCCGTTGACGCCTTGTTAGGGCACAGCAACATTATGAGCGAGAGTCATAATAAATTATATCTAAAAATCTTCACAATAAAACAATTTTAATCGGATCCAAGCTTGATTGTCAAGCTCGCGGGAAAAGACCGGCACCACTATGTCAAATTTCTCAATTGCTCGATCAAACCATGTTTACATACAGGGTGCAAGGGATTGAAATGACTTTGGCATCGTGATCAGACCATGAAACTGAACAGCTTTACAATGGAGGCTATATTGGGAAACAAGAAAAAAACGCGTTTAAATAGAAAGTCAGTTGATTGCTAATCAGGAATGTTGTCAAGGAGGTCGATTTTTTTTCGTTTACCAGCATAGTTTCCATAGAAAAAGTTGTTCAGTTTAATGCTCTGATCATGCCTGCCAATTTTCGGTACACCAGTATATGTATTATAATGAAATCAGTAGGTATGCAATGCTGGGAAGTGAAATATTTATTTAATCAATGTCATATGTATAAGTCAAGTGCCGTTAACAAATATTTTAGCACCAACTGGACTAATACTTATCGTTGTAGTATATAAAGTTAATAATATCACGTTCAAAAATGTCACGCTATATTTTGCAGGTGAAATAGCAGGATGTCAAATTTTTGGGTTCGATACCGTTTTGTTACAGATAAATGCAGATAATATACTACTGTTATGTTCATTGGCCAAAAACAATACAATATCATAACAAATTAGGTACATTTTTCATTATAAAGTATGGCTTTATGACATTCTGAGTAAGTGACTTTTTACGAACGTGACATTGTTTGCAGAAAGATAATTAAAATTGTGTCAAATATAATCTCTTCTATTGTTGTGTAGAATGTGGACATGTGGTAGAGAGTAGGATATAATGTCAGTGTAGTAACTGCCTTAATATTAGAATATTTTGCGATGTTTTCTATCCAGAAGTAGAAATTATAGATCTAATAATTTACTTAAATCTAAATAAATGAAACAACCAATTTTGCAGTAAGATGTTTTCTTTAATCTAGAAAATAAAAAATACAGTTATAAACGGATTTTAAATCACAAGAATAATTACATATTCACAATAACGTCCGTATTCTGCACAGTTCACATAATCTCGAGTCGAAACTGTCAGTAACGCAATCATCAAAATGCAAGCGATAACTTTAAAGCAACATTTAACTTACACTTTTATAATACATAAATAATACATCTTGCAAATAAAAATTACATAAAATTCAAGTTAGCTACAAAATTTTATTAAATAGGTAAATTGTTTCTACATGCTTCCATTATTATTACGTTAGCGCATACCGTCGTATGCCGCACTATCGACCTGTCATGTTAAATAAAAGTCCGTTATCCGTAATGACTAATGTGAAATACATTTATAATCCTATGACTTCCTGACACATCGATTTGATAGCCTAAACACGCTCAGTCCTTGACTCGATTTATTTACTCACATTCGCCCAAACAGTATCAATGGCTAATTTATTTCCACATTAAATTTATGAATTGAATTTGTAATATATTCGTTTGTGTTCATATTGGTGTTCTGCAAAGTTGAGCAAATTTATTCTCAGTGCAGAAAAATGGGATTAGGTATTTTAAATTAATTTCTAGATGATGACAATATTAAAAATGAACGAATCCACGACATATCAAATAAAATTTAAGAAAACTTCATAATTCATCTAAAAAATAAATGCGAGTTGGAATACAAATGGTGATAGAATTGCACTTGATCAGATCATGATGTCTTTAGGTATTCTTTTATATTTTCTAGATATCTGAAGCGATGCGCGATAATCTATCTCATTAGCTCAAATAAATCATTAACATTTCAAGCAATATTGTGCATTATTAAAGACATCAATTATCTATAGACCTCTCGGATACGTGTGTATCTTCTAAACTAGCGATTCTACCAAACCAAACCTCGTAAATAAGGCCATATTCTTCTTTTCAAATACCATCGTCTATGGAAGAATCTATTGAGAAATACTATACACTTTCACTTATACATTATATAATTGAATCGGGCCTACCTAAAACAAAGGAGGGAACATTAAAATTATTATTGTTCGCATATTGCAGTAAGAACCTAGAATAGTTAGTGTATGAAATAACCGTTGAATAATTGGTACGAGTTTGTGCTTGTTCCTGTCTCGATGGAGATATATTACAAGTTTGTAGATCAAAAACAACATAGGCTAGGTTTTGTATAATACATTTATCCTACGTGAGGATTTAACTTACAACGAAATTACGTAAGCTAAGGTGGTTCTCGGATGGACACTAGTAGCCACCGGTGGTGCCAAATGTACTGGCGACGGCGGTCCGGCAGCCGCGCACATTGTAGCCGCAGCAAATCGTTGCAAACCTTTATCCTTTGAGTTATTATATGTCTTCTTAAAACAGCAGAACAACTGATAAATCAATGTAATAGTAAATTATAACAGTGGTTCTCAAACGATAAAGTATTACACGTTTTGATGGGTAAAAAATAAGGAAAGTTTATTGCAAATGGTGCCAGGAGCAAATGTGCCTAAACGCACCAATAACAATTCTCATTATTTTGACTTTTGACACATTCTCGCCCAATCACAGAAAATGTGTCAAGAGCGGCGCCGTCCTAGTTCCTAGTTTTTCTTTTATTCCCTGAGATTGCGTCGAGGGATCAATGCCCGCTATTGCTAAGGTAAAGGCACCACCTATAGTGGTTCATATTTAGGACGCGACCAAACATCACATAGTGACAATAAGTTTCAAGTAGAAGTAAAAATGACTTTAGGGAAGTCCCCAAAGTTGACAGGTACCCGAGTAGTTAGGCTAGAGCGAGCGCTGCACGATCAGAGACCGGTGGAATGCAACTCTGTGTAAGATTAGGAATTAGGAACCCAAGACTTTGTTTGTCACGGTGTCATCGTCATAAATACAACTCTCATTTATTACAATAAAGCATAATTTCGTAATTAACAATTACTAGGGCAACATTATTTTATTGACTTTACTCTAGGCTCGAAGATTTATTATAAAGTACAATGTGCAATTTCCTGTTTACAAAACACGTCGGCAGTTTATAAATATTGAGCATAATTTTTGTAATATTTGGCATTAGTTTTGATGTCGAATGGCAACTAGTATTTTGTGAGACCGAATTTTATAAAATTTTAATACCGAAAAAATAACATGATTGATTAATATTTATATTGGTTGATGTATGGAATACGCACATTGCAGGCGCGACCTCCCGAAGTGTCGGCGGGGGGAGGGGGTCACTGGGGCGTGTGTGTATAGGAGGGGGGGAGGGAGCGCCGCGCGCGCGTGTGTGTGTGTGTGCGTGTGTGCGGGGCTAGACGTCGCCACAACGCAACACTCAATCTCGTCTCACGAACGTTCTCCCGCTGAAAAGAAAACGCTGGTTACTTACCCAATTAACATTTATAAAACTTTAAGGAAATATTCTAAGGGACCAGTATGGTATAAGCGAGAAAAGATACTGATTCAAAAATATAAGAAGTAATGCATGATAAGCCCTTAAATCGGGTTTCAAACATTAAAGGCGTTGAACACATAAAATTAAAAAATAATGATTTTCATGCCAACTGTAACTGTAACACTCTAATTTTTTTATAAATTATCCAAATTCTATAACGAAAGTTTTAAAATTTTAAGGTGAGGTGGCCTCAGAAATCTACCGAGCAAAGGCGGAGTAGTGTTCGGAATTTTCTATGCCATTTCTTCAAATCTCAAAAACACGAGACGTAATTATTTTCAGGACTACTTCAAGATATATGCTACAAAACTATGGAGCCCAAAACACGATTAGTAAAAGTTTTCTCGATAGAAAAAAATCGCAAAGTAAGCTCTAATTTCGCGGTTTTTGGCCTGTTTCTTAGACTAAAAACCTGTACCATTTGACCGGTATCCAATATTTCAAAATTTATTTTATGTCATTTTCTTCCTTATTGTATGTGTAATCAACGTATGGAGCTAGTTTTTCAATTATCTGCTTATTATCATTAAAAAAGAACACTTAAACACAAAAGTATGTTCGGTTTGCGCACGGGCACGTCGGGTTCTACCGCGCCCGCTCCCCTCAGTCGGCCACTGAGCCTCGTCGGAAGCAGACATGTACAACTTTTTTCCAGCCGCGGAGATATTACGACATTTATTGAGCAGGGAAACAAAATGCCAAGATGAAGAAAAAAAACGAAGCTTTCCAAGCCTTGCTATAAAAAACAGAGGATTAGGTAGTTTGCGGCGTACTATTTACATACACATATCACGCCTATAATCCCTTGCGGGGTAGGCAGAGCGTAAACGGCCGCAAAAAACGGATATTTACGCCATGTCTGACAAATATTTGAGGGTTATGCGCAAAAATTGTATATCGCCATAGTGACAGGTTGTCAGCCCATCGCCTAAGATTGCAGTACAGACCCTCGAGTACCTTAGTCGCCTTTACCGACTCCCATGGGAAAGAAATGGGGTGATGCAATTCTAAGTAGGCATCACACGGCATAATATTTACCAAATTTTTTAAAGTTTTTTTTTTTTTTATTAGTGTAGAAGTACCTTGCAAGGACTACCTTATGTATGGTAAACATAACAATTTATTTATACCTAGCCTCACGCACGGCGTGATGTTTTTTCCGTAGGGAAAGATATTTGTCCAAAGAAAAAAAAAGTTGCCTATGTCACTCTCCAGCCTCACAATCAACCCAACACAACGTGACGTTACAATTACAACATCAAGGAAGGACAATCAAACAAACACGTTTCGATGGATAAAAACCTGTCAAGTGCGAGTTGGACTTGATAGCTGAGGACGGTTCCGTACAACCTTACTTTACTATTGTATAGGGTGAAATTTAACTAGTGACCGATAGCGAAAACCATGGAATGCCTACCAACACATAACATTTGGATCCCATACAAATTGACTAGGCCGGCCGCCGGCTAGTACACCTTGTATGGGAGGTTCAATTTTACATAAAACCGCTCCGTTGCGACGAGAAGAAAGGAAAATCAAACAAGATGGCTTTCCCATTTGTAATATTAGTGTGGATATATAGTAACTGGTAAAGTGCGAGTTGGACTCGATAAGTGAGGAGGGTTCCGTACAACCTATTTTAACGATTCAATGTGAGTTGTGAGACAAACTGTGCTCGTAATTGCGTAAACCAAAAATGAATCTGATGCAGAGGTTTTGGAGACGCTCAAGTTTGATAAACAACTCCTCAGTGGCATCTACGTAGCAGGTGTCGGCGTGGTCTAAACGGGGGAGGAAGTGTCTGAGCAAGAATAATCTTAGTTTTAAGAGGCAAGAAATTTTGAAGGCATTAAAGCGAAAGAAAAGAGAAAAATACTTTACTGCTGACAGCGTTGACCTGCGCAGTCTAACTGAGAGTGGAATCCAGCAAAATACCAAGGTTTTTGACAGTTTTTGTGAAAGCTATAGACGTGCCGTTATAAATAACGTTTGGGATAATTGGATGGTCCACTTGCCTACACACATATAAGAACTACCTATTAGCATGGCCTGAGATTTTATTGGGTTGACCACGAGACCGAAGAATTCAGCCCATATAGCAATTTTGCTGAGGTCATTGTTGATAGCCACAGTTGCACTATTTATATCATCACAGGTGAAATGACAGTAAATCTGCAAATTGTCTGCGTAAAGATGGAAGCTAGAAGAGAGGAGTAACTGTGATAATGACAACAGAAAAAAGAAGACGTGAAAGGACGCCACCTGTAGGTACGCCTGAAGAGAGATTACTCCATTCCGAGAAAGCCTCATCAGAACGGACCCGCTGCAATCGACCCCGAAATTATGAATCAAACCAAGTTATTGCCGGAAAAGAGATGTTAAGAGAGCGAAGGATAGCGAAAAGTACATCAAGATCAACTGAGTTGAAGGCATTACTGAAATGAAGTAAAATAAGAATAGTCAAAGACTTATTCTTCATGGTATGGTGAATATTGTCGGTGACTTTGATAAGTGCTGTCACAGTGCTGTGACCAGCACGAAAGCCAGACTGATACGTAGAAAGAAGACTATTAGATGTGTTGAAGTCAGATGCCTGCTTGTGGACAATGTGTTCAAGGATCTTAGATAGGAATGGAAGGATGGAAGTGGGATGAAATTGGGAGAATGATGAAGGATTGCAAACTTTAGGGAGAGGTATAACAATTGCACGTTTGTATGCTGAGGGGAAAGAACTCGTTACCAGAGTGAAATTAAAGATGTGTGTGAGGATTGGCAAGAGTTCGGTAAGGATAAGGGAGATTATACGGGAGGAGAGACTATCATTGCAGACGGCAGTAGATTTAATGGATGATATATGTTTCTTAACATCGTCCTCGGCAATCCTCGGCAACAACTTTAAAAGAGAAGAAAGAGCACTGTGGAAGTGGTGACGGTTTATGTTAGCGATAGTCGTTGCTTTGACGACATCAGTCAGTGTGACAGGAGGAGACGAAAAATGCCGGTTGAGTGCTGACAAATCTACAGCACTACTAGGGGTAGCTGGCGACTTCCCAACACCAAGCGCCCGTAAATATTTCCAGTCTTGTGCTGGCTTATAATTATCGATAGAGTCATCAATGTGGCGTCTTTTCGCAGACACAGACGACTACACCGATTTCTCAACAGTTTGTTTGAGCAGCCAAGAGAATTTGAGAATCGAGGAATATGGACTGTTGATGAAACATTTCTCTTCATAGGTGCTACGCCTTTCGGAATCGTGGGTGAAGATACTACAGTGGAAGTGAAATTTTTCGGCGGCAGTTGCTGCCTCAAAAAATGGCATTCAAAATGCTATAAAAGAAAATAAGGTGCAAATACTGAAATATTATAAAAAACAAGATCGAGTTACTGTGAATTAAAAATAGTAATTGGTTTTTCCAAGTTCAGGGACAATTACGTGCAACGGGAAAGATAAGATGTGTTTTATATGGAGAAAACAATCTGATGAAATGGAGACAGTATATACAAAGATATGACAACTTTTGGTAAACTAAAATAGAATCATATTCTCCCTAAATGAGAATGGTAGATTGTCTTCGAGCCCGTGGGATGCCTTTGAGAGGTTCTGAAAAACCGGCTATATAACCAGGAAAGTCGGCGCTGGATTGTCAGATCCTGTTTATTGGGGCTGTTATAGATTTCCTTAGTTCACTCCCTTATTATTTTGCCAATTCTATTTCTATGTCTGTTCGTTTGTATGCCTCGCCTCGATAATTTCAACAGACTACAGAAGGAACCCTATTTATGGGCGTCAGTTAATGAAGCAGATATCTTAATTTGAATGTAATTTTTTTGTCTTCTAAATGAATTTTGATTGCATTTTGATGTATATTATTTGATTTTTTCCCCATATAACATGAATAATCAATAATCATACGGATCCCTAGACATTATTTCTTCATAAATAATTCAGTACCTACCTAACTATGATTGATTTAAAAACTTTACGTAGTAGCACTACGTAAAGTTTTACATGGTTTACATGTCTAAAAAACATAAACATTGAATAGGTATATCATATAACATTAAAAAGACAACCTTTTAATGAAACAAATAGTTCAATTATTAGCACGTTTACCCTACGCCTATACTATCGTGCGCGGGAGCCTGATACGCTGCGTGTTATTTGCCCGTGCGGGGGGTACACCCCGCGCCTGCTCCGCCCGCGCGGCTGCTTCACCCCCTTGAAAACGCGGCTACCTCGGCCAGATTTCGCCTTAAATACCAAATATGACCGGGACAAATACAAATACAAAGACCAAGCTTAAAAGTTAAAACTCTCTAGTTTCAGTTTTGGGCAAATAGATTTATCGCGTAAAAGTAGGACTGAACTGAATTTCAAGTTCAGTAAATAGGTCAAGGTCAAATGCTTGGAAAACGAATATTGTCAAGGTAAAAAACTAAACACCACACATAGGTAAAGCAAGGTCTAATGCACAGGAATTACATGAAAAATAATGCACGAGTTTTGGGTTGTGGACGAAAAATTTATATACTCACGAGATAGTCTTTCGCTCGCTGGGGCGCGTGGTGACCTGCGGCCGCGCGCGGTTCAACACCTACAGGGTAAAAAACAAACAATTCATATAAAATAAACACGTTATCTTTTCAATAGATTGTCTTATATAGATAATTCTCAGCGATAAAACACCAAAGGAGAATGTTACAATATGGAATGGCATTATGAATACCATGATATAAATATCCTGGTCAATTCACGCAGCGCCAACTAACCCCAACTAAGTAAAGCTTGGGCTATGGGAACTAGATAGTTGATACCTATTAATACTTTTTTAAGAATAAATACATATTATACATAAAACACACTCAGAATAAAATACAAATATCTGAAAATTTTTATAATCGAATATTTGTGTCTTGTGTTGATCGAACCCACAACTCTCGGCATAGCAAGCAGGGGTACTATCCGCTTCGCCATCGCACCAGTCAACATGGAATGCAACTATGAGGCAATGCTGCTAACACGCGCTGCGACTGTGACACACCTTAAGAGGGGGCTGATTGTCTAACTTTCATCGATCTACATAGTCATCGGCTGCATTTTGACAGTTGCAGCCGATGGCGCATTTGTTGAAATATGTCAATGTCAAAGTATGGTTACTTACTTATGGTTGCTTTTGTGTTCGGTATCATGAAACCGATGACGATGCCAATTAAAATTAGCAATTAGGCAACCTATACCTTGAGCAGGTCACCAGCCTTGGCAGACATGCCCAAATGCACGTACACCTTGCTGCACTTGATGTGGTAGGGAGGGAGCAATGCTATGATATGGTATGACACTATGGGGCAATGCCGCTAACACTCGCTGTGACGCACCTTGAGCAGGTCGCCGGCCTTGGCGCGCATGCGCGAGTGCACGTACACCTTGCTGCACTTGATGTGGTAGGGAGCAATGCTATGATATGGAATGACACTATGGGGCAATGCCGCTAACACTCGCTGTGACGCACCTTGAGCAGGTCGCCGGCCTTGGCGCGCATGCGCGAGTGCACGTACACCTTGCTGCACTTGATGTGGTAGGGAGCAATGCTATGATATGTAATGGCACTATGGGGCAATGCCGCTAACACTCGCTGTGACGCACCTTGAGCAGGTCGCCGGCCTTGGCGCGCATGCGCGAGTGCACGTACACCTTGCTGCACTTGATGTGGTAGGGAGCAATGCTATGATATGGAATGACACTATGGGGCAATGCCGCTAACACTCGCTGTGACGCACCTTGAGCAGGTCGCCGGCCTTGGCGCGCATGCGCGAGTGCACGTACACCTTGCTGCACTTGATGTGGTAGGGAGCAATGCTATGATATGTAATGGCACTATGGGGCAATGCCGCTAACACTCGCTGTGACGCACCTTGAGCAGGTCGCCGGCCTTGGCGCGCATGCGCGAGTGCACGTACACCTTGCTGCACTTGATGTGGTAGGGAGCAATGCTATGATATGGAGTGACACTATGGGGCAATGCCGCCAACACTCGCTGTGACGCACCTTGAGCAGGTCGCCGGCCTTGGCGCGCATGCGCGAGTGCACGTACACCTTGCTGCACTTGATGTGGTAGGGAGCAATGCTATGATATGGAGTGACACTATGGGGCAATGCCGCCAACACTCGCTGTGACGCACCTTGAGCAGGTCGCCGGCCTTGGCGCGCATGCGCGAGTGCACGTACACCTTGCTGCACTTGATGTGGTAGGGAGCAATGCTATGATATGGAGTGACACTATGGGGCAATGCCGCCAACACTCGCTGTGACGCACCTTGAGCAGGTCGCCGGCCTTGGCGCGCATGCGCGAGTGCACGTACACCTTGCTGCATTTGATGTGGTAGTGCAGGTAGTCGCGGAACATATGCAGCAGGTCGATGGTGTTGTCGCGCGCCGACGAACACGTGTGCCGCGGAAATAACACTGCGGAAGGATAAATGCAATATGTAACAGAAATAATTACCTGAAAAGTCTTCACAAAAAATAACTTTCTTCTTATACAAATGTAAAAAATATATTGCACAGAATTATTCAATTGCTGGCACGAATGGTGAATGGTTTATTACTTTTTGCCAATCGAATTTCGTAATATAGGAAAGTTAACTTTTATGAATAGCTTGACCTCCTTTCGGTTTGTTGGATCCTTTTTAGTATAGATAAAGTATTTGTCGAGAACTTGCAAATTTTAACAAAACTAACCATGAAATATATAAGAGCAGGAATTTTAGGGCCGGCGAACATGTAGCAAATTTTAACGTGAGTCGTTTTCAGTAGCAAATTCAAATGATTTATATATCGTGCTAAGCAATACCCTCCTTGATTCACACGATTCACAGCCTTCTGGCGTTCCTTCTTTATACTTGCCTCAAGATTAGAATTTCTAATAAATCATTTTAATTTACTACCGAAACATGTTAAACTTCACCAGATTTTCGCCGACCCTGAGGTGGGTGCAGTAGTAACATAGATTTCTTCGTAAATTGACGCAAACTATCTCGGAACGCGTAAACGACTTCAAGCAGTTAAAACACTGACTTCTCGATTTTTGTCGTGTCTATCGAATCCATAAACAGACAGAAATAAAGTCTACATAATATCATCCAAATATTGTTAGAGACATGATTTAATCCGTCGTTACCCATAGTCTTAGTTGAGACAACTGGAAGAGATAATCCAATAAGAATATAGGTAAAATATCGTTCACCCATACGCCATAGCAAAAAGTACTTACACCATTTAACATACATACATACATAAATCACGCCTATATCCCTTACGGGGTAGGCAGAGCGTGAACGGCCGTAAGTCGACTCTTACGACACCCATGGGTAAGAAATGGGGTGCTGCTATTCTAAGCCAGCATCATACGGTACCCAGCAACATACGGTACACCATTTAAGGTATAACTAAACAGTTAAGCAAAAAAGAAAACCCAGTGCAATGTTGTGTAGGAATGTAGCTTCTCAGTAGCGAGCAACATTCCTAGCCGACCTTCCTTTCCGAGAAGTGACGTGACACACTTCGCTACGCCACTATGTAGTAGTATCAATGCCATCCGATACATTTCACCTGGATATGTTGATACATATATCGCGCTTATAATCCCTTTGCTGGGTAGGCAGAGCGTAAACAACCGTAAAAAACGGACATTTACGCCACGTCTGACAAACATTTGAGGGTCATTCGGAAAATTGTGTATCACCATATATCCGATCGCCTAAAATTGCGATACACACCTTCGAGTCGCCTAGTCGTTTCTTACGACACCCACGGGAAAAATATGGGTTGATACTATTCTAAGCCGGCCTCACACAGCAGCATATGTTGAATTAAATTACATTATAACTTATATCTGATTGACCCTCAAGCTTTTGTCAGACGTGGTGTTAATATCCGTTTTACGGCCGTTAACGCTCTGCCTACCCCGAAAGGGATATAGGCGTGATTTATGTATGTATGTATGTATAACTTATAGTTGCGAAAAGGAGTAATTTTTCAGTAACATATATTAATAATCAGAAAACATGTGAAACAATTTGATCTTCTGATTGCTCACAAAATAATTATCGCTATTTTTGTAAAACCCTGACCATTTTAGTATTATATTGAATGCTGTCATAAAATTTTACTTTAGTTAAAGAATAGGTACTACCTCTTGTCTTTTTCAAGTGAATGTTGTTTCATATAAATGCATATGTTTCATTTGGCTAGCTGGTGCCAAAAGAAACTAATTTAGTATGCGGTACTCACCAAACGTAACATAACTGATGTTCTCTCCCACCCTCGCGTCGGTGTCCATGAGCTCAAGCGGAGGCTCCTTGTGGGAAAATAGCACCTGGAAGAAAAAAACGCATTATCAACATTAATCACCAGCATCGCCAGCATCGCCGAGGGTCGTGGGTTCGATCACCACAAGACACAAATATTTGTTAAGGGCGGGCCGTAAGAAAAATTGGTATTTTTGGATGCACGCAATTTTGTTAGTGAATACGATAAACACTTTATTTTTATGTATAATGATTTTTCATTATATTATCTAGATTTCTGTCGCAGGAAAACACGATTAAAGGAAGTTTTTTCGATAGATTTATTTTTCAAAGTTTGGTCTATTTTTAAACTTTTTTGCGTAGTGAGTGTATAGCATTCTTATGAACATAGCACATTATTTTTTGCTAATACAATACGTCTTGTACTTTACTAGATTGTTGTCGTTCAGTTTTTTGATAACTTGTATATTTGGCGAGAAATTTCCAAAAGAGTGAAATTTGGACTGGATTTGCCATTAGTGGGAAAGGGACGTTTAAAAGTTCGAGACAGGCCCTTAAGTCATTCTAAGATATATGTGTTTAGCCTGGGTGTTTCTATTTATAATATGTATTTATTTACTAAAAAACTATAAAAGTATTAATATCAGCTATCCAGTTCCCATAGTACAAGCTTTGCTTAGTTTGGGGCTAGATGGCGCTGTGTGAATTGTCCAGGATATTAATTTATTTATTATTTAAATATCAACCGAAGAACGTGCACTGCTGGACAAAGGCTTTATTAGACCAACATTTTTGCACAGCCTGCATCTAGGAGTCGAGTTTTATCCAGAACATTTGTCGCGAATTTACAAGGAATTTTTACAACGAATTCTACTGCGTATAATGCGTTTCTTTACAGTAAATTGTAAAGTCTCAAATTATAAATTATAACTTTATCAGTTGGAGCTATGTTTTCCTAACTCTAGCTATAAAATTAATTTTAAACTATGGGCACAGTATAATTAATAGTACTAGCGTACAGTATGGTCACTCCCTGCCTCCCCCTACAAGCGCCGCCCACCCGCGCTCGGAGGACGCTCAGACACCGGCTAGCAAGGACGCGACGACGAAGGTCATTTCATACTGCCGCACATTGCATTCCCGATTCGCGAACGCAAAATGGCGGCAACCCTGACATGTTGTCTCACACACACAAGCATGGTCCGCGTTCACCTACGCGAGCTTAGACTGTGTGCGTAGTAACGCATTTGATTCATACATTTGAGCGCCAGTGTCCGAGGTGTGGTATTACGTAATATTCAGCCATACTAAATGTTTAGTTCATTCTTTTCTTTTTTAATTCTGGACAGGCAAGGGTCTTCACATCATACAGCCTCGTCTTTAGTTACCTGTTTCATACAAAATTACGTTCCGTTTCTATGAGAGTCATCGAGATAATTTTGAAATCAAATTATGTGGGTTTAGCGTATAACGAATTTATCTTAATGGACACCAGCAAAGGATTTCCATACAACTTTGCTGGCGTGATCTGAGACGTGACAAACAATGTGAAACTTCGCGGTTTCTTTTTTTGAAAGAAATGAACACATTTCCTAGCATGTTTGAGAAAAGATTTTTATATTTTTTATATGACCTGTGGCGCAGTGTGCGAGGCGCGGCGCCCTTCCTTGAGCTCCTGCATGAACACCTTCCCGATGACCATGTCGTCCTCGTGACGGAACACCGTCGAGAACACCACCGTCACGCGGTCCTCCTGCGCCTCCACGTATCTGCGCGCACAAACAACAAAATCAAATTACTTTATTCAATGTAGAATAGTAGTATCACTTATTGACGTCATACGTGTAACACAATTTCCTATTTTTATAACAATTTTGTATTGTCTAGAAAACCGAGCCGAGCGGGATAAAAAATAAAATAAAAATTCAGCGTGTTATTTATATGAGTATAATTAACCGGACCCCTTGAATAGGAAAACCCCCCAAAAACTTGCCCAGAAGTGCTCCTACTCTAAATTAACCTGCCCTAGCTAATTCTGAAAATCAACATCGCTTTACTAGACAATAGTTTCCATATTGAGCTCATCCTTGTGGATCCCTAAATATTGTTCGCCGTAGTTAGCTCTATTCACAAACATATTTTTTGTTTTTTTTTTTTTTATTGTTGAGCACTATTCGCTCTCGAAATATTTTAATACTTCTGTACCAAGCTGCCTTTTTCACTGAACGACGAGCGACATCGCATTGCTCGAAAAGTTTTATCTATTACAATATAACAAAAATACATTTAAAAAAATATTCACAAAATGTTTTACAGATCAGTATCATAGGTTTAATGGCTGTAAACATTAGAGTGAAAAGGATGAACCTCAGCAAATTGCTGCTTTTCAGACACCTCCATCAAATTCACATTGAAGGCTCGAATTGTGTTTAAACCTCTTCGCTCCGTGGTTTTAACTTTAGAACGTCGGTTTCATATACTCACAATGTCTCATCTTGTCGGTAGTTGATGACAGCCCGCTTGACGGTCCCGACGTCCCCCTCCTCCTGCAGACGGAAGTAGCGCTCGAACACGGACGCGAAGCAGTTCCGCTTCAGAAGGCCGACCTTCTTCACCAGCTCTTCCCAGTCGGACGGAATCTGGTCCGGCTCCACGTCCAGCAAGACCGATACATTGTAGCCTGAATGGGGGAAAAAAAAACAAATAATTGGTTTTTATTTTATTTATTGGAGAATACATGGTGTACATTTGCCGTGTGATGCCAGCTTAGAATAGCATCACCCCATGTCTTGCCCGTGGGTGTCGTAAGAAACGACTAAGGGACTCGAGGGTGTGTATTGCAATTTTAGGCGATGGGCTGACAACCTGTCACTATAGTGATACACAGTTATCTGATTGACCCTCGAACTTTTGTCAGACGTGGCGTAAATTACCGTTTTTCACGGCCATTTATGCTCTGCCTACCCCGCAAGGGACTATAGGCGTGATATATGTATGTATGTATGAATACATGGTACATTAGCGTATACAAAAAAACACATAGATTTCATAAATAGATGAACACTAAGACCATAAACGTTTCTCGCTGAGACATAAAGATGTAGATATAATACGTAATCTGTATATATAAAAAAACTTTTAAATATTAAACTGATGCAACAGTTTGGTGTGGGCGTAACAACAATAGAATCAAATCGCCTTTCTTTCAAATATGGATGTAAGATTCAACACTGCGGTGATATTTGGTTGATATTTGTTTACGAGGGCGTCATAGTAAGCCAGCCCACCTGCCAAGCGTGTCTAGCCTATTATCATAAATACGCCGCAAAATTGATATCTATTGCCATTGTGATTTTCTAAACTTCAAACTGTTAGCGGAATAAGAAACGACCAAAACCATGCAACTAATAATCTATTGAAACACATCTGAATATAGTGGAATTCAGCCCCTGTTGTCTATTTTGTTAAGGTAAAAACTTACTTTTGTACCTCCTTACACAACCTCAGAATAAGAGCCTGCTTTATACTTTGGAACAGAAATTGATGGGCACATTTTCTCCTTCATTTATGTGAAGGTCAATATAACTAGGTCAATGGGGCATTGAGTGGCGACTTGAGTGTCATCATCTTTTACGAAAACCTTTTCATATTAGGTATAGGAATATAAAAAACTGTCAGGAATATTTTAATTATTCATGACTCCATTTTGAGTGAATAAATTGAACCATAACTGTGGTTATAATAATTCTTAACCTTGTTGGATAAACAGCATGCTTGTTTGCATTTATGTCTACAGCAACAACCTGAATATAAACTAAACAACAACAACGCTCAGATATGTAGAGTAGAAGCATTACAATGATATTACTAAACTAATAACAATGTGTCTTGGTTCTGCTAGAACATTTGCTTAACTATTCCTCCCACTTTTATGAGTATGGAATTGAAAAGGCTAAATTTTTACTCTAAATAATGTGTTATTAGCAAGAATAGTGCAAGGTCTTATGTATGTGCGTTTTATAACGAATTTATTGCACTTTAAGTAAAATATCATAGCTGCAGAGTGTTTATTAGCTAATGATAGAGTCCTGTCAGAATGGAGGCAGTTGCCTCTTATACTATTTTGCTGTGCTCTGCAGCTTGGCTGTTGCTGATTTAATTATGCGTTTACAATATTAATGTGAAATAGGGGGAGGCCAATGTCCAATTGTCTAAGCAGTGGTTGTTGATGATAATGGCAAATATAAGTGAGGATAATTGTGTGTTACCCAATAATTTTACAACTTATTACTCATTGCTTTGTGAATACTATACTATCATTGGTTGCTATGCATTTTACTGAAAAATTTAATACTTAAATAAAAAGTGTTTCATTGCAATCAATATAGAAAATGATTATTAAAAGTTGCCTATGTTATCAGTACTTGTTTTAAAAACAGAGTAATCTTATCAAGTGAAGCCAATGCAGATAAAAACCGTTAAACTGAATGTCTTTTCAGCAATAACTTTGGTTATCATGTTTATTTTATGAGCATTTAGTCACTATTTTGTGCATTTACCTTTATGTTCGTTTTATACTGCATATAGCTATTTATTTATTTGTATAAAACAATATTGAGGAAGTTGAATTTAAATATCATTTTGTTCAGTTATTATTGTAATACTAAAGTACTCTGATATTTATTCTCAAATTAATATTGAGAATTATAACAAACAAATGAGGAGGTGTTGATAGGTAGACAGAAATAGGTACACAGACTTAGGTTTACATCGTAATTCAAGTAACTCAAGGAAATTGATATTCAATATTACTCAAATGGATAGGATTAACTGAGCCTATGAACCATAACAACTATTGCCCCACTTGTGGTGATATAATGCTGCAAAAACCAGTAGATACCTCACTCTCAGTTTTATGCAATCAACATGGTGAAACTCACTTTTTGCTAGCCTATTGTATTGTAAATACATGCTCCATTAGTATCATTACTAACTACTATAATTTCTATTATCAAACAATCAGATTTTTGTAATAAGCTGGTTCACTCATTCATGATTTTCTATAGGATTGTTAACATGATATTTTCAATGGGTCAGGCCAAAACTTGCCAGTTTTTTTTTTTTATCTATTATTTTTCTACACCATATTTGTTAACAAAAATAAAACATTATATGACTTACCCGTTTCAGGTTCAGTAAGGAGAGGTCCATATACTCTTTTAAGGAGCTCATCGGCCCCATGTTCTTCTAACTGCTTGTAAAACTTGAGTGATATACTAACCTGAAAAGACAATTTGAATATTTACAATTTCTTTTTTCTCGATTAGGGCCAATCTCGTAACACCTTTCATTTTAACACTAGCTGTTCTGTACCACAATGTACAGTGGGCCAAATAAGGTCATTTAAAATCTATTTGATGTTGACTGTAGTCTAGTGTTGCCATGTGATGCCGGCTTAGAACAGCATCACCCCAATACAACCCGTGAGTGTCGTAAAAAGTGAATGCGGGATAAGTTTATTCATGGAATATCTTGCACTGTGCTTGCCGATTGTGGTGAGTATGGCAATACCCTTCAAAAAGGGGAGGCCTATGTCCAACAGTGCTCTGTTGTAGCAGTTTATTTATGTATGTAGTCTACGCTTTACTCAAAAGTCAAAGGTTTCGGCTTAAAAGCATGTCAAAAAATATTAAAAACTAAAAACATGCATGGTATTACAAAACAAAGGACCATGTTTCATTGATAGAGTTATTTATTCATAGATTTTCCTTGCAATATGTCCTTATTAGGACATTTCCATTTTACCTTTAACTTGGTGTACTTACCCTAACTTTGGTTTTATCTCCATTGACATTGGATATATGAAATAGCACTCCATCAAAGTCTGCTACTGTTACATCTATGGATTCAGGCTTTAAGCTGAAAGAAAGCAAACTAAAACTTTATATGACTTGTTAACAACAATGTTACAACATTTATCTGTTTCCAACTGGATGCTGTTATCAACACTTCCCCTCTGGATATATCAGAGGAGAGCAACAAATGCATTATATTGTTGTCCATTAATGGAAACAGAAAACATTTTTATAGGACGTTTCCGCACGCACCCAAGAACCAATAAACAACCTATGAGTCATGCGTGCGTCATACATTCAAACCAACCCATGGAGAAATCTAAATTAGGCCCGTAATTAATTTTTTCCACTCATTACATGAATTTGGACTCGCCGCGGTCAACGTGGGCCCACCCAAGAAAACTGACACTTGTCAATTTGATCCCAAAAGGGGTTATGCCCGGGAAGCAGGACCCACTTGGAGAGCCCTCCCGAACCACAATTCCGCACCAAATGAATGCTAATGCGATGCATACTTGCAAAACACATCACCACTATAAAAACACTACACTTTCTAAGCGTAACGTACTCACCGCGCCAGTGCATTTTTATATTTTACTGTTAGTGTATCTTCTATAATTCTATTATTGATCTCGAGCAAGATCATTATTTAACAATTTATAACCTACAGCTTTTTCATAAATCAACGCTTATAGCACCTTCATTTAATAATTTATACGGAAATCTTTAGAACACCCGTGTATAGTTTTCCATAAGAGACAGAAGAAAAGGAAGCCCAAAAATGAATGAAATATCGGCCATGTAACCAAAGACATTTTATTTTTTCTTTCATTCTTTTAAGGGCGGGGCACACCGGCTCCGTATCCAGCTCTCGTCCGTAGTCACGCACGAACTCTTGACGTTGTAATGTAATGTATAGGACTGTATGAGATACGTCACACCGCACACCGTGCAGCACGGAACGGATACGCAACGCAAGCGGTGTGCCGTTTCTCATACAGTCCCATACATTACAACGTCATAAGTTCGTGCGTGACTACGGACGAGAGCTGGATACGGAACGGATACGGAGCCAGTGTGCCCCGCCCTTTATCGCCTGCACCGCCGCTAATCCATTTAACCGAAAAAAATAGCAAAGAAGAAAAAGATGATGAAGAGAAGTTGGCAAAGAATAAAAAGAAAGAAGAAATGGTTCAATACAAATTTGATTATTCTGTTTTTGAAGAATTGAGAGGTGAAAGTGGACGAATAATATATTTCGGAAAAATCGGTTCATGTGCAGCTCTATCACAATTGACAAAAGAAAAAAAAACTTACTTTTGTCTATGGCCAACGCAGCGAAGTGTGGTTTTGTTTATTTTTTTTTTGGGGAAAAAAGCTGTGCTATTATCATTAGTGTGGCGTAGACACCTTATTCTGGAAACAGTCTGCCTGCAGCTTTAGCCAGCCTTAACTAAAGCTGTTACGATGATACTTGTGTATTAGTGGCCGTCCAAAATATCAAGATGTCTAACCAAGTGGCGCAGTTCGTGGCGGGCCTGAAGTCCCGGAATGTGGACGCTCAGATCAAAACGGCTCGTGAGCTGTACCACTTCGCCAAGACCGAGCTCAGGGAAGTGCCGCAGGAGGAACTCACGAAGTTCCTCGACGAATTCAATCACCAAATTTTTGAGATGGTTTCCAGCAATGATGTTCATGAAAAGAAAGGCGGTGTTCTCGCAATAGGTAAATATACTCAATCAATTACTATCTTTAGGATATTTATTTTGTGTGTTGTTTGTTTACTGTACTTACCACAGTATTATTTTTCCAGTCTGTCTCATTGGGGGTAACTGTGATACAACAAAAACGCGAATCACTCGATTCGCAAATTATCTTCGAAACTTGCTGCCGTCGTCCGATGTAGGGGTCATGGAGCTGGCAGCTAAAACTGTGGGCCGCTTAGCAACTGTATCAGGAGTAAAGAGAGCTGAATATGTTGAGTTTGAAGTAAAGAAAGCATTTGAGTGGCTCTCTGAAGAGAGAAATGAAGGACGGCGACATTCGGCCGTTTTGCTACTGAAAGAAATGGCTATAGCTATGCCAACATACTTTTACCAGCAAGTATCAGGATTCTTTGATCATATCCTAGTGGCTTTGAAAGATCCGAAGCAACAAATAAGGGAAGCCGCTGCCAAAGCTCTAAGAGCTGGGCTGGTAGTAACAGCTCAGAGAGAATCAGCCAAACAGTCAACTTGCAAACCTCAGTGGTACATGCAATGTTTTGAAGAGGCCATGGCTTCATTTGAAGATATTCCTATTAAAGAAAAGGGCATTACCAAAGAGGACAGAGTTCATGGTGGCTTGCTTATCCTAAATGAACTATTCAGATGCTCTAATGCTACTTGGGAAATCAAGTATTCAACTCTGATGCAAAGTTTAGATCCTCAGAGAGACATCACAGTTTCTGATGACATCATTTTTATCAGTTCCAAAATACACAGTCCATCAGTGAAGAGAGGATATTTGTGTGAGAGCTTCAATACTGAACATGTCCAATACCCAGTTTCTATTTTCGAGTCTGAGGTGTGCCGCAAACTACTGACTGAAAAATTTGAAACAATTTGCCAAGGTTAGTTTAAATAGAAAAAAATTAAAACTGACACTACATAAACTGCAACAGTGCTTTTTCCATCTACCACAAGTAAACTATCTCCAACAGATGCTATACCCATTTGACGGAATTACCTTACACTGATTTTAAGTATTAGACCGGGTCTATCGTGATAGTATTTAGGTAAATATTAGTAATTTACCTGTGTCCCAGTGTTTCAATACAGTTTCATGTATTGTGGTCGCAGTAACACACAGGTAAATGACTAATATTTACTTAAATACTATAGCGATAGACCCGGTCTAATACTTAAAATGAGTAAAAGTGATTGCGAGTGCTAAATAAGTTATACCTTACATTGTAACATCCCCGCTAAATACAAATACATAAATTATCTTTTAACCATTCTCACTTTTTACAGATGTGATGGCTCAAAGACTCCTAAAAACTCAAGGGGTACCACAGATACTTCTCATCATCATACCAAGACTGGCTGCATTTAACAAAGAACTTTTCATCAAGAAATACTTTAGTAGCACAATCCACTTCCTACTCTCCTCACTCCGTAGCAGGGAGAAGGATAAAAACATGGCATTTACTACCCTCGGGCTAATGGCTGCTGCGATAGAGAATGATATCAAGCCATATATACCCAGAATAATAGATGTGATCAAACAAGCTCTGCCAGTCAGGGATTCTCAAACAAAGAAGAGGGTGTGGATTGATCCGTCTATCTTTGCTTGTATCACTTTACTGGGCAGTGCTGTAGGAGACCTAGTTATGCCTGATATCAAGGAGATTCTGGATGCAATGTTTGCCACAGGCCTCAGCCCCTCATTGACAATATGTCTGAGAGAATTGAGCAACCACTTGCCAAGCCTGAAAACTGAAATATCAGAAGGCTTGTTGAATATGCTTTCTCTTGTTTTAAGGAACAAACCATTCTTGCATCCAGGAGTACCAAGAAGTTTGGAACAGCAAATGAGTAACTATAGCCTTGTGAATGAGCCACAGGACACTGCCAGTATTGTTTTGGCATTGAGAACTCTTGGTACCTTCCATTTTGAAGGCGAACACAGTCTTCTGACGTTTGTAAGGCGATGTGCTGAGCATTTCTTGCAGAGTGATCAACAAGAAATTCGATTAGAAGCAGTAAGAACTTCTGCTAAACTTTTATCTGATGCCACCATTAGAACTATGAAAACTCCTTCAAGAACCTTGACTATGCTGACTGCAGAAGTGGTTGGAAAATTACTTGTGGTGTCAGTTACTGATCCTGATTATGAAGTCAGATATTGGGTACTGGAATCCCTCGGTGAGATATTTGATATTCACCTAGCACAAGTTGAAAATCTCAGCTACCTTTTCATAGCCATGAATGATGAGCATTTGGAAATTCGAGAGTTAGCCATTTGCACTATTGGAAGGCTGAGCACAGTGAATCCCGCTTATGTTATGCCTGGACTGAGAAAAACATTGATACAATTCCTAACTGAACTTGAACATTCAGGAATGAGCAGGAACAAGGAACAGGCTGCAAGCATGTTGGACAACCTCATATTGCATGCTCCGAAACTTGTGAAACCATACATGGAAACTATACTCAATGTCCTTGTCCCAAAGCTCAAAGAATCTGATTTGAATCCTGGTGTTGTCATCAGTGTTTTAAAAGCTATTGGAGACTTGGCAGACGTGCACGGGGACAACACTGGACTTAAGAAATGGTTGCCAGAACTTTTGACCATTCTGCTAGAGTTACTATCTGACGCCAGTGCTACCGAGAAGAGGAGCGTCGCTCTGTGGGCGTTCGGACAACTGATCAGTGCTACAGGCCATGTCATCACTCCTTACACTGAATACCCCAACCTTATGGATGTCCTATTAAACTTTTTGAAGACTGAACAGCAACCAAAAGATAGGAGAGAGACCATACGCGTTCTGGGTCTTTTGGGAGCTTTAGATCCTTACAAACACAAGATGACTAAGAGACTGATGGAAGGCCCTCCAGATTCGAGTTTAGTTCCTGTTACAGATAGTAAGGCTGAGGAGAATAATTTCGATATGACCACCAGCGAGATGCTAGTCAACATGTCCTCGCCAGTTCTAGATGAATACTACCCTGCAATCGTGATCTCCACATTGATGCGTATACTGAGGGACCCGACCCTACAGCAGCATCACACTAGTGTAGTTCAGGCTGTGACTTTTATTTTCCAGTCTCTAGGTATCAAATGCGTGCCATACATCTCGAGGGTCACGCCCAGTTTGCTGTTCGTCGCAAGAGCCACAGATAGCAACGATTTCCGAAAGTTCCTCTTCACTCAGCTGGCCAAGCTCATTGCCATTGTGAAGCAACACATTAGAAACTATTTGGACAAAATTTTCGATCTTGTCAAAGAATTTTGGACTCCAAACAGCCCATTGCAAAAAACTCTGATAATTCTAGTAGAACATATTGCGGTAGCTCTCGGTTCGGAGTTCAAAGTATACTTACCGCAACTAATGCCACAGCTACTGCGCGTGTTAGCGCACGACACGAGTAAGGACAGAGAAGTCACGGAGGCACTACTCAACGCGCTGCAGAAATTCGAAGACAACCTAGCCGACTACATGCATTTGGTGATCCCGTCTATTGTCAAGTTATTTGATGCCACAGATTGCCCTGTGGCAGTCGCTCAAAGAGCCATGGAGACTGTAGATTACCTATCGGATTCTCTGGACTATAGCGAACTTACGTCAAGAATAATACACCCGTTGGTGAGAAGTTTAGATAGTTGTCCTACGCTGCGTACTCCTGCAATGGACACGCTTTGCGCTTTGATAGTCCGACTGGGGCGCAAATACAACGATTTTATACCGCTCGTCCAAAAAGTTATCACGAAACACAGGATCCAGCATCAAAATTACGAACTGCTGGTGTCGAAACTTCAGAACAACAGTTCGACACAAGGCGTCGACGACTTTCTGCAGAGCTCGAGACGTAAACCGAGAAACAGTAATCAAGAGGTATATTCATTCATTGAATTTTTGAGATTAAATCTTTTTTAAGTCTACAAGCTTGGCTATAATGGAGTGTTATTTGTAGGCGCGTCTGATGGTATGCGACTTGGGCCAATCGAGCCGCAAGTTGTGCGTGAACCCCCACAACTTGAAGCTGGCGTGGACGGTCAGCAGCCGCGTCTCCAAGGACGACTGGCTCGAGTGGCTGCGACGGTTCAGCATCGGCCTTCTTACCGAGTCTCATAGTCCAGCTTTGAGGTCAGTAAACTATACAATAATGAAAATATACAATACTAGGTTTTCAAGTATTTTAATGATTTGTCCAGAACTATAAGTCATCAAGTTTACTTCTCCCTTACAGAGCGTGTTTAGCTCTAGCTCACAACTACTCCCAACTACTTCGCGATTTATTTAACGCGGCGTTCGTCTCGTGCTGGACTGAGCTGGAGGCCTCCTCGAGGACGGAGCTCTCGAACGCCTTGGAGCAAGCGCTCACGGCGCCCGACGCTCCAGAGCTCGCCCATACCGTGCTGAACCTGGCCGAGTTCATGGAGCACTGCGAAGGCGGAGCGTTGCCGATATCTACGCATCTGTTGGGAGAACGAGCTATGCATTGCAGGGCTTACGCTAAAGCGTTGCACTACAAGGTATGTAACTCATTTTCATCCATTGATTTAAGACTTTCGCGTTATTGTTTTAGATATTTACATTTACAGATTTATTTACAGATTTCTACGTATCAAAAATAACTAGAAAGAAACATATAAAGATTGCAAGTAACACAAAGATTTTTTGCAGGAAGAAGAATTCCGCAGCGCTGCGACATCCCAAGTAGTTGAAGCTCTTATTCACATAAACAACAAACTGCAACAAAAAGAAGCGGCGGAAGGCCTCCTAGAACGCGTGATGGCTCAACGCGAAGCCGGAGACATGACCTTGAAGGTTCAGATCAGATGGTACGAGAAACTCCATAACTGGGAGAAAGCTCTGAACTTATACGACGAAAAACTTATCGAACAACCTGACAATATGGACGCTACTTTAGGAGAGTTGCGATGCTTCGAGGCCCTCGGGGAATGGGTTAAACTTTATAATACAGTGTCTTCGAAATGGACGGTCATGTCCGACAACGAGAAGTTCAAAGCTGCCAGGTTAGCTGCAGCTGCCGCGTGGGGTATGAACGAGTGGGACTCCATGGCAAACTACGTCAATTTCTTGCCAGAAAATACTCAAGACGGTGCCTTCTACAGAGCTGTGCTTAGCATACATAACGGTGATTTCGGATTGTCCAAACTGTACATCGATCAAGCTCGAACAATATTAGATTCAGAATTGACAGCGGTTGCTGGGGAAAGCTACCAGAGAGCGTACGGAGCATTAGTCAACGCGCAGCTATTAGCCGAGCTAGAAGAAGTGATCACTTATAAATTGGTTAACGAAAGAAGAGAATCGATTCGTCAAGCGTGGTGGATTAGATTGCAAGGCGGGCAGAGACTGGTCGAAGATTGGCGGAAGATTCTGCAAGTGCGGAGCCTTGTCCTGACGCCTCAGGAAGACATGGCGACTTGGCTTAAATTCGCATCGCTGTGCCGTAAGAGTGGCGCGCCTCGCCAAGCGCACAGAACTTTAGTAATGCTATTAGGAACCGATCCTAGTCAGAACAAGGAGTTGCCGTTGCCAACTCACGAGCCCAGGCTTACGTTGGCTTACGCTAAGCATTTGTGGGTAGCCGGAGACAAACAATTGGCGTTCGATCAACTGCTGCGGTACGTGGACGCCGCAGAAGCGGGTGACGCGGAAAATTCCAGGCTCCTAGCGCGTTGCCATTTGAAACTTGGTTCTTGGTGCGAATCCTTACTTGGAATCAATGATGCTTCTATCCCAGAAATATTGCGAAACTATTCTGCTGCAACTGAACTGGCCTCCGATTGGTACAAAGCGTGGCATGCTTGGGCGTACATGAACTTCGAGACTGTCCTATTCTACAAACATCAAGAAACCAACCTTGAAAGCTCGATTATTGGCGAAAAGAAACCCGCCCCAGAGTATATTCAGCAGCATACTGTTCCAGCAGTAGAAGGCTTCTTCAAATCGATCAACTTGTCTCACGGCAGCTCTCTTCAAGACACTTTGCGTCTCCTAACTTTATGGTTTGACTACGGTCACCACCCAGCGGTACACGAAGCACTCTTAGAAGGAATCAGAACAATCGAAATCAACGTATGGCTGCAAGTTATTCCGCAGCTGATCGCCAGAATCGATACACCAAGAGCTTTAGTCGGGAAACTGATTCACTCGCTGCTAATAGACATCGGGAAGTCCCATCCTCAGGCGCTCGTTTATCCTTTGACTGTCGCGTCGAAATCATCGTTCGTCGCGCGAAAGAACGCCGCCAATCAAATCCTAAAGTCAATGTGCACGCATTCGAGCAACTTAGTGAACCAAGCGGCAATGATTTCGGAGGAGTTGATTCGAGTGGCGATCCTGTGGCACGAGCAGTGGCACGAAGCCTTAGAGGAAGCTTCGAGGCTGTACTTCAGTGAGCACGATGAGAAGGCCATGTTTAAGACCCTTGAGCCGCTACATGCGATGTTGGAGCGAGGCCCGCAGACGTTGAAGGAAGTTTCGTTCAATACGGCATACGGCAGAGATCTGAATGAGGCGCAGGAGTGGTGCAATCGATTCAAGGTTCGTAGATTTTTGATAGGCTTTCTGCGAAACTTCAATTTTAAGAATAGAACTTCACAATGTGAATCGTAATATTTCGTTGTGTGTCTTTTGCATTGATTTCGCAGATAGATTTTCAGTTGCTTTCTTAAGCCGTCTTATTTCCTGAAACACCACAATGGCAATTTTTTCTCAGGAATCTGGTCAAGTGAAAGACCTAAACCAAGCGTGGGACTTATACTACCACGTGTTCCGTCGCATCAGCCGTCAGCTGCCACAGCTGACGTCACTGGAGCTGCAGTACGTCAGTCCGCGGCTGCTGGCCTGCAGGGACCTGGAGCTCGCAGTACCAGGCTCGTATACCCCCGATAGAGACCTGATCAGGATCGCGCATATTCAGAGCAGTCTTTCGGTGAGTACATCGATATATCGCCCCACTTTTCGAGTAGCACTTTGAGCTTTTGGTGATTCTGACAAAATGTCAAGATAAATAAAAATTACAAGATTATTTATTGCGTTAATATAATATACGTTACCATTTTGTGTTTATAATTTAGTTAATTCCAATTAATAAGCGCATTTCTCGCAAGAAATATCAAATCTGCCTTCTTATAGTATGAAAAACGGATGTGACCTTGTGACATTTCTATACCAGATCCGTAAAATACACTTACAATATGAAAAATGTTCTTCCATCAGGTAATAACATCAAAACAACGGCCACGGCGTCTATGCATCCGCGGCTCCAACGGCAAGGACTACATGTTCCTTCTCAAAGGACACGAGGACTTACGGCAAGACGAGCGCGTCATGCAACTGTTCGGTCTAGTCAACACACTATTGCAAGCAGACCCGGATACCTTTAGAAGGGACTTGGCTATCCAGCGATACGCCGTGATACCGCTGTCGACCAACTCAGGGCTCATAGGCTGGGTGCCGCATTGTGATACCTTGCATTCGTTGATTAGGTAAGAAGTATTACCTTGCCACGCTATTTTTATATATCCTATGAGATTGCATTGCATAATAATATTTACATTATCATAGGATTTTGATGAAATCAGTAATCCGTTCGAATTTCTAGGAAGTCGAGGAAAAGTATGGGCAAAATTATTAAAACTTAGGATTGGATTTCATTAAAATTCATGAAGAAAAGAAATGTTCCATATTTGCTAATTGGCACTGATTATATTTATTGCTTGACATTTTTAACTTCAAATTAGCCCTGTCGCTTTCAGTTGAATAAAATTAGAAAAGGATAGTCAAACTATTAACCAAAATCTTGCGGATAAAGGGCATCCTTTGCTAAGCTTCAATTAACTAAATCGCTTGAACCATACTCATATAGAATGACATACTTGAAATGAATACCGAATTGGCTCTAACTGTGAAATCATCACAGAGAATACTCTTAGTTTGTAATGAATAGAAAGTAACAGGGCTATTTGAAATTTAGATCCGAACGGTGTATTAATTCAAGGGACTACCGGGATAAGCGGAAGTGTCTGCTCAACATCGAGCATAGAATCATGCAGCGCATGGCGTCCGATCTCGAGAAGCTCATGCTCATGCAGAAGGTTAGTATTCATTAGCATCGATGCTGTCAGCAGGGATGCTTGTTTGAAACTGCTTTGTATTTCAGAAATATTGAACGCATTCTTAGCTAAACTAGGATAAGGTCAGACAAAACTTCAAACATTCTGTATGCTTTATTTGTACTTGTCAAAGTGACGTTTCACATCACATCAGGCTTTAGCAGTTCACTGCTGGGCGCAGGCCTCCTCGAAAGGCACGATCTCCCGTTTTCGTCAACCAGCCGCCTTCTTTAAGTCATCGGGCGATCTGGCCGGAAAGCGTCCTAGGCTTCACTTGCTACGCTTCTTCTTCTTTTCGTGTGGGACACCGAGTCGTCCAATGACTCAATGAACCCTGGTGTCAGAGTTGTTCAACCCCCTACTACTAGTAGTAGGTGCTCTGACATGGTTGTGTAACGACCGCCGTCTAAGTAATCTAAGGCAGCAACCGGGACTAACGGCTTATCGTGCCCTCCTAAGCACGGAACCATTTCTTTTCGGACAATCAGGTGGTTCACCCTGCAATGTCCTAACCAGACCGGAAAAAAATTTACAAAGTGATAAATATCAACTTTGTGAGAGTCCCACCGAGAATCGAACCCGGAACCTCTGCGTCGCAGGCAGTCGTACTACGACTGCGCCACATGGGCCGTCTTGCTTGCTTGCTACGCTTGTTTGACACTGCTTTAAAAACACATTGATGTATTCTTAATTTTTACGACGACTGAACTGAACATACCTACTGTGCGTCTTCAAATGTTTTCACAAGCTTTATAATATTAGGTGGAAGTATTCGAGCACGCCCTGGAGCACACGGCGGGCGACGACTTGGCCAAGCTGCTCTGGCTGAAGAGTCCGTCCTCGGAGGTGTGGTTTGAGCGGCGCACCAACTACACGCGCTCGCTCGCCGTCATGAGCATGGTCGGGTAAGTTGAACAGTTATCACACTTACAAGTTATTGAAAAAACAAAGTCTAAACAACTGCTTTATTGGAAAGCATTAAACAGCTTTCTTTTCTTTAACTGCTTTGCCTTCTGTGCTAAATTGGCCCCCGATAGCAGTAAAATTAGCCAAATATTTTGAGACATGTGCCCCATGTTATGAAACTATAGGCTACAAGTCTGCAGGTGAAATTCTACATTGCGTAGCCGGCTAATATTCCTGGTATCATAATGGCTAACCGACTAGGCAATGAATATTAAATTTCACCTGTAAAATTGTAGCCTGTAGTTTGATAATATCGGGCATTAAAGTTTTTTTTTTAGCCGAAAAACTGTTACACCAGTATCTACTTTGTATTTCAGTTATCGTTTTATTAATTTCCGAAAATAACATATATTTTATTTGTAACCTAGGGACTTGAGGGTGTGTATTGCAATTTTAGGCGATGGGCTGACAACCTGTCACTATAGCGATACACAATTTTCCGAATGACCCTCAAATATTTGTCAGATGTGGCGTAATGTCCGTATTATGCGGCAGTTTACGCTCTGCCTACCCCGCAAGGGATTATAGGCGTGATATATGTATGTATGTATGTTATTTGTAACCTGTCATAAGGCAAGTGTAGCCGTCAACGACCTCGACAGTGGCGCCACTTCACAAAAAAGGAGGTTTTCTCTATACACAAATTATCTATCAGAATATCCGTTGCCCAATTTTTTGTATTATCCTTAAGTAAAATTAGAACCTGCAAACTCAAGTAAATGCTGCAGTTAAACTTACCAAAAATAGTAACTAAAAACGGCCACTTTCGGAATTAATTGCCATAACTTTAATTAAAGCGAATATTTCATTGAGTTTGCAGGTTCTAATTTTACTTATGGATATTACTAAAAACTTGGGCAGCATATATTCTGACCGATAGTTTATATAAAGAGAAAACTCTTTTTTTGTGATGTAGCGCCACTGTCGAGGCCGTTCACGGGTACACTCGCCATAGCTGTTCAATATAACATTGTAATAATGTTAGCAAGAAGAGCTAGTTATTTGGTACTACTGAAGCCTAGAACCAACTACGGCAAGCGAATGTTTACGTATGAGGGTGCGCAACTTTTTAATAAATTACCATCTTCTATCAAAAAAGTCGAATCACTGAGTGGTTTTAAAAGTAAATTGTCTCATCACATCATTACCACATGCATGTAAACATGCATTCAAACAAGTTTAGATACGTGTACATACTGGAATGGCAATGGAATGGTTTTGTGCGATTAGTTAATATAACCTCACTTAATGTAGGTAGACTTCGAGTTTTTAACACTAATTTTTCTTTATTGTCACTTTCTTAATTGTAAACGAACGTTATTCTTTTTTATGTATTATTGCATGTTCATTATTTCTCATGTAAGCGACCTTTGTGTTTTTAATGAGTAAATAAATTTCTTTAAACCTAGTTTTAAAGATTATTTTATTCATTCTCATAAAAGACATTGTGTCACTTACACGAGAATTAAACTTAATGTGTAATATAATTTTATCCGTCACTCGCACACCAAACTGGCTTTATCACAATGAATACAAGCACTCTGTAGCTACAATTTTTACAACACGATAATTATAACACCAATACTAACCATCTCTCGGAAACAGACCAATTACCTATTAATCATTCATTTGATTAAAATAGTTTTATTAACATGTTGTGCTAGTGCACGTTTAAATTCTATTTCTGTATTACTATTTTTTATAGATGAGGGTAAGTTGTTGAATAGCTTCGCTCCTTCGTAAGTAAACATTTTTTTACCGTAGTTTGTTCTGGTTTTCGGTAGTACAAGGTAGCTAGCACGTCGCGTTGTGCATTTGGTTACTTGCCTCGTTTGCATGAAGCGGATCGACGTGTGGATGGTGTTCTTTAACACTTTCCGAATGAAAATGCAAGTGTGATATGTGTAAAGTTGCTTAATGTTCATCAAGTTAAACCTAATAATGTCCTCTCATTCTCCAGCTACATCCTGGGCCTGGGCGACCGGCACCCGTCCAACATCATGCTGGACCGCGTCACGGGGAAGTTCCTGCACATAGACTTCGGGGATTGCTTCGAGGTGGCCGTCACCAGGGACAAGTTCCCCGAGAAGATACCCTTCAGGTTGACCAGGATGCTGATCAACGCTATGGAGGTAACGGTTTATTTCTACACATACATAAATAAAAATAAAAAATAAGAAGGGATTTTTTAAGCACTCGCGATCACTTTCACTCATTTTTAGTATTAGACCGGGTCTATCGCGATTATTCGCGATAGTATTTAGGTAAATATTAGTAATTTATGTGGTCGCGGGTTGACCAACCCGCGATCACAATACATGAAACTGTGTTGAAACGTCGGGACACAGGTAAATTACTAATATTTACCTAAATACTATCGCGATAGACCCGGTCTAATACTAAAAATGAGAAGAAGGGATTTATTCACAAAATGTTTTACAGGTACTTTATATTAACATAGTATCTGAAACAATCACAAAAATTTGTGGCTGTAAACACTTGTGAAAAGGATGAACCTCAGCAAAGTTTCATACATACACATATCACGCCTATAATCCCTCGCAGGGTAGGCAGAGCGTAAACGGCCGCAAAAACAACCATTTAGGCCACGTCTGACATATATTTGAGGGTCATCCGGAAAATCGTGTATCGCCATAGTGACAGGTTGTCAGCCCATCGCGTAAAACGGCAATACACGCCCTCGAGTCCCTTAGTCGCCTCTTACGACTCCCACGGGCAGGTAAAGGGGTGATGCTATTCTAATCCGGCATCACACGGTTTATTTCTCTTGGTTTTTAATGTCATTTTAAACTTGGGTTTACATGGGATGAAGTTACATGCCGTGACGGGTAGGTATAGTTAGTATTCTTTGGCTGTGAAAATAAACTCGCTGGCTCCGCGGCAGAAAATTGTGTCATACAGATTTATCCTTTGTATTATGACAGATCTACTTCTGTCCAATAATAATATGCCATTCTTCTTTTCGTATGGGACACCGAGTCGTCCAGCGACCCAATGAGCCCTAGTATCAGAGTTTTTCAACCGCCTTCAATGCCATTAATTAAGTTGTTATCCTAATTTAATCAAAAACAATATTATGCCTATTTTGCTGGATGTGGGCAAAGGGTTATTCCAACAAAAAGTATAAGGCTGAGCAGTCTCGTTTCCGCCGTAAGCCCATCAGCAAGGTATCGTCGGCATAACATTTTTTTTCCGTTGAATCCGTTAAATGGCGTGACTTGTTGCAATAGAAATACTATGTAAGTAATAACACTATTGCAAAATAAAAAAAACTAAACAGAGTATAGGACAGATAGAACAGATATTAAACAAAGAATGCGCAACGGCGGCCTTATCGCTAACAGTGATCTCTTACAGACAACCTTCGGTTGGAGAAAATAAAGATATAAAACAAAGCAGAGTGCAAGAGTAATAAATAAAGAGACATCAGCATTTAACTAAGTACGGTCGCGTTCAAAAGTGGAGTCATAGTTAACACAAACCTCAGAAAACAAGTCGCTCGCACCCGCGACGACACTCACACAATGACACAAATGACGTATAACATACTATAATTTGACGAACTACCATTGTATAATAGGCTGAGTAGTATTGACTATTTCACTACATGAATCATTAGCTTCGGTAGCTTGGTCAGTAGCGCGGTCAAGCAAATTCTTGACCGTTATTGTGGAGACAATGGTTCGAATCCCGATATCTTCGTTGTAGTTTTTATTTTATCAAATGAAACAAAATTTTTTAAATTTTGAATTACATTTTAGTTGTTGCTAGATCGTTTGCGAGATAGTGCGTGTGCTAAGTGATTTTTTTTAACCTAAGTTTATTTATTAAACTTCAGTGTTCAGTGAAATGCATACTAATATCAGATTGCAGGATAGGCAGCGTATTGTTGCGCTGCAATTATCTGTGGCGCTGCATGATATTGGATTTAATTTAACTCAAATTGCTAAACAGACTGGTCTGGCCGTAAGTATAGTTTTATTTCAGTACAATTGTATTTTAAATATTAAAAACTTTGACTCATAGTATGTTGGTAGCTGTGAACCGATTAGTATAAACTTTTTTATTAATAATGCTACTTTGTTTTAGTGGAAGACTGTTAACGTTGGGTTACACGTTTTGAAGAGGAAGGTAGCGTAAAAACTCGACTCGTCTTATTAATGATTCACAGCGGAGGATGATGGTGTAACAATATGAAGAAAATGGTTCTGCCGCTGGTCCAGGCGAATTAGTAGCACAAGAAACAGGGCGTGCAACTGCCGCTAATTATGTTGATATGCTACAGGAAAGCATGCTACCGACGACGGTGCGAAATGTTTAACTGTTTATCCTGCTAGTGAAGTTCCTCGTTTTGCATTTGTCCAGGATACATTGTCCAGTGCATCGAGCTGCCGTGGTGAATAATTGGTTTAGCCAGCACCCAGATATCCAAGTTATTCGTTGGCCAGCAAAATCTCCGGACTTAAATCCCATAGAGAATTTATGGGGTTTAATGGTGCAAAGGTGGGACATGCGCAATGAAAGAACTACAGAAGCTTTAGAGGCTCATTATCTTGTGTATTTCATTACAATATATGAATATACACAAAATAATCAGCAATGTATGCCGAAGCGGGCCCGATAAATCGTTGCTCACTCAACCTCTGTTTACCTGCTTACCCGCCTACTATTGCATTAGGCATTTGTGGATAGCATTAGCAATTAACCTTTTCGCCGCCAAGCCATTCGAGTAAAAAATTGCAACCAGCGCCACACCAATTTCTTGTTAAAGAAATACTCAATAAAATAGAGATGTCCAACAGTTCATATCGATAATAAATCTTCACTTTTTAAACCGAGTTTTAATTAATCTAAAACCATTATTTTGCCCCCTACTTTTCAGTTCTGATTTCATATAGGTCAAAATAATAATATAGGATAGTGGTAGTAGTGGTGGCCTCGTAAACAACACTAGGCATATTCAACAAGTTTATTTTTAGTTCAGTTTTCGATCAGCACTGGTGCATCTCTATTACGCGTCTCTCTATATCGCGTTGTCGGTTATAGACGACTGTGGCGTCGGTGGCATTTCTATATTCTCAAACCCTTAGGATAAATAAGGATGTAATATAGAATATCTATAAAAAAAATTAGAACATCACAGGATTTATGCTGGTATTTATTTTAATATTTTATTGTGACTATTTGTTTTCTTTCATTTCTTTTTCTTATTTTACTTACGTTGAATATTAATTAAAAACGATTTTAAATGGCACAAATTTCAATTAATTTAACGGGTCAAATTGTGATACAACATATTATTAGATAATAAGAGTTAAGATAATTATTTATTTAATAAACTTAATAACAAATACACTTATATGAAATAATTCTGTGGCTTAACCATTTCGTAAACTAAGAATATGAGTTCCTGTATCTCAGGCAAATGGGAAACCGACATAACTATTATTTTAAGATTTATGATAATATTAATAAATACTTATCTATTCTTACCCGGTTTATTTGATTGTTTCTTCGGTTTGTTTCTATTTACTTTTTAAAACGCCCTTCGTAAGGTATTGTACTTATATTAGCGGTTATTTATTAGCATTTCATAGTTACTTATAAAGAAGAGGCATATGTCCAACAGTGGGCTAATATAGGCTAAGTAGATAGATAGATGGATAGTTACATAAACGTGTATTAAATAAATAATTATCTTATTATCCAATAATAATCTTGTATCACAATTTGACCCCTTAAATTAAGTTCACATGAAACCCTCCCAAACGCTCCTAATTTATTTATTATTATTTATGATTATTAGGTATTTATTTACCTCTAAATCTTCTTCTTCGAGTAATACAGGTTCAATTCAAACAACAGATCAACGTCATCCTCTACGCCTTCTAAAATCTGTAGAAGTTCTGCTGAACTAAGCTCGTCGGCACTCATTTTCCCATCACTATTTTTATGTCACTACTGCAATGACGTCAGAGCGTGTCGTCTTTACCCGACTACGGCGTACAGTGCACTCACAATGGTCAAGCAATTATCGCTGTGCACGAGTCGCTGAAACCGGTTTGTCGATACTCAATCAAACAAAGAAAATAATGTCTAATACTTGGCGTATTTCTACAAATCGATGTCGGGAATATTTTCAATATACATTAAAATAATAAGAAAATATTATTGTTATGACAAACTTGACAAATATCTAGGCATAGCATATTCCGTAAATATATTATAGATGTATCGATATTTCACATTTGTACTAGTAAGGAACAACACTTCCAGTCGTGTGGGGCCGACTATGGCGTGTGCGAATGGTACTTCTGACAGCTTCAAAACGTAATCAGTAATTTTCTTATTTATACTACAAATCTTATAAATATCTAAGCGCAAAAGTTCATAAATCAAAGTAGAGGGTACAATAAATGCAATATGCGAAAAAATAAAAGATAGATACGGTTATAAATGCTAGTTTATGAACATAAACTTTAACGACGTTTTGTCGGCTGTACCCGACCGTGGCGCTGACGGCAAGTCGCGGGTTGTCGGCTATACCCGTCTGTGGCGGTGAAAAGGTTAAATTATGCTAAAACATCGATATATAAGATTGATCATTATTAGTCAGTTATCTTAAGGCCTTGCTTCAATATCTTTTCATTACGAAAACGAGTACTTAAGCTTAAACCTTGAGATGTAGGCAAATAACTGATTTATTATTATTACAATTACTTTTACTTCCGAGGAAAGTGCATCATCGTTAAACATAGAACAATAAAATAATTACTAACGAAATTATTACTTAAATAACTTTATTGAAAGATTCAATCCAAGATTTGGATCATTCCTATGATCTTATAAATAATTACCTATCGATGTTTCAGCTAATGAACACTTAATATCATTTTACATAATATTGTGTTTTATCATTCAAACAAAACTATTAACTAAGTATTACGACAGCAAGTATTTTATGTAGTTTTACATTCTCGTATCTTATGGTTACCAAAAGTTCTAATTCATGTCATTATGTTATTTACATAAAGTTATACCATACCTACCAATAAAATAATTTCTTACCTTACTTTTTGTTTTATTACAATATTATAGGTTTATGTTTTTAGATATAATATTTTGATACATAATTTACAATAAACATTTATAGATATAATACATAGATGAATATATAGAAAAATCACTACATAGTATAAAATCAAGTCGCTTCCCGTTTGGTGTCTCCTTATATCTTTAGAATTACCCAACGGATTTTGATGCGGTTTTTTTTATTAGATAGAGTAACTTGAGAGGAAGGTTTATAAGTATAATTTATTCCGGAAAATTGTCACATTCCCAATTGAAACCGGGTAGCCCAACTAGTTGCAAACTTTTGACCCCCTTTTGACACCTTTAGGGATTAAAATTTCAAAAATGCTGAAACACGTATTTAATTATTTTAAATAATAAGTCTAATCAGAAATTTTGAAACAGATCACATTTAAGATAAAAAACTTTCATACAAACTTTTAACCCCCTTTTCACCCATTTAAGGGTTAAAATTTCAAAAATGCTGAAACACGTGTTTAATTATTTTAAGTTATTAGTCTTATCACAAATTTTTAAACAGATCACATTCACTCAAAAAAACGAACTTTCATACAAACTTTTAACCCCCTTTTGTCCCTTTTAATTGCTATAATTTCAAATATGCTGAAACACGTGTTTAATTATTTTAAGTCATAAGTCTAATCACTAATTTTGAAACGAATCACACTTAAGACAACGAACTTTTATACAAAGTTTTAACCCCCTTTTCATCCCTTGGGGGATTAAAAAAACGGAATTTTATCTATAATAGTTGCTTTATTACATAAAAAAACTTCATGTCCAAGTTTTATCTCTCTAGGTGATCCGTTTCAAAATTAGTGATTAGACTTATGGCTTAAAATAATAAAACACGTGTTTCAGCATTTTTGAAATTTTAATCCTTAAAGTTGTCAAAAGAGGGTCAAAAGTTTACTACCAGTTGGGCTACCCGTTTTCCCAAAGGAATGCGACAATTTCCCGGAATAAATTATACTTATAAACCTTCCTCTTAAGTTACTCTATCTAATAAAAAAATCCGCATCAAAATCCGTTGGGTAATTCTAAAGATATAAGGAGACACCAAACGGGAAGCGACTTTATTTTTTACTATGTAGTTTGATGTAGTGATACAATTTTAGCGTCCACCTCCGTCAATGCATCTTGCCAATATTTATAAAGTCTTTAAATTACCTCTTATCTGGGCTTCATACAAAATTTTATCTACATTCTAGCCAGCAATGCGTTAATGAAGCGAGACGGATTATCACCACATAGTATAGTAAAGTCGCTTCCTAAGTCTGTCCCTGTCTGTTTGTTTGTTTGTATGCTTAAATCTTCAAAACTACTAAACGGATCTTGATGAAGTTTTTTTAAAAGATAGAGTGATTCAAGAGGAAGGTTTTTATGTTTGATTTATGTCGGGAGAAGGTCTGTTTCCCGTGGGAAATCAGTTAACAGCGGGTGAAACCGCTGGGCGGGTCGCTAGTATTATATAAAATAATTATTACTGGAGAAAATATGGTAAAAACATTTAAAAAAACATTAATCAACATACAGAGATCGGATGGGAACCCGGTTCCGTTCTGATTAGAAGGTAAGAACTATTACCGCTAAGCTACGGTTGCTTGTGATCAATACGACGAAATAAAGATATGTAATCTATTGCTTTACTACAAGTGAACGAATAAGGATAACTATAATACAGTTTTAGACAAACCAGTGTGATGTATACTTTGTGGTGATGTGGTGGCGAATAGGCTATCACCGAGTAATTATTTCAAAGATTACATAGATGTCGCTTATAGGTGGTAATCTGTTTAAGTTTTAATGCTACGCCTTAAGGTGGACTTTTCTACTTACAGTCGATAATCTTACGTGTGTGCGTAAGTTAGTAAAGTAAGTACAGAGGATAATAACCCGTATTGCAATCTGTCTTGTGGTCTAACTATGACTCCACTTATGAATCCGACCGTACATACATACATACATATAATCACGCCTCTTTCCCATAGGGGTAGGCAGAGACTACATCTTTCCACTTGATACGATCCTGACACACCTCTTTCGCTTCTTCAACATGCATCAACCTTTTCATACATGCTCGTCGGTTTAGGGTACTAAGTATATTAATAAATAACGAATTATTAAATTAAATTCAAAAACAAATTATTAAATAAATAGTATAGTTAAATATATATAATAAATAAGTTAATAAAATACATATTATCTACTTGAGAGACAATAACTGTCTTATCAATTTCACATTTTCCACTTCATATTCCTACTTAAACTATAAATTGTGTTGTTCCCCAGGTGACGGGCATCGAAGGCACCTACCGGCGCACGTGCGAGTCCGTCATGGAAGTACTCCACCGACACAAGGACTCCGTGATGGCGGTGCTCGAGGCCTTCGTGTACGACCCGCTGCTCAACTGGCGGCTCATAGACGCCGCGCGCCGCTCCAGGGACACCGCCGACACAGAAACAGCATCACCCCAGACCAAGACCAGGGTCCACATTGCCAACGAGACCCTGGACCAACCGGCCGAGACCAACCTCAACAAGCGCGCGCTCGCCATCGTGAACAGGGTCAGAGATAAGTTGACTGGAAGAGATTTCCAGCATATAGATGAGGTGGTGTCCGTGGAGAAGCAGGTGGAGCTGCTGATCCAGCAGGCCACCAGCAATGAGAACTTGTGTCAGTGCTATGTGGGGTGGTGCCCGTTTTGGTAATGCTGCTAGAAATTTGAATATAATATTCTAAGTAATGTGAATTTGCCGTGTGATGCCGGCAGAGAATTACATCACTCCATTTTTTTTCCCGCGAGTGTCGTAAGAGGCGACTAAGCCTAAATACACAGTTTTTCTGAAACGGCTCTCAGGTGTTTTTCAGACGTGGCGATAGCAACCGTATTTTTGCGGCCGTTACCGCTCTGCCTATCCCTCAAGGGATGAGGCGTGATTTGTGTATGTATGAAGTAAAGCAACCAGTACTTCGATCGCTTTACCTTAAATGCTGATTAAGTGAATATGCATAATACATACATACATATATCCGATGCGGGGTAAGCAGAGCGTAAACAGCCGTTAAAAACGATAATTTACGCCACGTCCGACAAACATTTAAAACAGAAAAATGTGTATCGCCATAGGTATTCAACCCATTTCCTAAAATTGCAATACACATGTAACCCTCGAGTCCCTTAGTCGCCTCTTACGAAACCCACACGAAAGAAATGGGGTGATGCTATTCTAAACCGACATCACACAGTAAGCAGAATATTAATATATATTTGCTTAAGTAATGCGTAAAGTAAGAGGATTACATTATTTAATCGTCTAATACACGGGGTGTAAGGGACGGTGGACCGAAAACTTTACAGGCATGATCAGACCATGAAACTGAACAACTTTTACGATGGAGACTAAGTTGTTAAAGATAATAATTTTTCGCCCGCCTAATCATCTAACTGATTTTCGATAGAAACTGAAAAAAAGGTTTCTCAATATACATTCGTTTCATGTTCTGATAATGCAAATTTTTTGGTACACCCACCAAAGTAAAGTCAAATTAAATTAAGATTATTGGATTCGGCCTGCTTATAATTGTGTACAGGTCTGAAAAAAGGACTGAAAATATTTAAAGAGGTGAACCAGCAGCCCTTGAAACTGAACAACTTTCCTCAAATATTCTTATCCACCTACTTATGTTCTTTAGGAAAAGTTGTTTAGTTCTAAGGGCTTAGTTACATATTAAAATATTTTCAGTTATTCATTTTCATATTAATATACTGAAAGGCATTTCATTCATTTATGGTAATTATAATTAGATTTAATCGTCTGTCACAGACGTGTGAGGCCAATGATGATGATGAATTAGATTGCGAAGATAGTGCTTTTGAACAATCAACTCGTATGTATCAATTAAACGATAAGCGTTTATTTTTATTTTGTTTAGATGGAATGGTGCTATAAAATAGATAGATTGGACCTAGAATGAAGTAAGATTGTTAAAGACGTGTTTTTTACGAATGCTGAGATGGACTGCGAGAATATAAGTATACATTTTACTGTTGACCGATTCTGAAAATGAAGACGAGTAGTGCCGCAGAGTAAAGTGCTAGCATCACTTCACGAAAAAAGAATTGCTCACCATGCAAACAATACACCAGGATATCCATTGCACAAGTTTCTAGTGTTATCTATCTTATTCTTCGTTGATACCCTCTTGACAAATTTGTTCCCGGTCTGGTTAGGACATTGCAGTGTAAACCAACTGATTGTCCGAAAAGAAATGGTTCCGTGCTTCGGAGGGCACGCTAAGCCGTCGGTCCCGGTTGATGCTTACTGATTACTTAGACGGCGATCGTAACACAACCATGTCAGAAGCCTACTAGTGGTAGTAGGCGGTTGAAAAACTCTGACACCAGGGTTCATCGGGTCGTTGGACGACTCTAATGTTCCACACGAAATGATGATGATGATGATTAAAACCTGAAAACTATAAAATATTTGCTGTAATTAAAGTTATGAACGAAAGTGCCAAAAAGGATCACTTTTGGTACTAATTGTAACTCAAATTAACGCGAATATTTCACCGAGTTTGTAAGGTTTAACAAAAACGTGTCATTTTGAGGTATTGTTTGCATGAAGAGCAATGTTTTTTTCCGTGAAGTTGCGCTAGTTCTTCCGCTAGTGCTTAGTCATGAATGGTCTAGTGTTTCACTTATAAACATACATAAGTCAAGATGTGAAATTGTAAACAAAATACTTTGATAGTAACTCCGATCAGCCGTTCGGGAATTTTGTATGGAAAGTTAATTCATTTGTCGACTTGTTCTTGAGGAAATTTGTTTCTGATCACCAGCCGTTCTATAGTTTTCAATATCGGCCATTAGTAATATTTCACCTTATAATTGTGTAACTATTTTATTTTTCGTGGTGATTTTTTTGGAATTTCCCTTCGTAGTATAGCTTCTCACAATTTTATATACATACATTCGATTTGTAGGTAATCCGTGAAACTAAAACATAGATTATTTTTGCACTATGGTTTTATTATGCACTCACAGCATTTTTTCAATTTCTTATTTTCATTTATGCAGATTATTTTTGTTCGACTTGATTCTAGACTAAATTATAACAACTAGTTACCAAATATTTTAAAAATTTCGTCAAGTAAATTAGCTTGAAAAACTAATTGTCTCGTTTGCATTTTCTGGTTGTATTTTATTATTTAAGACTTACAACTATATCTTATTAAGTTTTTCATTATACCTTAGGAAGTTAAATGTGCTTGACGTCTGATTGTTTTTATGTAAGAAACTGTTAGCAAATAACGCAAAATATTTACTAACTCAATAGGTAGTGTTCCTAAATTTTTTTACCACACAGAATAATCTATGCGTTATTTCCTAACAGCTTGTATTATGACTATGTGTAGATGTTTATGCCATTTGATTAAATAAATACAAAATGTAAAGAAATTAAAACGTTTTATTTGCAAACAAATCCCAAAAAACAACATTTAAGAAAGTTATTTAAGTCCTAAAATAGAGGGTGAACTGAACACTAAAACTAGCCATAGAATGTGTATGCCTGAATCGGAACCATTGTATTCCTTGATTACGTGTTTTCAAAAGAAAGTGCGAAGTTTTCTGCCCTGCGTGACGCCATTCGTTTCGTGTGCGTACATTCTGCTCAATGAACATTTCGTCACAAAACAAGAAACCATTAGGAAACCCATTCATAAAATTCTCCCCTGCTTCACAATGGTACTGAAACAAGGGTCTTTTATCGATGAATTTCGATCACTTTGTCTTATATTTTGCGAAAGTTCACACACAAGACCCCTGACTGCAAAGGGTTTTTTCAAGACGGCTCGATTTTACAAGACCGGCCCTAGGTATAGGCAGAGGTCCTCACGGCACTTACCACTAATACCTACAGTACTACCTAGGTTACTCAGAGAACGCCACTGTCCATAACATGGAATTGAATGGACTCACCTCTTATTTACGACGCCCCAGGATGATAGGGTTATTAATGCTTTTGTAATCATTCATGAACAAAAAGCTGCAAAAACACAGGAAGACCCATATCTCAAACACCCCAGATCCTGCTGCAAGTTCCATTCATCCAATTATCAGAAGCACAACGAGCTGTTTGCGAGTTGTCGCGAATGGAGGGCCTTAATCAATCAGTATGCCGGTGACCGCGGAGCAAGCTGGACGCACCTACTCACAGCAAACTTTACGAAACACGCGCGTAATGGACAACTTTCAAATCGTAGAGTTCAGTAGTCTGAGTAAGTAATAATAACCATTATTTCTACACAATTATTTTCCTGTTAGTTTCCTGCGTGTTCCCCCAAGTACAGCTTACGAAAAAAAAACAAATTGCAAAATTAATAACCAGTGTATGGCGGGTGCTCATCAAAATAATGTAACAGACTAACAGTTCTATTTTTGCCCGGCCTTTCTTGCAGTGGCCTATTTTAAACGTCGCTAAATAAAACTAACGTCTTCTAGGAATTGATCGTTCAAGGGCATGTCTTTTCTTTATTAGGATTAATCTACATTTGAGTTGGTTCATTACACTTAACAACCGCTTATTAAAACTACTTCAGTGCTACGAGACGAAGAAAAGTCGGAGTAGTTATCTACTATGTTGCTCATTCTTAGTTAATTGTAGAGCTAAGTTTTTCTTTCAATTCAACTAGAATTGTATCGTCTATCGACATGATTTTATAAATTATAAAATGCCAATACAATCGTGTTTTTTCGCAGGCGAGACCGTGCAGAACTTGATAAAAGAAGCTGTCGAAATACGGAAACGAGCGTACATTCCTTACTCAAAGTTCGCCGTCGGCGCCGCGATCCTCACCGAGGAAGACCAGAAGGTCTACACAGGGTGCAACATAGAGAACGCAGCACTTGGCCCATCAATATGCGCCGAGAGGGCGGCGGTTCCCAAGGCAGTCACGGACGGATACCTCAAGTTGAAAATGTGTGCAATCGTGGCCCATCAAGAGAAGTCCTTTACCGCGCCTTGTGGAGTCTGCAGGCAGACGCTAAGCGAATTCCCTAGTTCAACCGGAGACATAGAGATTTACCTCAGCAAGCCAACGATGGACAAAGTGCTGTGTACGAGTTTGTCCAAACTCTTGCCGTTGTCTTTTGTGAGCTACATTGATGACAGTGTCGTGACGTAAAGTAAGCGATTATACAAAGATTAATCTTTAATCATCGGACTGTAAACAGACTTTTAAATATTTAATGAAAGTATTATATCTTTAAGAATGACAAAGGTGAAATAAACCAGTGAAATGTAACTCGGGTCTCGCTGTTTTCATTGCCTCGAAGAGTCCTATAGTCAATTGACAATTAAACAACCTGCAAACAGAACGATCAAGTGACAAAACACAATATACATTGAACTCTGCTTTCTGAGGGAAATCCCCATAGTGTGGTTTTCTTCACAGGGCGCTATAGAAATTAACATGCCTTCTGTATTTTTTTTACTGGTGAGATATCCTGTTTTTTTATATCATCTCTATCTAACGTGAGAAATAATGACGAGTGACAATCCTAGCTTACCACGTTCACGCAATGCATATGTACAGGGAAATAATGATGCGACGTTCACACCATGCATTTGCCGCTGCCGCGAATATTGCCCGAAATACTTCCGCGATATTATCAACGCGAGTGAGTGTTCACACACTGCCGTCGTACTCTTCTCACAGCATACGAGTAAGCGAGACACTATCTCGCGTACGAAAAGCCAACACTAGTGGAAGCGGGAAATGACAGTGTCATGACGAGTAGCAGTGCAAGTAAAATGTTTACATGCTCGCGCTGCCCACTTCCCTTTCTATTTCCCTGTCCATAGAGGCATTGTTTAAACGTGGCATAAAGGAAGAGGGCAGAGCGAGCACAGGTTACTCGCGCTGCTTCTCGTCATGCCAGTGCCACTTTCCGTGCTCTCGCTAGTATCGGCTTTTCGTGCGCGAGTCAATAGAGCGGCAGGACGAGAGCGAGTGGAATGTATTGTTATCTCGCTCACTCATATTGGTGCGAGAAGAGTATAACGGCAGCGTGTGAACATCGTGTTGATACTTCCGCGGAAGTATTTCGGGCAATATTCGCGGCAGCGGCAGGAGCATAGTGTAACGTAGCATAACGACTTACTTTGTGGGCATATACAGACGAACACTTACAAATTGTTGTTTACTAATTTACAAGCTTGTCATAAGTATCTAATTCTGATAACAATATTATTTAGTTCTTATTGTTAGTTCTGCGTAGTGACAGCTCCTTGTAATACGTGTGTTGAAATAACTAAAGTCACATTACTAAAGGTGACAAAATGAAAGGAGCTCAAGAGGATTTTAGAGTTGTTAATTTCGAAGAATTAGGTGAGTATGCTTTTTTTATCTCTACATTACCATTTTATTGTTCAATGATTAAGGTATTCATTTGCTTTTTCAATGAATATAGATATTTCATATTGAAGGAATAAAATATAGCTGTTATACAACAAAGTCAAACACTTAAAAACTAAATTGAACCTAATCAAACAACCCGCCTCTTATCCGGGTAGGTTAGATCAACAACACGAATATCAAACAGTTGTTGATCAATCGACCTTTCCGATATCCTTGGTTATCTAGAGCGTCTATTACCTAATTAATCAGTTACTTATCCTTATCGACAGAATAATCATAATTATTTCCTATTTATCCTACTGTTATTTCAACATTATTTCGGTCCTTATTGGAAAAATACGTACCACCTACAGAAAATATATTTTCAAGTCTTATGTAGGTATTCAATAAATATTGAGCGATAAATATGTTTAATAATAAGAAGGTAAGTATTTTCCTTGCATAGAACATTTTTATTACGATAATCTGTATGTAATCAACAAATGCTATGAAACATTTAAATACCTACCTAATTGTTGTCGTGCACACGTGCATAGAATAGAAACGCAATAATAAAGTAGCTAATAATTTCGAAGAAGAAATAATAGAGCCTTTCTTTCTGTGCAACTCAAAGATTTTGAATATTAAATTATATTACTACTTACTAAGATTTTTCGTTAGAACAACGCTTTTTAGTAATCAAACATTTTTTTTTTAAACTTGCAAAATTTTCAAGCGCGGGCAGGATTTGAACCTGCGACTTTCGCATTACTAGTGGCTACGCCTCTTCCATCTGGGCTACCGCAGCACATTCCTTACCCGCCAAATTAAATTAAATTAAATTTTGCAAGTTTTGAAAAAATGTATACCTAACACGGGAAGTGTTTTAAAATTTGTTATTCAATCAAAGATTTATTTTTCAGACGACACCGCAAAGAACCTCGTCAAAGAAGCAACGGAAATTCGCAAACGGGCGTACTGTCCCTACTCAAACTTCCAAGTCGGGGCTGCCATACTCACCGAGGTTGACTCCAGAGTTTACACAGGGTGCAACGTCGAAAACGCCACACACACGCCCTGCATATGCGCGGAGAGAGCCGCCATACCAAAAGCCGTATGCGATGGCTACTTGAACATCGAAAGGGTCGCTGTGGTGGCAGAACAGGAGGAATTCACCGCACCTTGCGGCGTTTGCAGACAGGCGCTAAACGAATTCCGTAGTACCAAAGGAGACATCGACGTATACCTCAGTAAGCCGGCAATGGAAAAAGTTCTTTGTACTAAGTTATCGAAATTGTTACCGCTTTCGTTCAATCTTCAAACCAATAGTAAATAAAAGATTATGTTTGTACGTTTTCCTTTATTCAATTTTGGTAATAGTCGTGTTAAATTACAAAGGTAAAAAGAGCAAGTAAAGTAGATATATTTACAGGGATATTATATTTTATCTTACGCTACGTACGTCCGTTAAACATTTAAAAAACAATAAATAATAGAGTGCCTATATTGTAATTGCGGTGGTATTAAAAATACTCTTGAGATGTTTGTCAACAAAAATCGGCAGTAAATCAACGCGATGAAGTCACAATAAAACGAAAGCTTACACAAATATAATTAAGTATTTCATACACAACAAACTTAGCAAATTAAAGCTTTTATTTTTGCTTAGTCATATTAAATAACAATGTTTCGTTATAAGAATATTTACATTAAAATTTGTCACACATCACGAAACGATCAGTCATCATTTATAATGCGCACTGCTAAAGAGTGGAACTCACTACCTGCGTCTGTGTTTCCAAACGCATACAACCCTAATCTCTTCAAAGTAAGAGTGAACAGGCTTCTTCTGGGTGAGCTCGCTCCATCATAGACTCTGTCTCTGTCCTATGACCTAGACTAGAGTCAAGAGCAAACCCATCATTAACAAAAAAAAACGAAACTTGGGAGAAATCAACAACGATTTTCAACGAAATGAACTTACCAATAAGGACACCATCCCATATAGCACTGGCAGAGATTCTCATTATTCGTCGCCAGCTTAATCAGCAGCTCCACCTGCTTCGGCACGCTCACCACCGCCTCGATCTGCGGGAAATCTCTTCCAGTCAACTTGTCCCTTATTCTATTCAGTATCGACAACGCTTTTTTGTTCATGTTCGCTTCTGGCGGTATCTCTACCGACTCGTAGCGTAGGTGGTTTCTGCTGCGGCTCGGCAGGGTGTACTCCGAGTCTATGTCTGAGGAGAAGGTGGATTCTGTGAGGGAATGTCGGTCGTTGTCGACCAGCCGCCAGTTGAGGAGGGGGTCGTACACGAACGCCTCGAGCACCGCCATCACGCTGTCGCGATGCTTGTGCAGCACGTGCATCACGGCCTCGCACGTGAACCGGTACGTGCCTTCGATGCCCGTCACCTGGGGGCAACAAATGTTAGACGCTAGTAAATTGCCAGCTTGAGTAATTGATACATACATACACATATAACGCCTGTTATCGCTTGCAGGTTAGGCAGAGCGAAAACGGCCGCAAAACGGATATTTAAGCCACTTCTGACAAATATTTGAGGGTCAGTCAATTTTAGGCGATGGGCTGACAACCTGTCACTATAGTAATACACAGTTATCTGATGGACCCTCAAACTTTTGTCAGACGTGGTGTTAATATCCGTTTGACGGCCGTTAACGCTCTGCCTACCCCGTAAGGGATATAGGCGTGATTTATGTATGTAGTCAGATAATTGTGTACCATCATAGTGACAGGTTGTCAGCCCATCGCCTATAATTGCAATACACACCGAGTCTCTTTATCGCCTCTTACTACTGATGAAATGGGGTGATGCTATTCTAAGCCGGCATAATTGATGTTTTGATAAATTGACTTTTTGAGAACAGAGGCGTCTCTACTTTAGTAAACTCTTGACACTATGGTACATCGGGTCGTTTGTCGACTTGGTGTACCGACTTTAGTGAGTGTAGACAGAGGAGTCTGCGACCTTTTCCCTCGTTACCAGCATAAGAGAAAGTATGTAAGTACAATTTCGCTTGTAATAGGGAGTTTTCTACATACATACATACATATATCACGCCTTTATCCCTTGCGGGGTAGGCAGAGCGTAAACGACCGAAAAAACGGCCACTTACGCCACGTCTGACAAACGTTTGAGGGTCATTCGGAAAATTGTGTATCGCCATAGTGACAGGTTGTCAACCCATCGCCTAAAATTGCTATACACACCCTCGAGTCCCTTCGTCGCCTCTTAAGACTCCCACGGGTAAGAAATGGAGTGATGCTATTCTAAGCCGGCATCACACGGCAAACGGGAGTTTTCTTTTTGAGAAATTATAAAAAAAGTTTAGTTGCCAAGAACTCTGTAGATGGCGTTGAACTGACTACGTTACTAGATGCCAAAAATTATTACTGTTTGGTTTGTACGTTGTTTTCGTTGTGGTTTTTATTAATATGCAGTGAAACTCATTAAAGTAAATATTTCGGGATGCGAGTGATGTAACAATGATAAGTTACGTTTCATTTTACGATTTCATACATCCAAGTGAACAAAACTTAAAATTATGTGACGTTCCGTTCTTTACGTTAACGTACCAAGTACAGCGGCATCTTTCCAGCGACACGGGAAGGGTATAAAAAATAAAAATGAAATTTTCTATTAAAACTGACGTAACTAGACTAACTAGATTTCTGCCCAGCGGTTTCACCCAGTGCCACTCATTTTTCCGTGGTAATAGTTTTTTTTTCGCGGTAAAAGTGGTCTATGTGTTATTCCGGGTTATACTCTACCTCCGTTCCAAATTTCATCCAAATCGGTCAAACCATTTGAACGTGAAGAGGTAACAAACATACATACTTACACACACAAACTCTCAGATTTATAATATTAGTACGGATTTTGACAGTTGCATGTTTTTACTCTCAAGGCGAAAGTGATTTATATAGATTATACCGTCCCGCTAATTTGAAACGTGATCAATAAGTCACGTTCTTCTCTATGCTTGAAAAAGCTCAAGAGCACTTTCTGTGTAGATGTAGTATAAACCACATTCTCACCTCCATCGCATTGATGAGCATCCTGGTCAGCCTGAAGGGTATCTTCTCGGGCAGCTTCTCTCTGGTCTGCGTCACCTCGAAACAGTCCCCGAAATCAATGTGCAGCACCTTCCCGGTGACCCGGTGCAGCATTATGTTGGAGGGGTGCCGGTCGCCCAGACCCAGGATGTAACTGTTGGAAATTGAAATTGTTTTTTTTTTATTCAATGTAGGATAGTATTATCACTTATTGACGTCATGCACCGTCATTGTAATAAAAAGAAATGACAGTGGGCAAAATTGTATGGAACTTGGTCCAAGAACCTCCACTATTGAGACTTATTGGAAATGGAAGAACACACTTATCAGATTATCCGAGATAAGTATTACCGAAATCTGCACCGGGATTTTTTTTTTATAGTCACTTGAAGTTACTATGAAAATATTCTTAAAAAATGATTTTAACAGGAGCTGATATTTATTTTGACAGATTTTATTGATATTGCGTGTCTCTCGAATGTGCCACAATGTAAACTCCATGTAACGACACTCCACATAACGTCAAACTACCCAAAACATTCAAATAACATGACTTTGGAATGAAAAAAGTGGTCCAAGACCTTCCACTGTTGAGACTTATTTGAAATGGAAGTACATACTTGTCTGTGACACATTAATATTGATATTGCGTGTCAGTCGAATGTAAAACAGTGTAAATTCCATGTAACGACACTCCACTCCATATAACGTCAAACTCCCCAAAACATTCAAATAACATGACTTTGGTTTGAAAAAAGTTGGCCTAGACCTTCCATTCTTGAGACTTATTGGAAGTGGAAGTACATACTTGTCTGTGACATGTTAATATTGATATTAGGTGTCAGTCGAATGTAATATAGTATAAACTCCATAAAACGACACTCCACATAATACAAAACTTCCCAAAACATTCAAATAACATGACTTTGGTTTGAAAAAAGTTGGCCAAGACCTTCCATTGTTGAGACTTATTGGAAGTGGAAGTACATACTTGTCTGTGACATATTAATATTGATATTAGGTGTCAGTCGAATGTAATATAGTGTAAACTCCATAAAACGTCACTCCACATAATACAAAACTCCCCAAAATATTCAAATAACATGACTGGATTGAAAAAAGTGGTCCAAGAACCTCCACTGTTAAGACTTATTGGAAATGAAAGTGCACTTGTCAGATTATTCAAGACAAGTTTTATCGAAATCGGCAGCAGGATTTTTTTTTTTGAATACTTAAAGTGACCATAAAAATATTCTTAAAAAATGATTTTGAGTGGAGCGTGCTATTTATTTTGACACATTTATATTGACATTGCGTATCTTTTGAATGACATGTAATACAGTGTGAACTCCATGTAACGACACTCCACATAATGCCAAACTCCCCAAAACATTTAAATAACATGATTTTGGTAGGGAAAAATTGGTCCAAGACCCTCCATTGTTGAGGCTTATTGGAAATGAAAGTTAATACTTGTCAGATTGTCCACGACGAGTATTAACGAAACCTGCTGCGGGGTTTTTGTTGAAGAGACTATAAAATATTTTTGGTACTATAATGTTTGAACCGATTTATCCGATTTGCTGTTAGCGCGATGCGTGTTTTACAATTAGTTTTTGTCTTGTTACCGTCTAGGCGCGAGCCGCACTTGTCAAAGGATGCCGCCGAGGGAACAAAGGACGCGCGCTTCAATGTTATCTTTGTGCTATCTATTCGCAATTCTACATCCCTTACCCCCACCCCTGCTCCTCTACGCTTATCTATTGTAATCTGTTTTTCGAAGGCTGACTCTTGCGCAGTCTAAGGCTAATCATATCAATATTAATGTGTCACAGACAAGTATGTACTTCCACTTCCAATAAGTCTCAACAGTGGAGGTTCTTGTACCCCTTTTTTTCAAACCAATGTCATGTTATTTGAATGTTTTGGGGAGTTTGACGTTATGTGGAGTGTCGTTACATGGAGTTTACATTGTGGCACATTGGAGCGACACGCAATATCAATAAAATCTGTCAAAATAAATAGCATGCTCCAGTTAAAATCATTTTTGAACAATATTTTTAAAGTATCTTCAAGTGACTATAAAAAAAAAATCCCAGTCTAGATTTCGGTAATACTTGTCTCGGATAATCTGATAAGTGTGTTCTTCCATTTCCAATAAGTCTCAATGGTGGAGGTTCTTGGACCACTTTTTTCAAACCAAAGTTATGTTATTTGAATGTTTTAGTGAGTTTTGTATTATGAAGAGTATCGTTTCATGGAGTGTACACTGTATTACATTCGACTGACACGTAATATCAATATAAATGTGTCACAGACAAGTATGTATTTCCATTTCCAATAAGTCTCAACAGTGGAGGTTCTTGGATTGGACCACTTTTTTCAAACCACAGTCATGTTATTTGAATGTTTTGGGGAGTTTGACGTTATGTGGAGTGTCGTTACATGGAGTTTACATTGTGGCACATTGGAGAGACACGCAATATCAATAAAATCTTTCAAAATAAATAGCTCGCTCCAGTTAAAATCATTTTTGAACAATATTTTTATAGTATCTTCAAGTGACTATAAAAATAAATCCCAGTCTAGATTTCGGTAATACCTGTCTCGGATAATCTGATAAGTGTGTTCTTCCATTTCCAATAAGTCTCAATGGTGGAGGTTCTTGGACCACTTTTGCCCACTGTCCTTTGCATCACACAATTTTCTTTTTTTTTACAACAATTTTGTATGTCCTAATAGAAAACCGGCTCGGGCGGGACAAAAATAAATAAAAATAAAGGCACTGCCACGGGGCTGGCCAGATTAGTGCGTGTTACTGTCAGCGAAATGAAAATGGCATGGATTATTTGCCGCAAAACACACGGCCTGCTAAACGTCGGTCAAACAAAAACCTACATTGGGATATTATTATATTTGTGAATAAAATCTGGAAGATATTATTGAGCTCTTTTTCACATTCGGAGAAAAAAAATAGAAAATCTATCATTTGAGGGCATGCTAAAACTACCTAAATAGTACTGTTGACAATTTAGCAGAGAATGTTAAAAGCCACTACTTTCTTTTTCGATGGATAAACATTTTTTATGTATTATGTTTTGTTATGTACACTTTGGCCTCAATTCGGGATACAAATTCTCTTAACTTACCTTAAATTGGTGGATATAGTTAAGAATAGGATATATTTTAGTCATGTCAAAATAAGGCTACCAGAAATTACGAAGAACCCATTGACATTTTTATACATGATATATTTTTCTAAACCTACTTGACGGAAAGTGACAGCACAAATTTAAGATAAGTTATGAGAATTTGTAACACGAGTTGAGGGGTTTGTTTTAAAGAATCTATAAAATGATTTGGATTCAAACTTGAATATGTCAACTTCTTACCCAACCATGCTCATGACAGCCAGTGAGCGCGTGTAGTTGGTGCGCCGCTCGAACCACGCCTCAGCCGACGGACTCTTCAGCCAGAGCAGGCGAGCCAAGTCATTCCCCGGCGTCTGAGAGAGCGTGTATTCGAATACTTCCACCTGGGACAAAAGAAAGAAGCGTTAGCATCTTGTAGAGCTCAGGAAACTAGATATCAAAGTACGATAGAAAAAATTAAAGGTAGCTAAGTTTTATGTTTCTTATTCAAAAGTGATAGTTTGTGTTTAAAGTGAAGATGCGATTGTTCGCGACAATACTCTTGCAAGGTAAACTACCCTAGTATTAAGAAAAATCATGTAGTCCTATGAGTGTAAGTGAATTATATTCTTTTTATGAGAAATAAATATCTTTAACCGTAAACCGTATTCACTAATTAAGAATTGTTTAACCTTAGATAACTGATTCTCGCAACACATGTGTTTAACTTGCTAATCAGTGTTTACATTGTGTTGTAGCCTTTTTTAAATAAATAAATAAAAGTTAAGTTGACGGTAAGTCAACTTAAGCTTTTTCCTATCATGGGACATGCATGACATCTAGACACACCGCGGGAATTCATCGCAGGTCCGGGCTCATATTTGAATGAAATTAACTTTCTCGGGTGTGTTCTTTGTGCGTCGTCTTTCTCTGTACATCTACGGCAACTCAAAACATGAAAGTTTAGTGTGGATATGAGTGTGTGTGTTGTTATAGTTCAAGCAGTGTAAATTAAACAATATTGGCAATTATAAAAATGATTAAAATACTAACCTTTTGTTTCAACATGAGCTTCGGATAATCCGACGCCATCTTTAACATGATCTGCTGCTCAGCGCTGACGGACATCTTATTCGACTTCTTATCCCTATAATCACTAATCAAGTTGTACAACGTGTCACAATGCGGCACCCAGCCTATCAGACCGGAGTTCGGCGATAGAGGAATAACCGCATATCTTTGTATGGCCAAGTCGTGTCTGTAAGTGTTAGTGTCGGCTTGTAGTAGAGTGTTGACTAGGCCAAACAGTTGCATGACGCGCTCGTCTTGTCGCAAGTCCTCGTGTCCTTTGAGAAGGAACATGTATTGCTTCCCGTCCGAGCCCTGGATCGTGAGACGGCGAGGTCGTTGCTTCGATTTTATTACCTGATAAAATAAATAGTACACATTATTTTATGTTATTATTGGTCGAATATTTGTATTATTGATTATTTTATTTAATACTTTTGAATTAGTGAGAATGAAATTGGATTAGTGCCTAATACCTACAAGTTAACAAAGACTGTTCATACAATGTTCTCAATCCTTATACAATTTTTAGAATGGGTTCAAGCAATTTTCTGTATCACCCTCAAATATTTGTTAGACGTGGCGTAAATGTCCGTTTATTACGGCCGGTAATGGTCTGCCTACCCCGCAAGGGATTAAAGGCGTGATGTATGTATAAACGAAATAGGATAAGTGCTTAATACCTGCAAGTTAACAAAGACTGTTCATACAATGTTTTCAATCCCTGAACGATTTTTAGAAGGTGTTCAAGCAGATTCACTAAATATCTTACATACATATAATCACGCCTCTTTCCCATAGGGGTAGGCAGAGACTACATCTTTCTACTTGCTACGATCCTGACACACCTCTTTCGCTTCTTCAACATGCATCCATTTTTTCATACATGCTCGTCGGTTTAGGGTACTCTTGACCTGACCTTTCTCTAGAACGTCCCCGATTTGATCCAAGTACGTGCGTCTTGGTCTTCCCCTTAAAGACTAAAAACAAAATATCTTCTTCTTTTTTTAAAGATCTATTATAGGACCCGTTTTTTATTCGGGTTCCCTTATATATTAGTCAATCTGAAATGTAAGCAAGTGTCATATACCTGCAGCTGACTGTGGATGTGCGAGATGCGTATGATCTTCTCGTTGGGCACGTACGAGCCAGGCACGGCCAGCTCGAACTCCCGGCAGCCGTGCAGCCGCTTGCTCACGTACTGCAGCTCGAGCGAGGTCAACGAACGGAACTGCGAGTTGATGCGACGGAACACGTGGTAGTACAGGTCCCATGCTTCGTTTAGGTAACGGTCATCGCCTGATTCCTGTGTGGAGATCAAACTTGAGACGTAAATACAATAGAGAACAAATCAAATTACAATTTTAATGCCTGTCCTCAAATATCTAGGCAATAGCCTTTTTATTTCAGGAAACTGGTATGTATTGTATGGTATGGTATGGGTATGGAGAGTAGTGTCTTCTGTGAATATCTAGCACTGCGCTTACCAATTCACACACCAAACACGGTGAGCATGGAATTTATCATCCAACCAGAGGTGACCCGCGTCAAGCGGAATGATTGGAACAGCTAGAATGATAAACATATTCATAACTCACATACCTTGTACATATCGCACCACCTTTGCGCCTCTTGCAAGTCCCTCCCGTACATTTGCAGGAATGATACCTCCTTTAGAGTTTCCGGGGTCTGTTCCAACATCGCGTGCATTCGGTCCAGGGTCTTGAACATACCCCGGTAGTCTTTTTCACTGAAGTACAGCCTGCGAAAAATAATAAATTTGACAAATGCCGTGCCAAATCAGAGTAAGATCAAGTTGAACTTTAATTACATACCGTGAAGCTTCATCCAAAGCAATGAAGACTTGATCATGCCATAGAATAGCTACTTTTATCAGTTCTTCAGAAATAACAGCAGCCTCGTCAACGAGATTCTGTGAATGAGCGCACATAGTCTTCAAAACGTAGTTTGCAGCGTTCTTTCTCGTGACGAAGGACGACTTTGTGGCAACGGTCAGTGGGTACACAAGAGCTTGGGGATGTAACTTCCCAATGTCAATGAGAAGTATGTGAACCAGCTTGGCAACCAGAACCCTTGGCGAATCGATTCTTGCGATCAGCTGAGGTATCACTTGAAGCCAAATCTTGACATCAATTTGACGAATTCCTTCGAATAGGGCATCGTAAATAGCCACGTGGTGGCCATGGTCGAACCATAAAGTCAGCAGCCTGAGTGTGTCTTGAAGAGCGCTTCCGTTTGAGAGACTGATCGATTTGAAGAAAGCCTCAATGGCTGGTATTGTATGTGTATTGATAAAGTCAGTTCTGGATACTTTTTTTTCACCAGACCCTCCAGCTACGCTGCTCTCAGAGATGTTGTCTTGTTGCTTATAGAAAAGAACAGTTTCGAAGTTCATACAAGCCCATGCATGACATGCTTTGTACCATTCTGGAGCCAAAATAGTTGCAGCGGCGTAGTTTCTTAGTATTTCTGGAATTGATAGTTCGTTGATTTCTTGCAGTGCTTCACACCAAGAGCCAAGTTTTAAATGACACCGTGCAAGAAGGCGGCAATAATCGTCATTGTCAGGTTCAGAGTTTTCAACGAATCGTTGCAAGACATCGTAGGCGCATCGTTTGTTTCCTGCATCCCACATGTTTTTACTATAAGCCATGATAAGACGAGGGTCTTGAATGCGCAGTAATACGTCAGGATTGGTCACGGGATCGCAGCCTATTATTGATATTACGATTTTATGCGCGTGGCTTATTGAACCAGTTTTGCGACACAAGGAGGCAAACTTTAACCAAGTGTGGAAGTCTTCGCGAGGAGTCAAGACTAAACTTCTAATCTGAAGCATTTTTCTCCAATCCTCGACGAGCCTCTGACCGCCTTGAAGTCGCGACCACCAGGTCTTTCTTATCGTGGTCCTTCGTTCCTCGACTAGTTTGTAAGTAACCACTTCTTCCAGTTCCGTCAATAGTTGAGCATTAACTAAAGCCCCATACGCTCTTTGGTAGCTTTCACTAACGACTGCAGAAAGTTCAGTATCCAGTAGGTTTCTCGCTGAATCTATATAGTGTCTCGATTCAGGCCAGTGACCTTCGTGAACCGCTAAGATAGCTCTATAGAAAGCACCTTCTTGTGTATCTCCTGATATTGCATCTACAAACTTTTTCATTGAGTCCCACTCTTGCAGACCCCAAGACGCCGCTGCACCTATTTTCGCAGCTTTCTTCCTAATTTCTTCTCCCATACTATCCCACTGATCTGTTGTGTTGTTATAAAGTTTTCTCCATTCTCCCATAGCTTCTAAGCATCTCATTTGTCCAAGTCTGGACTCATCATCTTGTGGCTCTACTTCTAACTTCTTATTGTACAGGTCTAACGCCTGTTCCCAGTTGTGAAGTTTCTCGTACCAGCGAACGTGGACGTTAAGAGAACAATCACCACTCTTTTTCTGATGTATGACTTTCTCCAACAAGCCACTAGCAGCTTCTTTCTGTTGCAGTTTGTTATTTATGTGTATGAGAGCTTCAACTACTTGCGTTGTCGGATTCTTTTTGTACTCCTCTTCCTAGAAAAACGTGTTTGTTCATTGTATTGAGTACTTTTAACCAAATAGATGAAATGGATTTAGAGAGATTAAGATTAAAGAAGACACTTACCTTGTAGTAGAGAGCTTTAGCATAGGCCCGACAGTTGATAGCCGTATTGCCCAACAATCTTATCGAAATGGGCAAAGCCCCCTTCTCACAGTGTTCCAAAAACTCTGCCAAATTCAGCACAGCTAAAGCCAGCTCTGGGCAATCAGGAACTGTCAAAGCTTTCTCTACAGCTGTCATGAGCTCTTTGCGAGAGGTTTCGTCGAGTTCCGTCCAGCAAGACATGAATGCCGCGTTGAAAAGTTCGCTTGCTAGTTGAGGGTAGTTTTGAGATAGAGTTGAACAAGCCCTGGTAGCAAAATAAGTTATTATGACATAAATCAATCGATAGTCTCCATGAACTAACAACAATCCACTACTGGGCCTCACATTGCAAAACTGTATTCACAGGAATGCTGCTGCTCATTCTATCTATAATATCTCATAAATGTTTTTGTGACGTTTTTCTAGCCTAGCACTTTAAAGGTCACTTACCTGATTGCAGGGCTTTTAGATTCAGTCAAAAGAGTAATGCTCAACTGCCTGAGCCATTCAAGCCAGTCTTCTTTCGAGATGAGGTTATTAGTAGCCCAAGCCTTACGCAGATTGTCTTTATTCACTGACAGTTTTTGGATCGTTTGAGATTCGTTAGCCATCAACTGAAAAAATATTCAAGTTATAGAAACATACAACAGAGATACAAACAAACACATTAGTGAAATAATTTACTTTACTCACTTCTTTTTTCTGGTTGCGTATTCTAGTACGAGTTTCATCCAAATAGTCGTCATCTGATGCTAATGTTGAAATAACTTGCAATCTTGCAACCAGCACGATGTAATTGGGACACTGGATCTTATGCTTGATCAGTAGCCTCTCCACCGACGGTATGTAGTCAATGTACTCTCTCCCTAACTGTACAACCAGGGCACAAAGTGTGCTCATCGCTGTTTGCCTCAAAGCTGGATTGTTGTCCAATACTTTTGCGAGCGCCTGTATTATTACGGCAGAATACGGCCTAAAGTACAGATGCATTGAAAGAACTTCTATGGTTTCCATGGCTAACTTAGAAGTGGAAGCTGGGATATGTTTTCCGTCAAATAGCGCTGTAATAGCTGGCACAATTGATAACAAGACATCGTCTAAATTATTTTCAAACTTTTGGATCGTCAGCAGCAGTCTTTCAGTCAAGAACTTGTCTTTACTTCTGTCGTACTTCAACACTCTCATTATGTTGGGTAGTATGTTTCGAATGTATATTTTGAATTCGGTTCCGATAGCGACGGTTATACTTTCCACTAACATTATAAGAGTCGGCTGGATTTGACTATCAGGTGTCCAATACTCCTTGATTATTTCAAAAATCTCTTCCAGATAAATCCGAATGTGTACTTTGACGACGGAAATCAGTTGAGCCAGTTGATTAAAAAGAAAATCGCGGAAGTTGTCGTTATCGGTGGAGCGTATAGCTTGGAGCAAAGTTGGAGTCACCCGCGAAATGTAAGGTACGCATTTTATTCCAAGAGATTGGAATATGAACGTCAAAGAGTGAATTACGTTAACATGGTGCTGCGCGAGGAGAGGATCTCTGAATATGCGCATCAAAGACGTCACTACGATTGCGGGATAAAATTCGTCGAGGACCAATGGTGACATGTTTACCAACATCATGTTTGAGTCGAAGTTATCGGTGTTAGATGTTTCAGAAATAGGAATCAATGTAGACACAGTTTGGAAGTCAATCAACCCCTGATTAACTTTATGTTTGTAAGGGTCTAATGCTCCTAACAAACCAAGCACGCGAATAGTTTCACGTCTATCGCTGCTTTGCTGCTCAGTCTTCAGTATTCCAAGGAGCATGTCCATAAGATTGGTAAATTCCATGTACGGTGTTACTACGTGGCCTGTTGCGGCAATCACTTGGCCAAAAGACCACAGTGCAACACTTCTTTTCTCCAGTTGATTAGGGTCTGAAAGAATCTCAAGCTGGATTGCCATGACTTGTGGCAGCCATTGGTTAAGGGCATTCCCACCTCCATTCACTTCAGCCAAATCTCCAATAGCTTTCAAAATTGCAGCAACCATTGCTGGATTCATGGTCTCTTCTCTTAGTTTAGGAACAAGCACTTTGAGGATAGTGTCGACGAATTGACGTGTAATTCTTGGCGCGTGTGAGATGATATTGTTCACCATGCGTAGTGATTGTTCTTTATTACGAGCGGAATCAGAATGCTGCAGTTCCATTAGAATTTGTACGAATAACTGTCGTAATGTTGGTGTCGTGTAACTAGGATTGATGTTGCTCAGTCTCCCGACCACGCAAAGTGCCAGTTCGCCCACTTCGTTACTGGAATCATTTACGGCCACAAAGAGGCAATTCAAATGTTCTTCTACTGCCAAATATTTATCAAATATAGGATTCGTGAAAATTTCGAGGACTTTATATCGAATCTCATGGTCGAAATCGGATCTGCCGACCGAAAGAAGTTTCCCGAGAGATTCATCAACCAACATATTCAGTGTACGCGAGTTCGTTTGCATACATCTTTCTATAGCTTTTATCAATAGCTTGGCTGCTGTTTTCACTGCTTCTAGACGGACATCATGTTGATCACTGAGCAAATAGTGATCTGTGCACCTTCTTATAAAGGACATGAGGGTGTTATTCCAATCAAAATCAAATGAGCCTAAAGTTCGTAACGCGAGTACCAACTTCGTCGCGTCGTGAGGCTCAAGCAAAGCTGAGGACAGTATTTGTACCATTTGTGGTTCTCCATTGTTAACAGAGAATGGTTTTTTTCGCAATATCAATGACAACATATTGAGAAGTCTCTCTGTAATTTCCCTTTTCAAAGAAGGCAAATTTTGACTCAGTTCTTTGAGGCAGGTTGTTAGTTGAGGGCTCAATCCTGTGGTACACATGGGATCTAGTAATTCCTTGACTTCATTTGATACATTCTCTTTCATGGCTACTCCAAGCAAGGTGACACAGTTGAACAAGGGAGTATCTGAACCATTTCGTTTTTTGGGAGTCTCTTTGGTAGGTAAAGTGTGTTTGATGATATCAATTATCCTGGGCAAATATATCTGGACATCATCCTCTACAGCAACACATATTAATCCCAGGGTTGTAAAGGCCATTGCTTTTTCTTTCTCTCTTCCACGAAGAAATGTGATGAGATGATTGATAGTGGATTTCAAATGTTTTTTGGAAAAAGAATCTCTGGAAAAAGCTGCCAATCTTGGAATCATCAGTAGCAGCATTTGATGGACACTGTGGGATCTTGATATTTGCTGGGCCATCACCTCTGCAAAGACCAAATACACAGTGTAAAATTATCATAACTGTTTAGCTATTATAAAACAAATGTGGACAATTTCAGCATTGATCAAGTATTGCTAATAGGAACTCATGTTTCTAGATAAAAAGAAGATCCTAAATAACACTATAACTTACCAGAACAAATCTTTTCATACTTTTCAGATATTAATCTTTTGCAGACAGCAGACTCATAGATAGTAGCAACTTGTGTCTTCTCATCTGGAAAGTACTGGGATGACCAAGAGTTTTGTAACTTCATACTCAGTGAGGTAACTTCATCTGAAACATCCTGGTCCGCATCAAGTTTCTGCATCAACAGTGTATATTTTTTCTCCCAAGTAGAGTTTGAACATCTAAGGAGCTCATTTAGTATCAATAAGGCACCATGCACATGGTCATCCCGACTTAAACCCCTTTCTCTAGCAGGTTGGTCAGTAAAAGATGTCATGGCATCTTCATAACAGTCTGAATACCATCTGATCTTGTTGCTTTGGTCAGGAATTTCTCTCTGTGCTGTTACTACTAAAGCAGCTCTCAAGGCTTTAGCGGAAGCTTCTCGTATCTGTTCTTTAGGGTCCCTGAGACCAACCATTATATATTTGAAGAACCCATTTATCTGCTGATGAAAGTATGACGGCATTGCTATGGCTAATTCTCTTAGAATTAGAACAGCGGAAAGTCTTTTCCATTCATTTCTTTCTTCTGATAACCATTCAAATGCCTTTTTAATCTCATTTTCAACATACTCTCCTCGCTTCACTCCCAGAGTGACAGCTAACTTGCCCATAGTTTTTGCGGCCAACTCCAAAACACTGGCATCATTTGATGGGAAAATGTTTTTAAGGTAAAGTGAGTAGCGAGTACAGCGGGTTTTTGTTGTTTCCGTATCTGCTCCAATGAGGCACACTAGAATGAACAAAAGAATTAAAATCATGTTATATTAATTTAACTACAAATTTAATAACATAACCTAAAACTTACCTATAATGAGTATGCCTGCTTTCTTTTCGTTATTATCGTAGCTGGAGGTGAGGGCGTGAATCTGCTGGTTGAATTCATCCAGGACCTGCGCTAGAGACTCCTGCGACATCTCTCGCAGGTCAGTCTTCGCGAAGTAGAGCAACTCGCGGAGAGCCTTCTGCCTCGCCTCCGCGTGCCGAGACTTGAGCCCGGACACAAACTCTATCACCTGCGGGTTCGACATCGCGCCTTATAATCGGCAACACAACTAAATCATGAATCGTTTGACGGTAGCATCCGATAAATTTATATCAAGAAAAGTACACTGAAGACACCACTTTTTCACATTCCGATACAGTCTGACACTTTTATCTTCACATTTTGATAAGAAATTATTCTCAGTACCGGAAAAAACCTATATATAAAGGAAAAATCTTTATTTATTTGCACAAATTAGAAGTAAACAAAATGCGGCCATTGACGATTTCGTTCAGAAATCCATGTGACAAGGAAATACATTTAAAAAATATTAAAATAATTAAACTATTTCCCTTTGAAATTAATTATACAAATACTAAATCTCAAACTCAAATTAAATAATAGCTTTTAAAATAACATTGCTACAGTTATGTTTGCAAAAATACTTTTTTTATATCGGTTCTATCCCAAACTAGAAATTTCTGAACGAATATACATAAAGCGTATCGATCAAAAACTTATATAGATTTTCAATATCTATTCGCGACTTCGCGTTAAAGTTTATAGCATTGTGGGCAAGTTATGTTATAATCCTATAATAAAGCTAATCAAATCACAGAGAACTTTCTTATTTTACTTATTTAAGTCTGTATTTGAGAAATGTAATTTTCCTAGGTTATGCAAAACATTTAAATGAAACCAAACACAATTTTAAACTTTTTACTGATTTTTATTTTTGAACCTAAACTGTAATTCCCAACGTTAAAATACGGAGTACTAGACCAGCCGACATAGTATTTCCCACTATAATACAATAATATATACGACGCGCAATATAAGTCTGCCTGTGCCATGTATTATCATTGTACAGGTACAGGTCCACATTTACAGGCGGAAATCTGCCTGTTACGCACTTGTAGTTACAATTTACAGGTTACAGGCGTTTTATGAAGACACTTGTAAAGCTACCATTGTCAGTACCGCTCTAAAATCTTGACTACAGGTAAATTTCACAAGTCGATGTACAACACTATCGATTCATTCATTTCATTCACTCAAATTCAACGTCAATGTTATAGCACAGATTAAATAATGTGAAAGTATGTAAACACTTAGCTAAATATATAAGACATTACATTGAAAATTATTATTTTAATAAAAAGGAAATTATAAAAATGAAATCAACAATATTTCTAATTAAAATCATATTATTGATAGAGTACGTTAAAATAGTACTGTTGTGAATTATTAAAAATAATCCACAATTGACGATAAAGTTTTGCTTTATTTAACGCCTCGAGCAAAATAATTTGGCAAGGAACGCATTTTGAGTACTTTTGAACATATTGAATAGATTTTTATGCAGAAATCTTGCACTTGTAAAATAATTACCTAGGTCAGACGACCTGTAAAATTATTCACAAGTTGTAAGTTTTTACAGTTGTAGTTTACAAGTCTTTTGATGAACACCTGTAAAAACTTGCTCGATTGTGTTTTTAAAAGCAAAATCTACATTATGGTTTGTCTATGGAAATCTACAGGTGCCTGTAGCTGTGACTTGTAAAATTGTAGACCTGAGGCTTCAAAAAACGCCTGTATTTGTAATTTTCATCAGTGTTGCTATTTAAATATTAATTTTGGCGCGATGTGACCACTTTTTCGCCTGTAGAATTGTAGTTGTTCAATGATAGCACAGGCCACTGGAGCTGGCTGGACCAACAGCTAACAGGGCCTTACCACAAAAAAGAGAAACGCACTTTAAACGCATTCACAAAAATACGCTAGACACGCGGAAGGTCCACAGTGTCTGATGGCATAGTACAGTATTTTTTATCTTCTTCTTTTTCCATGATTGAATGTCAAATAAGTGATTCCAGTCGATGGCAATTTCTCTGCTTACTGGCTCAAGTAATTTGTTTTGTTCGTCCCTTTCGCTGTCGAGACCACGGGCGTGTGGTGCACTGCAGCCAAGGCGTTCATACGCGACATACAAAAACGCCTAAGGGCCCGCGGTGGCTGTGACCCCCGTTCTGGATCGTACCTGGTCCAACAAATATCCCTCGCAATACAGCGGGGCAATGCAGTGAGCGCCATGGGCACCTTCGGACCAGGCACGGTACAGACAGGGCTCCACCTCTAGTTTATATTATCTGCTTTTATTGATAGTTTATTTTATTTAAGTTATCTATAATTAAATTTATTTCTATTTTATATTAAGCCTATGTAATTATGCTATCCAAATAAATTTAATCTCATTTGTTTTGTGTACGGACGTACTTGGCTTAGTGCGTATGGTCAATCTAATTTCGTAACAAAACAAAGCGTTGGCGTTCGCGTTGGTGCGCACTTTCTGCTGTCCGCACGTGCTCCAGGGCCTGTAGCGCGCACTGGCAACTTTGTTGTCGAATTACAGTTGGGCCTCTCTCCCTTTTCGACACAATTTAAACAGACTTTCGATAAGTCACCCGCAACAAAAATACCAAGTTCGGCGCCTACTCCAGCCTAATGTTAAGGTCAAAATAATCGAATAGATTCCCTAAAATGTGTCATTAGTGTCATTACTCATCACGATGCTGACCTAAAACTGTCAACAAAAACAACCATTGCATTGAAGACTTTCTGAATACTATGTTGTGTAATATCATGTCAGGGATATAGGCGTGATTTATGTATGTATGTATGTATGTATGGCAGGCACTATAGTGTCGGACAAAATCATGTTGCGCAGTATAGGCTCCTTGTGCGAAGGATGACGCGTGTATTTTCAATACTTTCTTCTCGTCATTCCACCAAGCACAAACGTCAAACAAACAACCAACCAATCTCAGCTGAGAGGTGACTGACTGCTTGACGTTGTGTGGCTTGCTCCTGTGTTCTTTCGCGTTCAGTACTGCTTATAAATTCTGAGAAACAGTGCTTATTCTAACATCTCCTATCATACGTATTAGTTTCTTCCATCATGAGTGAGCTGAGCCAAGAGGAGGTAAGAGTGTTAAGTAATTTGTTTTGTGTACGGACCTTGGCGTAGTGCGTATGGTCAATCTAATTTCGTAACAAAACAAAGCGTTGGCGTTCGCGTTGGTGCGCACTTTCTGCTGTCCGCACGTGCTCCAGGGCCTGGTCATGATTGTTGCAGATACGGAGACGACGGCTGGCTCGGCTGGCGGCTCTGAGCTCGCCCGCGACGCCTGCCAGTCCGCCCGTCACCCCCGGGGCGTCTGTCCCCGACGCACAGCCATCCCCGCAGCCCCCCGCCCGTGTCTCTCCCACCCCAACCCCACAAGAAACCAGCACAGCTCCAGAGACACCAACAGATGCTACAAATGCTAACAAAGAATCACCCTTCTCCAATGGAGATACCAAAAACAAAGTGTCCGACAATGCCAATATTCCTGCAGATGGTATCATAGTCACTGAGAAAACAGACAATAATTTATTAGATGAAATGCCTGATACAAAAATGACAGACTTATCCCAGACTAGACAGTATAATAGTTTTGATTCAATGGGTGAAGATGCATTACTATTGAGCTGTGGGTCAGTAAGGATGCCACAGTCTACAGTTGCTGGTTCAGAAGGGGCATCTACAAGAGAAGACAGCACATCTCGGTCGGTCACTCCTCCACAGTTTGTGGAGCCTTCACCAGTGCGACCGCGGCCCAATGCCTCACCCAGTTGTTCAAGACGCTCTCTATCAATGGAAGTGGATGATGTATCAGAAAGAAATTCACAGTCAGAGCAGCAATCAGAACCAATGGATGTATGTTTACCTTTGATAAGCTATTACTTCACAAAAGTTCATACCTTCTAATTGCTTTTATAAACAAAGTCATTGTGTTAATTACTCAATAATGCTACCTACATAGTAATTGTTTGTTGGTAACAATCCCATATTGTATTTATTAGTGATTAAATTATGTGCTAATAGTCTGATAAGAATATTTAATATAGGTTGAAGATAATGACTCGTCACAGTCTCCAGCTCGTAAGATATCCAGACCGAGGACCATCAGTTATTCTGAACTCACAGAGGATCAGTTGCGACACATTGTCGCCAAGATCCTGCAGGTTTCCTGGTCAGAAGACAGTGCAGGTAGGTAACAAACAATGAGATTTACAAAATTCTTATTAGGTGATAATTTACATAGAAACTTACATTGCAGGTGGTATATTTGTGCCATCCGTAGCAGCCTCTTTACTTGACAACCCTAAACTAAGTTTAGACGAAATTGCGTCAGAAGCTATAATGGACGTCATCATACAAATAGCAGACGGATCAGATCCACTCAATCAGAAACTGATTGCTGTGTCGGAAACAACGAAAAGACTTAGTGAAGATTGCAGTGATGAAACTTTAACAGCCGGCCCTCTTGGCTCTGAGACAGATGCTGAAAAGCCTACCGAGGCTGGGACGTGCCCGGCGCCATCCTTACCAATACCAAATACTATTGCCTCACAAGGCTTAGCTGTTAGTTACTTATTGAAATTCTACAACAACATAAACTTATATGAACGGGACTATCCAAAGAAAAGTTCAGAGCCACCTTTGAGTGATCTACTGCAGAGTATGAGAACTATGCTGGTGAATTATTTGGTGCTAGTGCTACAAGGAGGCTTCGATTTGGAGAAGTGTCGGAAATCTCCTCTCCTTCCATACATTTTAATTGGTAATACGCCGATTGGACTGATTCCGGAGCTTGTTGAGGCTACTTATTTGGATAAAGAAGTTTTTGAGGAGGTAACTATTACAACTTTTTTAACCTGTCATACAATTTGAACAGTATTGTTGCAAAAGATGATTATTTCCAGGTGTTTATCCCACTTCTGATGGGTATCCGCGAGCACATGCGTCGTTGCGTCTCGCCTCTAGTCGGTCGCGGTCACGGCGCCGCGTTACGCGCGCTGCGGTCACTATGTGACCTGCGTTGCGGGCCGCGGCATTCAGTGCGACCTGTGTGTTCGCTGATCGCGCGTTTACCGAGCCTCTGCCCTGACTCTTGCACGACTGCACCTGGTCGGGAGATTGCTAGAGCTAGCTTCTTAGGACCTTTCTTTGCCGTAAGTAACTCATTTACTTCTGTGCCTAATTTCAATTTAAGCTGAGTTAAGTGTAACCTTTACCCTGAATCTTGTGCTTTTGCCCCGAGTGCGCTTCAAACGCCGCACCGATGTGACAGCGCAATGTAGCTCATTGCATATCTTTCTCTTTCCTGATACTCCTAGAATAATTTAAACAAGAACGTAAACATCTTAGTTTACTTTATCTCACAGATATCATTATTCGCCGAGGAGAACCCTCGACTCGCGGAGCGCCTATTCGCTTCCGACCGTCTGTCCGGCGACCGCAGCCTCGCGTTCGCGCTGCAACGCGAGGTGGAAGCCAGTCGGAATACTCTACACACCATCTGCCACAACATCCTCCTGTGTCCTGATGCGAGGGAACCGTTTCTCAACTACTTCGCGCAGCTGCTGCAGCGCAATGAGCGGCGAGCGCAATTGCAGACCGATGAGAGGTCCCTAGCTGGTAAGTTAAAATTCCGCTATTACTTTTGGTTTGAGTGAAAGGCCCCAACGATGATGGCACATGTACAGCCGGTACCAGCAGGTATAACAGCTAGAACAGTGCGTAGGAGGCATGAGATAAGAAGGGTCTGATAACCCACTTTCTTTTGTTGTATATCGTAAACTTAGACGGATAAGTTGGTAAGTAAAACTCTTTATTGCAATGACAGGGAAATTCATAGCTAACATGCGGAAAGGCGGCCTTATGGCTAAAAGCGATCTCTTGCAGACAACCTTTGGGTGGAGAAGAAAGTATAGAAAAACAGAGCAAGAGTAATCAGAAAGGAAATGGTAAATTGAATAAGCTTCTAAGCGTTGTTTTAATAATAATTTTCTTTGAACATTTTTCCTGAATCGTAAAACTCGAAGGCTAGATTGTTCTCGAACAAGCTCGTATTGTATTCTATTTGTCCTCTGTTACACCGAAAAATATTTACGTTTTCATTAGTTCAATACAGTTGTTTTACTTAGAGTTGAGATGAGACAATGTCCTAAGTGCAGTCACGGCCGAGAGGTTAACGCCCTTTCGTGGATATCGCCCTCTTTATGAAAAGGACTTACTCTCTTACTCACGAGCGCTCGAGACCGTTAGCTGTGAAATATCTATGACAGGTAGCCTTCGTCTAGTCCAAGCAGACAGCATTACTCATAGCGCGCGGCACGGTCGGCCAATTCAGGTCAATTATTTAACAAATGACCGATACAATCGTACCAGAATTAACACTAAAGAGCCTAATAAATAAAGCACTGTAGTGACTATAGTGATCGGCCAAAATAGATTATGTTCCTTTCAAATGTCGCTCACCTCATGTGCGTCTAATAGACGATTTTGTACTGGCGTGTATCCAATTTATTTACTTTCCGAGATCCAGACGTATCGGTAGCTCCTTAGTGATACTGTTTATGTTTACGATATGTTTGTGTCTGCGGAAAGTTCAAGCGAACAAAAACGTTTTCCGTCTTTGTGCCGCGAGCTGAAATAATTTCGTTCGCCTTGAACTGCTGAAACCATTTCTCGAACCGACTTACTTTAAAAGCCAAATTAAAAAAAGGACGAGGTTGTCAATTCGACTCGTATGCGATAATTTCGCTTTTGTTTATGATAATTACTCCCGAGCTGATTCTTGGCCATGATCACCAGGTCAGGCTATGATGATAATATGGAGAAGTCGAAAAACCGAGTATTTTAAGTACATTTGAAGTCGAACCAAAACTTATTTAAGTTATACATTTATATTCATCCCCGGACACTACTGACATTGTTATTTTGGAATAAATTATGCAAATTTATTTTGGTATAATACGAGACGCTGTTTATTGCGGGAAAATTACTATTGTTTCTTAAATAAATGTGTTATCGTTTGCTAACTGACCCGTGTACGAGACAGAGATACTATTACATGCATTACATAAATAAAACGATATGGGATGAAATGTGTAATGAATGCAGATTGCATACTAATTCATTTTTGCTCATAAGTAAATCTACTGTGACTGTGACTATAGATACATACATCAGCCTATTGCAGTCCACTGCTGGACGTAGGCCTCCCCCAGGGTACGCCATAGGGCACTTACTCAACCGTCCATCGGTTCTACGACAGATGTGCCCAGTATTCAACAAAGGCACAGCTTCAAATTCAATACATTATAAGTAGTGGGTATAAGTCTCTCACAACCAACTGTAATCAAATCATGTTTTAAAATTATCACAAAAGGTTCGCCCGCAAAAAGTTTGATTCATAAAAATAACACAAACCGCTTTGCAACTTTCACTTTGTAAACTTACCTACTTGAACAAATCTTAACGGTACATAACATCGAATTGCGCTAAACGAGTTATGTAATATTCATCTCATGAATAATTCAACACGGGTCACAGAGTTACTGTGGGTTTGATCTTAATTACAACATTATAATTAATTCCTTAGCAAATAAACTGCTAGCTAGCTATAAGGCCGCCTACATTGTACTCTTTCTTTTCTATATGTAGGTTATGTTAAAAACTGATACTAGCGGATAAATACATCTGTTTTCTTTAATCATAAATACTTAATATCTCACACGTTAGAAATCGGCAATGTCTTACTTTTATCACGCCTAGTTAGGATTAGAACAGCAACAGGTTCGCAGTAAAAAAAGAATAACATGTGAGCTTTTTAGGGTTTCGTAGTCTACAACAAACCCACATCAGTTCGTGAACTCTTGTCTGTCCGTAATTTCAGTAGTGTTCCACCTAGTTACATGAAATTTGGCATGAATATAGATCGTATTGTGGCAAATTTAGAATTGACAGCGAAAAAGTAAGTGAAAAATTCTTTGGACCCCTCAGTATCAAATATCAATAACTTTCTTCCCCAGGCGACGGCTTCATGTTGAACGTATGCAGCGTGCTACAGCTGTTATCCGTCCGCATCAAACTGGACCGAGTGTATCCACTCTACACGTTCCATCCTGACTCGGCCGCGGCTGTCAAAGATGACACCCGGCTGTACTTCAGCACGCAACAGGCGCAGGACTGGATCTCGGCACTCAGTAAGAACTTATTAGCTTGTGGTAGACGCAACTTCGTAACTTTTCTTTGCTTTTTGCTTTGATTTGTGGCGAGTAAGTGTCGAAGAATCGCAAGTCACGGAAAACGATACATCATGGATAATTGGTGAAAAGTGTCAAATTTTATGATGAAAGCGTAATAACAAACTAATGAACAGTTTCAAAATACCCAAGCGACTGCTCTTCTTGCTTGTAAGTAAACCATTGTCGTATTCCTCCACAGACGCAGACCCCGAACACAAATGGCCGGAAGTGAAGTTCCAGACCATCTGTTGGTTCCTGACGCTACACATGCACCACGTCGCGCTCATTCCAGCGTTACACACGCACCAGCGCAGGATCCGGTAAGACCAATTTACAAAAATATCCATTTTATTTTATTATTTTAGCCTAAGTGCCCACGGCTAGGCAAAGGCACCTTTGTTCCTCTTGGTTTACCGGTTCGCTGACCTGACGTTAGGTGTTAGTTAGAATCGAACTTAATCGAAGTCGTAAATCAGAAATACAAGCTCAAAATCAGTGTATCAGTGTTCCAGTAGCAACTAAGGACTTTAAAAAGTTGGTAAAAATTATCTATGTACTCGTAATAGCGTATTATCAGGGCAAAGCTATTATACTTAATTCTGTACTTCCATTTCAGTGCATTCCGAGACCTGAAGAAAGTGATCGATGAGTTGATAGCGGCCGAGCCGCAGTGGAGACACTCGTTCAGCGCATTCCGCAACAGAGAGCTGCTGCATCGCTGGAGGCGGCAGATCAGGAGATTGTACAGGTATGTCGTTTGAGATAATCGTGACTTGGTTTTTATGCAAAATTCGTTCAGTTTCAGGTTAAAAGTCAAGTTCTGTCCCTTTTACGATTGTTTTATTGTCTGCCCATTGCATTTTCTGAAAGAAGCAATGAGGTGGCAAACTAGGAAACTAATGGCGCCACTCTCTACGATTGGTCAAAAACGTGTCAATGTCAAAGTTCAGCTACTTCTTATGATGTAAATTTACGCGATTTACTTGTTCATGTTTGGTAGAGAGTTTAGCCCTCTGCGTTTCGGCTAGTTAAGACAACTTTCTTCACGGAGGTCGACAGATCACATACGCCCGCGCGCGCCGAGACGGTAGGTGGCGCTGCAGTAGCCGCAGTTAATGGCTCTTGTGGTAGTTGTGGTTGACTTGTAGAGTTTGTCACCGAATTTGTAAAGTCCGGACCACATTAAAAATTTTCACTTGAATTGCTGACAGCGGTCCTATTGTGCGTTAAGGCACAGCCGCGCCTGCTGCCATCTACTATAAGCTTTGAGTTTTCGTCCCCATTGTAATTTTATTGTTTATTCGAATTTAGAGCACCCATTAAAAGTGACTGGGGATATCAGTAACACAGACACAGATGTAGATATATACTGACAACCCCCGTCCGAGTATTGATCATTCGGTGCGACCTACGTTACGACTAGGGAATACTATCCCGGGATCCCGGGATCTCGACCATTTTCAGTCCCGAAAGTACCGGGATTACAATTTATAAATACCGGGATTTTCGGGATTGCCAAGGAAGGGAAAATCAATGGATAAGATAATCAAAAACCATTTGACCGCTAAAATTTTTAGCAGAATTAGACACGGCCAAAATCATCCAACCGACTCTCTACCAAGACACAACAGAAGCGTTTTTCAAATAGCGGAATACAGGGCCTTGATTCTCTTCTTTTTTAACATTGTAATGCCATCGAAACCAAATTGTCTATGAGACGCTTTTCAAATAACGGAAAATTTCAGGCGAGTCTCAAATAAGTAACAGAGATTAGTCCCAATATCAATCACTTCATGAGATATTGCCCTCAATTCGGGATATAAATCTCCTTACTTGCCTTAACTTAGTGCTGTCACTTTCCGTCAAATAGGTTTACATAAGGATCCAAGATATTTTAGTCGTGTCAAGTCTTATCATTTCATGCAAAATACGTGTTATCGGCCAAAATAAGGCGACGATAAAACAATGGCGACTAAATTGACTAGAAAAGGCGAAAGAACCATTGACGTTTTTAAAAATGACAGGCCTTAAATATCCTTTTTAAACCTATTTGACAGAAAGTGACAGCACTATTTTAACCACTTCGCTCAGGTAGAATTTTGCAACAATAGATTTGTATTGTACTTCAAGGACACATGTGTGCTGTTACGAGCGGAGTAGTTAAGGCAAGTAAGGAGAATTAATATCCCGAATTGAGGGCATTGTTTTGTTTGTTTCAGATCAAAAGCGTGCGCAGAGACAGGTCTCTTGGACGATGAGCTGATGCGTCGCAGCGTTCAGTTCTACGCGTCAGTGTGCGCGCTGCTCAGCAGACAGCTGGACGCGTCGCTGGGGGGCGTGGGCGCCGCCGTCGACGCGTTCAAAGCCATACCCGAGTGGTATGTCGAGGATATCGCTGAGTTCATGCTCTTTGCTGTGCAGTAAGTATTTACCCATTTTTTTTTTTTTAGTAAGGATGGGTTTGCTCTTGTCTCTAGTCTAGGTCCAGAGTCTAAGTTGGAGTGAGCTCATCCAGAAGAAACCTGTTCACTCTTACTTTGAAGAGATTAGGGTTGTATGCGTTTCAAGAAAATATTAAGTACTAGCTGGTGTGGGATTGATAGCTTTTCCTGCGGTAAAAAGTAGCCTGTGTCCTTTCTTAGGTTGCTGTCTATGCTTATGCCAAATTGTATCAAAATCGGTTTAGTGGTTTAGGCGTGAAAACGTAACAGACAGACAGTTACTTTCGAATTTATAATATTATAGTATTAGTACAGGTCCATCGTTCAAAATCAGTAAGGGCGTCAAGCAAGGTGACCCTCTGTCTCCAAAGCTATTTACTAGCGCGTTAGAGGAAGTTTTCCGAGGGCTTGCAGATACCTGGGATGGGCGAGGTGTTGACGTTGGTGGAAGGAGGTTAACAAACCTTCGTTTTGCCGACGACATCATCCTATTTTCAACAACAGCGGCAGAACTACAACTTATGCTGCAAGATCTGAGTACAGGAAGTCTTGGGGCGGGATTAATGATGAATATGTCAAAGACCAAAGTGATGACAAATAGCACAAAATACAGGGTAATAGTGGATGCTGGGAGAATGGAATATGTCAATGAGTATCTGTATCTGGGCCAAATAGTCTCTTTCCAGGCACGTCAAGATAAAGAAGTTGCAAGACGCACCGAAAATGCCTGGAAGAGCTATTGGTCCATGAAAGAGCACATGAAGAGTGACCTACCAATTTCGCTCAAACGAAAACTGATGGACGTATGCATTCTCCCAATCCTCACCTACGGTGCTCAGACATGGTCTTTGACGGAAGCTCAAAGGTCCAGCCTCAAGATTTGTCAGCGTGCCATGGAGCGCAGTATGTTAGGCCTAAAGCGGACTGATCGGGTCAGGAATACCATACTGCGTTCCAAGACGAATATTTCTGACGCTGCCCATTCTGCAGCCAAGCTTAAGTGGGATTGGGCCGGTCACGTTTGTCGTATGCCAGACGAATTGTGGGCAAAAATAACAACTTTGTGGCAACCACCCACATCGAGACGACGCCGCGGAAGACCCCGTCGTAGGTGGCGAGACGAGCTAGATGCCTTAGCAAAGACTGGCACTCGGAGGCCCAGAGTAGAACAGGATGGAAAGAGAAGAGGGAGGCCTTTGCCCAGCAGTGGGACGATGTAGGCTAATTAAGATAAGATAAGATAGTATTAGTATAGATTTATATTTCCTAGTATAGTATTATATTTCCTATTCTATAATATAGCTAATGGCGCCACTCTCGACTGTTTTTTTTTGTGATTGATCTAAAATGTGTCAATGTCAAAGTTGAGTTAATTGTTATTGGTGCGTTTAGGCACAGTCGCGCCTGTTGCCATCATTAATAAGCATTGAGTTTTTCTTCCTGTGGTATATCTGTCTCACTCATGTGGACTGCTGTCCTCTTCCAATAAGATTTAGTTATCGCGGGTGCTGTCTTAAGAAATAAAAGTCTTGGAATTAATTAACCCAGTATTTCTCTTAATTGTCAATAAGGCGAAGGAGTGATAAAAAAAACATTTATTTATTTGTGGATGTGCGCTTTATTATGGAAACAGCTGCTTCCAATTAGAGTAACGGTGCCAATGCTGATTCATTCAAAGTCACACTATTATTAATGAAATATCTGCTGTAGCGTATTTTTATGCTTCTGAAATTTGAAAGGATTACGAACACTTGCATACACATATCACGCCTTAATTCCTTTCGGGGTGGCCAGAGCCTCAACAGCCCTAAAATACGATCGTTATTACCTCGTTTCAAATTGTTTTATTTAAAAAAATACACATGAAACCATCGAGACCCTTAGTCGCCTCTTACGACATCCGCAAGAAGGAAATAGGGTGATGCTATTCTAAGCCGGCATAACACGGCGCAGTGTCGGGATTGCAACTACATTAAACTGTATTAAAAGCCATTTCTGACTATGCCGATGCCGTGTGATGCCGGCTTAGAATAGCATCACTCCATTTCTTACCCATGGAAGTTGTAAGATGCGACTAAGGGACTCGAGGGTGTGTATTGAAAATTTTGGCGATGTGCTGACAAGCTGTTACTATGGCGATACACAATTTTCCGAATGACCCACAAATATATATCTAAATATCTTTGAATTTTACATTTGTATGTCGCAAGACCAAACATGACGGACTTATTGCTATGTATAACACTGACATCTGTATTTGAATTTTACTCATGTTTTAACAAATAAAATTATCTTATCTTATCTTATCTTATATTCGTCAGACAGACGTGACGTAAATGTTCGTTTTTTGCGGCCGTTTGGGCTCTGCCTACGCCGTAAGGTATAAAGACGTGATATGTGTATGTATGACTTGAATACTTTGGTATCAGCTTTATATATTGGCCACTGAAACGTGATACATACATATATATCACGCCTATTATCCCTTGCGGGGTAGGTAGAGCGTTAACGGTCGCAAAAAGGGACATTTATTAATGAGAGGGTCATTTGGAAAATTGTGTATCGCCATTGTGACAGGTTGTCAGCCCATCGCCTAAAATTGCAATACACACACTCAAGTCCCTTAGTCGCCTCTTACGACTCCCACGGGAAAGAAATGGGATGATGCTACTCTAAGCCGGCATCACACGGCATGAAACGTGATTATTTATTTTATCCCTTGTTGCAGATACGTGCCACAAACAGTGGCCGACTACATCGAGGACCCTATTATCACGTGGCTTCTCAACGCCATCTGTCACTCGCACCTCATCAAGAACCCTTACTTAGTCGCCAAGATCGTCGAGGTCTTATTCGTGATCAACCTATCAGTACCTTTGAAATTGAAAAACGTATACGAAAAGTTCATGGACCACCCGATGTCCCAAACTGCGCTCGCCAGTGCGCTAATGAAGTTCTACACGGACATAGAGACGACGGGACAGAGTACAGAGTTTTATGACAAGTTTACGATTAGATTTCATATCAGCATCATTCTGAAAGGCATGTGGGAGCGGCCCATCCATAAACAGGTGAGATCTTATTGTGCGTGTTTCTGCTTTCACTCTCAAATTGGCTGGTTATTTAAAAATATTAAATGCTGGTACTGATCCGGTTTGTTAAAATTTCGATGCAGTGAAGTTTTATCACAAAAACAAGACTTTCCTCGGAATACCAAATTTTTCATAACATTTCCGTGTTAGGTATACTATTTAGAAAACTTGCAAAATTTTCTTCCACGGGCAGAGTTTGAACCTGTGACTTTCGCCATTCACTATTGGCGACGCCTCTTCCATTTGGGAGCCGGCCGTGCCACGCGTCATTGGCATCAATATACAATTGCTAAATTTGTGGGCAACGGACAAGCCGCGGTAGCCCAAATAGAACAGGGGCCGCTACTAGTAATTGGCAAAAGTCGTAGGTTCAAATCCTGCCCGCGGTAAAAAAAATGAGAGTTTTCTTAAATAAAGATATTTGCTTTTGCTAATTATTGTTTATTTTTCAGGCGATCGTGAAAGAATCTCGGTCCGGGCGTCAATTCGTGAAATTCATTAACATGTTGATGAACGACACTACATTCCTGTTGGACGAATGTCTTACCGTAAGTATTTACACACGTCCACCAATATTGTCTGTAGACACATCCATCCGAAATGTTACGTTCGTTTGATTAACTAGCTTGATGATGTCTCGCTTAATTCACAAATTACTGTCGTTCTTAATTTTAAAACACTGACAACTTACCCTTAGAAATAGAAATCTTGCAAGTTTGGCGATTTTGATTTATAGATGCAGAAATAAGCAATATTTTAGGAAGTACATAAATGAAAATAAGCAAATGGAAAATAGATAGCGTAAGGCCGTAAGTCGCTTCGAGACGATTATCAAAAGGTTGAAAATTTTGAAGAGTTCTGTCGTAGCACAGTAGGCGGAGCGGGCGGGACACTCCACAGGTACCGGGTTCAGGCCCCGGCCGAGGCTAACTTTTTGGCATGTTTTTATTTATTTAGGAAACTTATAACTTATCTTTTTTTAGCCGTGTGATGCCGGCTTAGAATAGCATCACCCCATTTCTTTCCCGTGGGAGTCGTAAGAGGCGACTGAGGGACTCGAGGGAGTGTATTGCAATTTTAGGCGATGGGCTGACAACCTGTCACTATGGCGATACACAATTTTCTGAATAACCCTCATTTATTTGTCAGACGTGGCATGAATGTCCGTTTCTTGCGGCCGTTTACGCTACCCCGCAAGGGATTATAGGCGTGATATGTGTATGTATGTATTTACAGTACCTGAAGCGCATTCACGAGGCACAGGAGAGCGCAGCGAGTGGATCCAGTAACGACGCGCGCGCGCGGGCCCTAGCGCAGGACGAGAGGCAGTGCCGGTCCTATCTTACACTTGCCAGGTATGACAATAGTTTTGCAACATAACAAACAATAATAAAATATCTTTTTCATGGCATTATTCATAACGTTAAATTTTGCCGTCGATACAGAAAGAAGAAGCACATAACAACATAATTGCATTTTTACTGCATTTTTTAAACGTTGAGCGACTAATATCATAGCTAGGAGGCTAATAGTATAGTTAGGCGATTAAAAGTGTAGTTAAGCTACTATAAAGTGAAGTTAGGCGACTTATGGAGTAATTAGACTATTAAAAAGTTAAGTGAGGCGACTAAAACTTACAGTGTAAAGAAGCTAAGACTGTTAAAAGTGACGCTGGGGAACCAACGGACATTGGATGGCTTACAATGGAATTGAGAGGCAAGCAGTTAAAGTTGTGCGACCATAGCTGTGAATTATTTGGGATATTTAAAAGTCAAGTTGTAAGTGTGTCAAATTTTCGTAACACGTACCGAAGACGGACGGGTGTTAAAAGTCTGCATACCCTGCAATGGATAAAGGTGTGATTTTTTATGCGTAAGTTGTTAGCTTAACTTATTATTTTATTTCAATTTTCAGAGAAACGGTGGACATGTTGGAGTACCTAACAGTGGAGATCAAAGAGCCATTCCTGCGCGCGGAGCTGGTGGACCGCCTCGCCTCCATGCTCAACTTCAACCTGCAGCAGCTGTGCGGGCCCAAGTGCAACAACCTCAAGGTGAGCTCTCGCCTCCATGCTCAACTTCAACCTGCAGCAGCTGTGCGGGCCCAAGTGCAACAACCTCAAGGTGAGCTCTCGCCTCCATGCTCAACTTCAACCTGCAGCAGCTGTGCGGGCCCAAGTGCAACAACCTCAAGGTGAGCTCTCGCCTCCATGCTCAACTTCAACCTGCAGCAGCTGTGCGGGCCCAAGTGCAACAACCTCAAGGTGAGCTCTCGCCTCCATGCTCAACTTCAACCTGCAGCAGCTGTGCGGGCCCAAGTGCAACAACCTCAAGGTGAGCTCTCGCCTCCATGCTCAACTTCAACCTGCAGCAGCTGTGCGGGCCCAAGTGCAACAACCTCAAGGTGAGCTCTCGCCTCCATGCTCAACTTCAACCTGCAGCAGCTGTGCGGGCCCAAGTGCAACAACCTCAAGGTGAGCTCTCGCCTCCATGCTCAACCTGCAGCAGCTGTGCGGGCCCAAGTGCAACAACCTCAAGGTGAGCTCTCGCCTCCATGCTCAACTTCAACCTGCAGCAGCTGTGCGGGCCCAAGTGCAACAACCTCAAGGTGAGCTCTCGCCTCCATGCTCAACTTCAACCTGCAGCAGCTGTGCGGGCCCAAGTGCAACAACCTCAAGGTGAGCTCTCGCCTCCATGCTCAACCTGCAGCAGCTGTGCGGGCCCAAGTGCAACAACCTCAAGGTGAGCTCTCGCCTCCATGCTCAACCTGCAACAGCTGTGCGGGCCCAAGTGCAACAACCTCAAGGTGAGCTCTCGCCTCCATGCTCAACCTGCAACAGCTGTGCGGGCCCAAGTGCAACAACCTCAAGGTGAGCTCTCGCCTCCATGCTCAACTTCAACCTGCAGCAGCTGTGCGGGCCCAAGTGCAACAACCTCAAGGTGAGCTCTCGCCTCCATGCTCAACTTCAACCTGCAGCAGCTGTGCGGGCCCAAGTGCAACAACCTCAAGGTGAGCTCTCGCCTCCATGCTCAACTTCAACCTGCAGCAGCTGTGCGGGCCCAAGTGCAACAACCTCAAGGTGAGCTCTCGCCTCCATGCTCAACTTCAACCTGCAGCAGCTGTGCGGGCCCAAGTGCAACAACCTCAAGGTGAGCTCTCGCCTCCATGCTCAACCTGCAACAGCTGTGCGGGCCCAAGTGCAACAACCTCAAGGTGAGCTCTCGCCTCCATGCTCAACTTCAACCTGCAGCAGCTGTGCGGGCCCAAGTGCAACAACCTCAAGGTGAGCTCTCGCCTCCATGCTCAACTTCAACCTGCAGCAGCTGTGCGGGCCCAAGTGCAACAACCTCAAGGTGAGCTCTCGCCTCCATGCTCAACTTCAACCTGCAGCAGCTGTGCGGGCCCAAGTGCAACAACCTCAAGGTGAGCTCTCGCCTCCATGCTCAACTTCAACCTGCAGCAGCTGTGCGGGCCCAAGTGCAACAACCTCAAGGTGAGCTCTCGCCTCCATGCTCAACTTCAACCTGCAGCAGCTGTGCGGGCCCAAGTGCAACAACCTCAAGGTGAGCTCTCGCCTCCATGCTCAACCTGCAGCAGTTGTGCGGGCCCAAGTGCAACAACCTCAAGGTGAGCTCTCGCCTCCATGCTCAACTTCAACCTGCAGCAGCTGTGCGGGCCCAAGTGCAACAACCTCAAGGTGAGCTCTCGCCTCCATGCTCAACTTCAACCTGCAGCAGCTGTGCGGGCCCAAGTGCAACAACCTCAAGGTGAGCTCTCGCCTCCATGCTCAACTTCAACCTGCAGCAGCTGTGCGGGCCCAAGTGCAACAACCTCAAGGTGAGCTCTCGCCTCCATGCTCAACTTCAACCTGCAGCAGCTGTGCGGGCCCAAGTGCAACAACCTCAAGGTGAGCTCTCGCCTCCATGCTCAACCTGCAGCAGCTGTGCGGGCCCAAGTGCAACAACCTCAAGGTGAGCTCTCGCCTCCATGCTCAACTTCAACCTGCAGCAGCTGTGCGGGCCCAAGTGCAACAACCTCAAGGTGAGCTCTCGCCTCCATGCTCAACTTCAACCTGCAGCAGCTGTGCGGGCCCAAGTGCAACAACCTCAAGGTGAGCTCTCGCCTCCATGCTCAACCTGCAGCAGCTGTGCGGGCCCAAGTGCAACAACCTCAAGGTGAGCTCTCGCCTCCATGCTCAACCTGCAGCAGCTGTGCGGGCCCAAGTGCAACAACCTCAAGGTGAGCTCTCGCCTCCATGCTCAACTTCAACCTGCAGCAGCTGTGCGGGCCCAAGTGCAACAACCTCAAGGTGAGCTCTCGCCTCCATGCTCAACTTCAACCTGCAGCAGCTGTGCGGGCCCAAGTGCAACAACCTCAAGGTGAGCTCTCTCCTCCATGCTCAACTTCAACCTGCAGCAGCTGTGCGGGCCCAAGTGCAACAACCTCAAGGTGAGCTCTCGCCTCCATGCTCAACCTGCAGCAGCTGTGCGGGCCCAAGTGCAACAACCTCAAGGTGAGCTCTCGCCTCCATGCTCAACCTGCAGCAGCTGTGCGGGCCCAAGTGCAACAACCTCAAGGTGAGCTCTCGCCTCCATGCTCAACTTCAACCTGCAGCAGCTGTGCGGGCCCAAGTGCAACAACCTCAAGGTGAGCTCTCGCCTCCATGCTCAACCTGCAGCAGCTGTGCGGGCCCAAGTGCAACAACCTCAAGGTGAGCTCTCGCCTCCATGCTCAACTTCAACCTGCAGCAGCTGTGCGGGCCCAAGTGCAACAACCTCAAGGTGAGCTCTCGCCTCCATGCTCAACTTCAACCTGCAGCAGCTGTGCGGGCCCAAGTGCAACAACCTCAAGGTGAGCTCTCGCCTCCATGCTCAACTTCAACCTGCAGCAGCTGTGCGGGCCCAAGTGCAACAACCTCAAGGTGAGCTCTCGCCTCCATGCTCAACTTCAACCTGCAGCAGCTGTGCGGGCCCAAGTGCAACAACCTCAAGGTGAGCTCTCGCCTCCATGCTCAACCTGCAGCAGCTGTGCGGGCCCAAGTGCAACAACCTCAAGGTGAGCTCTCGCCTCCATGCTCAACTTCAACCTGCAGCAGCTGTGCGGGCCCAAGTGCAACAACCTCAAGGTGAGCTCTCGCCTCCATGCTCAACTTCAACCTGCAGCAGCTGTGCGGGCCCAAGTGCAACAACCTCAAGGTGAGCTCTCGCCTCCATGCTCAACTTCAACCTGCAGCAGCTGTGCGGGCCCAAGTGCAACAACCTCAAGGTGAGCTCTCGCCTCCATGCTCAACCTGCAGCAGCTGTGCGGGCCCAAGTGCAACAACCTCAAGGTGAGCTCTCGCCTCCATGCTCAACCTGCAGCTGCTGTGCGGGCCCAAGTGCAACAACCTCAAGGTGAGCTCTCGCCTCCATGCTCAACTTCAACCTGCAGCAGCTGTGCGGGCCCAAGTGCAACAACCTCAAGGTGAGCTCTCGCCTCCATGCTCAACTTCAACCTGCAGCAGCTGTGCGGGCCCAAGTGCAACAACCTCAAGGTGAGCTCTCGCCTCCATGCTCAACTTCAACCTGCAGCAGCTGTGCGGGCCCAAGTGCAACAACCTCAAGGTGAGCTCTCGCCTCCATGCTCAACTTCAACCTGCAGCAGCTGTGCGGGCCCAAGTGCAACAACCTCAAGGTGAGCTCTCGCCTCCATGCTCAACCTGCAACAGCTGTGCGGGCCCAAGTGCAACAACCTCAAGGTGAGCTCTCGCCTCCATGCTCAACTTCAACCTGCAGCAGCTGTGCGGGCCCAAGTGCAACAACCTCAAGGTGAGCTCTCGCCTCCATGCTCAACTTCAACCTGCAGCAGCTGTGCGGGCCCAAGTGCAACAACCTCAAGGTGAGCTCTCGCCTCCATGCTCAACTTCAACCTGCAGCAGCTGTGCGGGCCCAAGTGCAACAACCTCAAGGTGAGCTCTCGCCTCCATGCTCAACCTGCAGCAGCTGTGCGGGCCCAAGTGCAACAACCTCAAGGTGAGCTCTCGCCTCCATGCTCAACTTCAACCTGCAGCAGCTGTGCGGGCCCAAGTGCAACAACCTCAAGGTGAGCTCTCGCCTCCATGCTCAACCTGCAGCAGCTGTGCGGGCCCAAGTGCAACAACCTCAAGGTGAGCTCTCGCCTCCATGCTCAACCTGCAGCTGCTGTGCGGGCCCAAGTGCAACAACCTCAAGGTGAGCTCTCGCCTCCATGCTCAACTTCAACCTGCAGCAGCAGCTTAAAACGAACCAGTCTGTTTGTGGCCAGACGGCGTGAAACAATTTGTTTTTTTTTTTTTTTTTTTTTATTAGTGATGGGTTTGCTTTTGACTCTAGTCTAGGTCATAGGACAGAGACAGAGTCTAAGTTGGAGCGAGCTCACCCAGAAGAAGCCTGTTAAGGCACTGGCACTCCCACACTCTGACGGAACGCAGCAAGCTACTTGGCGCCAGACTTCGGTGGGATGGTGGTCGCGAGCCAGGCGGCCCCTTACGGAGCCTTCCACCGCTTATTTTATAACGTTCTTAAAACTTTGTCAAAATAATAGCGATTAATATTGATATAAGAGATTGAAGCAGTTGGGTGACCAATAGTTAACTTGATTCATAGGTAGTGACTTTGGGAGATAAATTATGAAATTGGACGACTAGCATAGATTTACAATATATATAGACTATCTAACCATTAGCAGTGAGTTTGACTGAACGAACTTACACAGTTTCAATCAGGTTACAATGACGTTTGGGCACAGATTAGGTAATAGTTACTAACGTTATGCTAAGATGTTACACTTCACCCCCATACAAATGCAAAAATCCCACGCTCATTTCAAATTCAAAAACACCAAAAATCTAAAACCTATCTCAGAACATTATCCAAGATGATTTTTGGAAGAGCAGTCGTAAGTAGATGTCAAACACGAGACCTTAATGGAGTGATGTGATGCCCTGGTTTGTTTTTTATTTTGATAGGAAAACCAACAGCGAACATAACAAAGTACTCTTAAAAACTATAGAAACAAACAGCCAATTATAGATTTCCACAGAAAGAAAGTGGTCGACTAGTGACGCACTTGTTCGACCAACTTAGCAACTTCTTGCAGCGATTTATGGAGACTAAGACCTTGTCTTGACTAACATAATAGTACATTGTTGTCGAGGTATGGAAAATAAGACTTTGCTGGACGAGTATAGTTTGAAGTCCGAGCCGCAGGCGAGGACTTCAATTATACAAGTCAAGCAAAGTAATTTTCCTCGAGGCTTACATAGTGCTTTTCTCAAAAAAAGGCTAGGAAATGAAAGATTGTACTTCTTATAAAAGTTAGCTAGAGACCACAACACAACGAAACAAATAAAAATTTACAATTTTCAAATAAATTCGCCTGTAAGGCACAGTATTACGTAATATTCAGCCATACTAAATGTTTAGTTCATTCTTTTCTTTTTTAATTCTGGACAGGCAAGGGTCTTCACATCATACAGCCTCGTCTTTAGTTACCTGTTTCATACAAAATTACGTTCCGTTTCTATGAGAGTCATCGAGATAATTTTGAAATCAAATTATGTGGGTTTAGCGTATAACGAATTTATCTTAATGGACACCAGCAAAGGATTTCCATACAACTTTGCTGGCGTGATTTGAGACGTGACAAACAATGTGAAACTTCGCGGTTTCTTTTTTTGAAAGAAATGAACACATTTCCTAGCATGTTTGAGAAAATATATGGTTAATCCTTAGGTGCGTCGTCCGGAGAAGTACGGATGGGAGCCGCGGCGGCTGCTGAGCCAGCTGGTGGACATCTACCTGCACCTGGACTCCGCCGCCTTCCACGCCGCACTCGCTGCCGACGAGGTATACATTCTTCATCTTCTTTTCGTGTGGGACACCGAGTCGTCCAACGACCCGATGAACCCTGGTGTCTGAGTTTTTCAACCGCCTATTACTAGTAGTAGGCCTCTGACATTGTTGTGTAACGACCGCCGACTAAGTAATCATAGACAGCAACCGGGACCGACGGCTTAACGTGCCCTCCGAAGCACGGAACCAACTTTCTTTTCGGACAATCAGGTGGTTCACCCTGCAATGTCCTAACCAGACCGGGAGCAAATTCACAAAGTGATAAATATCAACTTTGTGAGTGCCCCACCGAGAATCGAACTCGAAACCTTTGCTCAGTTTGCTTTGGCTCAGGCAGTCGCAGTACCACTGCGCCTCATCGGCTGTTAACATTATTTATTACATACAATCTCTTACATATCACGCCTATAATCACGGGGTAGGCAGAGCGTAAACGGCTGCAAAAACGGACATTTACGCCACTTCTGACAAATATTTTAGAGCCATTCGGTAAATTGTGTATCGCCATAGTGACATGTTGTCAGCCCATCGCCTGAATTTGCAATACACACCCTCGAGTCCCTTAGTCGCCTCTTACGACTCCCACGGGAAAGAAATGGGATGATGCTATTCTAAGCCGGCATCACACGGTATATTTATTTGTTGACTGAAAATATGAAGGACCTCCCACACAAAATAACACAACAATTTTTTTATATTTAGACCTTTTTTATTGGGTAAGTCGTTCAGCTTAACGTGTAGAACTCGCTTTTAAAATGTTTGCACTGAATGTAATAGTATCTTATATTTATTAGGTTTTTTACATATCAATTTTCTGGATAGCGGTCAGTGTTAAGTGGAAAGATGTAGATGTACCTTCTGGGAATGAGGCGTGATTGTATGTATGTATGTAATTTTTCTCCAATTTGCTCGGAAATGGCTTCATTACTTTAATAGTACATTGTTGTCGAGGTATGGAAAATAAGACTTTGCTGGACGAGTATAGTTTCAATTATACAAGTCAAGCAAAGTAATTTCCCCGAGGCTTACATAGTGCTTTTCTCAAAAAAAGGCTAGGAAATGAAAGATTGTACTTCTTATAAAAGTTAGCTAGCGACCACAACACAACGAAACAAATAAAAATTTACAATTTTCCCACCAATTGTAATTTTTTAAAATAAATTCGCCTGTAAGGCACAGTATTACGTAATATTCAGCCATACTAAATGTTTAGTTCATTCTTTTCTTTTTTAATTCTGGACAAGCAAGGGTCTTCACATCATACAGCCTCGTCTTTAGTTACCTGTTTTATACAAAATTACGTTCCGTTTCTATGAGAGTCATCGAGATAATTTTGAAATCAAATTATGTGGGTTTAGCGTATAACGAATTTATCTTAATGGACACCAGCAAAGGATTTCCATACAACTTTGCTGGCGTGATCTGTGACGTGACAAACAATGTGAAACTTCGCGGTTTCTTTTTTTGAAAGAAATGAACACATTTCCTAGCATGTTTGAGAAAAAAAAGAATACGTCAATGGGCTCATTTATGTAGTCAAGGCGCAGAGGCCTGTAATAGAAATTTCCGGACTAGGCCGGAAAAAAAAGGTTCTTTAACTTCACACTTTCGTGTTTAGGTGTTTTATGGTACACAATATCATGTTCAGGAACACTTATACAGCGCGCGTTCCACTTTTTAAATTCTACCAAAATGGGACGCGCTTGGGCGCGCGCATGCGCGGTGCGACGGTGCGAGGTTGTTTTGGCGCCAATTTGGTTTGGCGCTAAGTCACGAAAATTTTGGCTTTTCTTCTGTGTAATTGAGTGAAAAGTAAACAAGGAAAATGAGTTCATCGGAAGATGAATTTAACTCTACGCCGCCAGATATAGCTGAAGAAGCAAAACTATTATCAGAGAACCTTTTACCAGCAAAGTCGAGGCAGAGGTATGAAAAGGCATACGAAGAATTTATTCAATGGAAAATTAATTATTTTCTAAAATTACTGTATTATTATTGTTATTTCCTTGCAAATGAGAGAAAAGTATTGTACAATCCACGGCCGAAATAACAATTTCTGGTCTAGTTTACTTTAGAAGGCCTCGACTTCGTCTCGGCCTTCCAATGCCACTCCACCAGAAATTGCCTTATACTCGGCCTGTGACGTAATGTACTATTCCGGAGATGTAAGTTTTCGACCATTCAATAACTATATGAATACCGTTGCAGCGTTCGTTCCGGCCGCAACTGTTCTCGGAGGCGGCGGCTCGGCTCGCGCGCTCGTGCATCAAGACGCCGTCTGAAATAGAGCGGTTCAAGGCACTAGCCGACAACGCCTATCAGATCGTCTGTAAGTATTATTACGACGGCACCACATGTAAATATGTAAGTCACTACAGGCCATTCCCAATAAGCTATATTCTACAGCTGGCCATTCCAATAAGCTATATTTGACAGCTGGCCATCCCAATAAGCTATATTCTACAGCTAGCCATCCCAATAAGCTATATTTCACAGCTGTAACATTCGTGCTAATGCTATCGCAGAGATTGCATTTTCCTTTGTTGAAATCTCTTTTAGTAAGGAACAGACCACTGTTTAATATGGCTATTAAAACGGCTATATATAGATAACTATGAAATATAATATTTATGAACACCCATTTTTTACTAGGGGTAAGCTTAAAACCAGCAGTGTGCTGTGCCTACACCCATTTCAGCTCATGTTGTACATTTGTGCTGAATTTATTGATTGTTGTGCCTAAGATGTGATGCGAAATAAATATATTTGTATTTTTGTATTTGTATAACCTTACTGTAGAACCAATTTTTTACATTAATTTGACCCAAACGGGTCAAAACATCAAGATCAACTTATTCGTTTCGTTCCGCTTTATGGCGGTCCATTGCGACAAACGAGGAACCTCAGTTTTAAAATAACTAAACTATGTCTCCTTTTTATACACTAATATACAATTCAACTGACCTTCGATATGATAAGTCTCACGAAAACTGACGTTTATTTATTATTAAGGATAGGTTTGCTCTTGACTCTAGTCTAGGTCAAAGGACAGAGACAGAGTCTAAGATGGAGCGAGCCCACCCAGAAGAAGCCTGTACACTCTTACTGTAGTTATTACGATTAAGGAGATTATGTTATTATTCTTGCAGTATCGAACCAGCAGAAGAGCGATGAGTTTGCAGACGCGCCGGAGGAGTTCCGCGACCCGCTCATGGACACGCTCATGACCGACCCTGTAATGCTGCCCTCCGGAAAGGTACGCCTCTATCCTAAAAACCTTTTATTGTTCCTCTTGTTTTATTTCATGCTACCTGATCCCCTAGTTTTTATTTTATGCTACCTTCTTCCCTTTAATGCTACCTGTTCCTCTCATTCTAAGTATTTCGTGCTATATTTAAATTATTGTGCTATATTAATATTTCGTGCTATCTGTTCCTCTAATTCTATTTCATGCTACCTGTTTCTCTTTTTTTTTCATGTTACATATTTCCCTTGTTTTATTTCATGCTACCTGTTCCCCTTGTTTTATGTCATGCTACCTGTTTCTGTTGTTTTATTTCATGTTACCTGCTCCCCTTGTTTTATTTCATGCAACCTGTTCCCCTTGTTTTATTTCATGCAACCTGTTCCCCTTGTTTTATTTCATGCTACCTGTTCTCCTTGTTTTATTTCATGCTACCTGTTCTCCTTGTTTTATTTCATTCTACCTGTTCCTCTTGTTTTATTTCATACTACCTGTTTCTCTTGTTTTATTTCATGCTACCTGTTCCCCTTGTTTTATTTAATGCTTGCTGTTCCCCTGGTTTTATTTCATACTACCTGTTCTCCTTGTTTTATTTCATTCTACCTGTTCCTGTTGTTTTATTTCATGTTACCTGCTCCCCTTGTTTTATTTCATGCAACCTGTTCCCCTTGTTTTATTTCATGCAACCTGTTCCCCTTGTTTTATTTCATGCTACCTGTTCCCCTTGTTTTATTTAATGCTTGCTGTTCCCCTGGTTTTATTTCATACTACCTGTTCTCCTTGTTTTATTTCATTCTACCTGTTCCCTTGTTTTATTTCATTCTACCTGTTCCTCTTGTTTTATTTCATGCTATCTGATCCCCTTGTTTTATTTCATGCTACCTGTTCCCCTTGTTTTATTTAATGCTTGCTGTTCCCCTGGTTTTATTTCATACTACCTGTTCTTCTTGTTTTATTTCATGCTACCTGTCCCCCTTGTTTTATTTTATGCTACCTGTTCCCCTAATTTATATGATTTTTAAACAAATTTTATCTTGTTTTTTAGGTGATGGATCGGTCAGTTATCCTACGGCACCTGCTCAACAGCGCCACCGACCCCTTCAACCGACAGCCGCTCAGCGAGGACCAGCTCACACCCGGTATGTCATACACTTGCAGCTGTTGTGCTACAGTAGGCACGTGAATTCACATGCAGTAGATGGCGAATCTATTTGCATGCTTATCGTGTGTAAAACTACACGAGTCGACCAAGTCGAAATTAAGAATAAGGCGAAGCTAACATTTCCGTGTTTTTTTTTTAAACCGCTGTTCACACTTAAAGACGGAGACTACAAGATAGCACAAATACAAATACAAAAGCCTTTATTGCTGATGAAGTAGTTACATTTCACTTTATTACATTTACATTGCACATCAGTCCGTTCCATCAGCGTGTCCTGATGACACGTAGGCCTCCTCTAACGCCTTCCATTTATTTCTGTCCCTGGCTGTTCTTAGCCAGAGAGAGCCAGCAACCGTCTTTAGATCGTCGGCCCATCTTTTAAGCTGTCTACCCCTTTTACGCTTGGTGTTATATCTTGGTAGCCATTCAGTGAGTGTTTTCACCCATTTTTCAGGTGACTGCCTTAGCATATGGCCAGTCCAGCGCCATTTGAGTGTGTTGCATTTCTTGTTGACATCCTCGAATTTAGTGACTTTGCGTATCTCAGATGCACGTTTCCTATCGATTCTTTTGTATCCGAGGATGCTCCTTTCCATACCTCTCTGGGCGGTTCTAAGTTTGTTTTGTAGTTTTTGGGTAAGGGCCCAAGTTTGGCAACCGTATGTCAGTATAGGTAACAGACATGCGTTGAACAGTTTCCTTTTTATATTCATCTTATAGTTTTTGTTCTTCATGATATCTTTGAGAGCCCAATATCTCTTCCATGCATTTGTTATGCGTCTATCAATTTCATGTGGCATCTGGTTTTCAAATGAGATGAGCTGTCCCAGGTATATATAGTTTTCTACATACTCTATTTCTTCATTATCAACACAGATTTTTGTTTTAGTATTATTAGTCATTATTTTTGTTTTTGACTTGTTGATATTTAAACCCACCTCTTTACTTCTGCTACTCAGATCTTGGAGCATTGATTGTAGTATCCTTGGGTCTTCTGTCAGTAACACCAGGCCCCTATTTAATAAAACTGACTATGCGACAATTATGTCATGGTTGACAATTCCGACAATTTGACAAGTTTCTGTTCAATAATACTTACAGGTGACAAAATTGTCATGGTGGAAAATTTACAAATATGTCGGATTATCGTGACAATTTGACAATTTTCTGTTTAATAAAACTTTTTGCGCGACAGGTGACAGGTGACAAATTGTCGTGAAAAACTTGTCGATTCTGCTTTATTAAACGGGTAATTGTCGCGACATATTGACATATTTGTAGAATTGTCGGATATTATTGACAGGTGTCCCTACCCTATGTCGCGCTATCAATTAAAGCTTATAAAAGCTTAATTTTTACAAAAATGGTGCTTAAGTCTAACAGCGGAGTAGTGATGCCAAACAGTAAATCTTTATTGTTAAATATAAGCCCCAAAGTGGTAATTTTATTGTTCATATCCATAATTGAAAGGTATCCAAAAACAAGAATTATAGTCACAAAAACCTCTTATTCGAATAAACATTAAAATTGTATAAATTATTTTAGTGAACCCTCACAAGATTCCATAAATTAAATATTTGACAATTTTGTCAGTAGCCGACAAATATGTCACGATTATGCGACAATTTTGTCACTGACAATTGTCACGAGCCTCGACCATGGTTTTTGATAATTGTAGAGTTTTATTAAACGCATTTACAATAGCGACAATTTGTCAATACTTTACCTGTCGATTTGTGACATAATTGTCATTTTTATTAAACGAGTTTACCATGACAATGCGACAAATTTGTAGGTTTTTGACAATTATGTCGGATTGTCAGCTTTATTGTACAGGGCCCAGGTCATCTGCAAGATAGCACAGAGTGTTGCAAAAAAAATGAGGTGTTACTACAAAATCAAATTAGACACCCATCAGGTCGTCTGCCTACTGGTCTGTGAAGGGAAATTCGAGTTACCCAAATAATATCTACCACTTACATGACTCTGAATGTTTTACAGCAATAAATTCTACCTTCTTCTTTCGTGTGAGTCACCGAGTCGACGCACAACCCGTTAGACCTTGGTTTCAGAGTTAACCGCCTTCTACTACTAGTAGTGTAACGACCGCCGTCTAAGATAAATATAAATAAATAAATATCCTGAACAATTCACACAGCGCCATCTACTCCCAAAGTAAGCAAAGCTTGTACTATGGGAACTAGATAACTGATACTAATACATAAAATACTTTTTATTTTGTAAATAAATATACATATTAGACATAGAAACACCCATGATGATGAATACTATAACGTATTCGTTTGTATTTCCAGCGACGGAGCTGAAGGAGCGCATCATCCAATGGCAGCGCGAGAAGAAGTCCTCGTAAGCGACACTCCGCCAACGCACAAGTCTGATGTATATACCCGTCACTCGACAGTCGACACATCGCCGGTATTCCGGCAACGGACTATTGTCCTTGGGGGCGCTGATCCAGATGTACACATGTATTTTCGAAAATTGGTCAAGCGAAAATAACTTTTCTTAGAAAACATGGTGAACGTATAAAATGTTGTGGTCTCGTAACTGTTTTTATTTTCTGTTCTTGAATATATTTATTTAAAAAAAAATTACTTTCCTATTAAAAAGACACGAACAGGTTAGTATAGGCGGTCCAAAATGTTCTCGCTTCTTTCTACTTACCCACTTTTTCTAAGCCAAGTTGTTTGTTATCATTATTATGATCTATGATCTTATTTTTCAATCGATCAAGTTTGGTAAATACACATTGTAAACATGTGCAATCATTAAGATAGGCGTCACACATGATGATTCTGGTGAACGATAACCCGTAAATTTTATAACCCTGTGCAACATGTGAGAATTCTTTTTTTGCGTCTACTTAAATGTTGTAATTTCAATAGTCATTTCAGCAGACTAATGAAGCCTGAATATTTTCGGTCTTGTTGTCCGAAAGTTACAGACTGCGGTGTTTTTTATTTATTAAAGCGTACGCCAGAATCGACACCATTGACGTGGCATTTGAGAATGTTTCAGCAGCCCTCGCTCCACATGAGTGTATGTGAGATTATACTAAGTATGTTTCAGTGCGAATGTTCCGTGCTTGAGATCTCTTTGTCGGTCAAGTTTCTTTACACCCAACACCGCGCAATCGGACGTTAGAGTTTTGTCACCTTAAATATTGTTTTGTAACTATCGCACTTGAAATATTTGTTTCTGTGATTTTTTACGACAAATTATTTAATATTTTCGTACCCTTAAATCAATAAATCTACGGTTTATAGTCGATTAAATATGCATTAACTATTTTATTGAGACATCACATTTAGAAGTATTTTGAAGGCCTAAAAATCGGCGCGCAGGGCCGCGTGGGTCCGCGGTTTGTCCGCCTGCGGGCGCGGCTTGTCCGCATGCGGGCGCGGCCCGATGCCCGACCGCGCTGACGCCTCACTCGATGCATTTTATGGAATGTCGAGATCGCGTGAAAGTAATAAGTTTAGTATATTATCCCCCATTAGTCTAACTAATGCTTTTACTATAAACATAGGTATTGTATGGAATGTTGAAGACTTTATTTTTGTGCAAAATGAAGATTAGAAAATTATTATTTTATGGGTTTGATTACTATATTTACATATACTTAGTGATATTACATTTAGTTCTCTTATCTCTCGATATATTGACGTGATTCGTTCCTTTACATTATTTTCTTGAAATGTTTTTTCATCTTTGATTACATTACTCATATATTAGTATCAGTAGAATAGTACTCCTTAGTAAATATATAAAAAATATCTCAAATTAATCTCCAATCACTGCCAAGCCAATCCAAGCTTAGTAAATAGCAGGCATTCCTAGTACATCCATTTCTTTTTTAAATTACTTGGTCTCACTTGTATGATAATTTGACTTGTATTTATCTTTATATTATGAAGATTCTATGATAAAGGTATCTTATGTTGATATGTCCCTAATAAATATGATAAATGTGATATAAGATTTTCATTTTAACAACATAAACAACATTATTATTATAAATAAGTTTAATTTCTTAGTATCATACAACAAGTTACTCAATAAATTATTGTCAATGATTGCAAATAAGAGATTCTGATACAAAATACTTACTCTATGTAATGCTTTGAGTTGAATCTCAAACAAAAGTATTTTATAGCTTTTATCATACTCAAGAAGAGGTAGTTTGACTTACCAACAAAATTAAATTAAGGTTACACTGAGTGTTAACAATAAATACAACAAAACTCTTACAGACATTTGGATTACCTTCAAAACAACTTTTGTGTTTCTGTTTACTAGAAACCATCTAAGATATACCAATTTGAAACTATTCTAAGCAAATCATATTTTTAGACTTTAGTCCTTTACATACATTAACATAACAATATTTTATAAAATTTGTACGTTCAGTGAAGGCTATATAGGCAGTCTGTGTTTTCTTTAATAGAACATTTTGATTAAGTACAATTTTTAATCCATAGTCTTAATTACCGCAAAAAAGGTAGCCTGTATGCAAACAAACATGAAATCACATACAACATGCCAAAATAGAAATTCAGCCTAGCAGTTTGGCGAGGCACATAGCGCATGGTGTCCGGACACCTAAACCTCCTCTCTAAATCAAAAGCTCGAGGTAAAGTTAACAATGGTAATAAAAACCAAAAAGAACATTTTACAGAGGCTACTACAAACATAATGTATGGAGTGAACAACAAAAAAGCATATAACAAATAAGATGCCGTTGTGCCAATCAATATGGCCAGAGTCACAATCTCCGCCTTACTGTCTGTCTCTAAATCTCTAGTGTTATTACTATGCAAAATAGCTTCAGTATTCAAAGCCAGAGGTATAGTGTAATAAATAATAGGCCAATCAACTCTGCCTGTTTGTGATAGAAAAGCAAACACAACAGATACAGGGCCAAATATGACTAGAGCTAGTATATCACCTAAAGCTATGTACTTCAAACCTATCCCTCCAGTATACAAAAAAGAAGAAGATAGGCCACCAAAGTAGACTAAAGCTAAGTGCTCCATGCGGGCTGGTGATGAGACCACTAATGGAACAAAAAATGCACAACCTGCCATGTATAAAATAGCACCAAGTGAAACAACTTCATCTATACTTAGAATATGATCAACTAGAGTTCTATCATCAGATTTTCGATTGTCAATACCTTTTACAAAATCGAAATACGTGTTGACGACGTTTCCAGCGCCGTGTACCGGCAGCACTGTACAAATGGTGAGTAGGAGCGTGATCCAGCTGAAACCGGCGTCGCCTGGCAGGCGATAGGCGAGCGCAGCGCCCAGCATCGTCGGCAACAAGCTTGCACTGAGAGACCACGGCCGCAGTGCCAGCACGTATGTGCGCACTTTCATGAGAGGACTACGTGTAGACAACCGTTCCTCCTTCGGTTGTTGCAAGAGATTTCCTTCCGCAGTCGCACTGTCTTCCGCTTTGATCTCGGTCTCCATTGCGAAACGTATTCTATTGTGTAGGTTTATTGTAAACTTTTAAAATATATCACAACAGTAGTTGTCTTGATTAGAACACAGATTTAAACACGTAATGAGCTTGAATTCCATAAGAAAAGGGTAAAATATGTAAAATAAACAAAATTCCCGTTATGACAGCAAACTGGATGACCGTGTTTTTTTTTTATAAGGCGCTATATGAACATTCGAGGAAGAACACTGAAGAATGACAACAACGTCAGGTTATTCTCACTTCTGATCCCTAAAAGCTTTGAATTATTCAGTCGGTTTCTTCTCCAGGTTTCTACCTAAGCCTTTTTATTTCCTACCTTTAGCTGATAATTACTGAGTAATAATTATTTTTTCTTTCTAGCCTACGGATATACGGCTTCTAAGTTCACAATTATAGCACAAATCTTGCAACATAAGTGCGACGCAATTTTTATTTGCCATTATACGCAGATAAGTTTAAAAAATGACACGAATAAATTAGATTTTTAGTGTAATTAAATTATAACGTTCAGGATTTGAAAAAAATATCATATTTCTAAAATAATCAGTACTGTTTATCTAAAATCATCTTAGAATATAGCAAGATTCATTCAATTTATTATTCTTATAAACTGTAAACAATATTTACCGTAGACAGAAACGTTGGTTGAGTTTAGTTAGCACTGCAGCACTACTTTCGTTGGTAGATTTTGGACTCTATTGCAAAAGTAATAACATCATAATTCATTTACTTTACTGCACACATTTTTATTTAGGTGTTCCCACGGTGTTCCACTCAGCTCCATTCCCACAGATGAATAAGATTCCATTCCGCATGGAACAAACGAAAAAGTGAAAAATATAAAAGTAATAGATAATTTATTTCTTATTTTAGAAGCCAGAAGATATCTGATACAGTGTGAGTACCTAGAATTTAAGGTTTCAGTAAATTAGCCTGCACAACTCACAAACATATCTGAATACACCAAACGTGCAAAAAGAAAACAAGTGTAGGTACCTACTTAAAATCAAGCAAATTTTGTCTACGTACGAGTATATAATAAAGTAAATTTCATGCCTTTTACCTAAAACGAAATAATATTTTTTATAGGTTATGTTTTTATGTATAGATATAGGTGTTGGTTTTTTTTGTTACCTGCTTGTTACTCGTCTTTTTTTGGCTTATCAACTCCAATGTCAAAAGGTATCCCAAATTTTTGTAATATGTTTCAAGAGTGACAAGATTATGTATGTTATCATTACTAGCTAGTCTACATATTATATATAGATTACTAAACAACAGCTGGTTCGAGTTGGAGTGCACTAGTGCAAAAATACAGCAAAAGTTTGGCAACAGTTAAGTGCACCCACCCAATCATTAATAAAATGGAATACCTACTTAGTATAGGTACATACTGAGTTTCCCCGCGAAATATGGACTTTTTACGCAACCTGCCTAATTTTGTGGGGTTAGGACTTAGCATTAGGAATTTGGCCCACTAGAAACTTGTTAGGTAGGATTACCACCTTCTAATATATGATACAGAAAAGGTAGGAGGATTCACATGTGCACCACACTACTTCACTTACTTTCGTCAGTTTAATTAATTTGGTGACGCGTGCACAAATGCTATCATTCAATCCTAAATAAAACTAGCTTTAAATATGTTTTCTCCAACACAAGCTTTAATTTACCAAATTTTTATTTATAAACTAAACTACTACTTATTTATAAATTAACATAAAGCAAGAACGCACCTACGGCTGTAGAGATTAGAGGTACCTACTTAATGCGAGTGGTGCCGCAAAACTAGCGCCATTTTACGAGAAAATCATTTATCTTTATGCAAACAATACACTAGAATGTCATTTGCTCAAGTTTTTGGTGTTGTCCTTCCTAAAGCAAAATTAAAACCTGCGAACGCTATTGCTGTAATTAAAGTTATGGATGAAAGTGCCAAAAACGGCCGCGAATATTTCACCGAGTTTGTTTGAATTGAAAATTAACTAAAAGAACTAAAACTTGTGCAAAGGACATTCAGTCTGTTGTATTTTTTGTATTTGTAAGCCCTAGATTAAACATTAAGATTACACTAAAAACTTGTGCAAAGTACTTCAAACAATACCGCATTATTTGAATGAAGAGATATAGGTTTCTTTCGTGTATTATACTTATAAATATAAACCTTCCTTTTGAATCACTCAATCCATTTTAAAACCATCAATATTTGTTGCGTGGAAGATCTAAGCATACGACGGGACACCAACACCATCCACAAGGAAGCGAGCGACTTACTAACAATGTAGTAATAATAACGAAATAACTGTAAATAAACAAGACAAGAATAAAAAAAACTACTACTTATCTTTTTTGTTTTCTACAAAATCTTATCATTTAAGAAATAAGATATACCTACTCTTGTTATTTTAAACCATAGTCATTAATTCATGACTGTTGTATTTGTAACTTTTTGAATTCCACAACATTTTCATTAACTAAATTTTATTCGTACTGTAACGTGCAAAATGTTTACTAATTATACACAAAAAGTTCTATTTATAATTAATTATAATACAGCTATAGCAGCCCCTTTCGCTGCGTCGCCTCCAGACGTGAACACTAAAGGCAAACTGTAATAATGTTCCACAGCCCTTTGTAGCACTGGATTTCTGGATAATCCTGTATTAACATATTTCATCCTCACTGGTTTTTTGCACCTGTCAAGTATTTCTCTGAAACGGTAAAGAGTTGCAGAGAGAACAGTCCCCTGAGGAACTCCGGCATCAATGGCCATAAGGTTAGAGGAGCAGCCGTCAATGACTACTCTGATGGACCATTCACTAAGGAAGTCTGAAATCCAAGTACAAAAATCAGCTGGGATGCAACAAGCAGGAAGTTTGCTGAGCAGACTTGCATGCCAGACACGGCAAATGTTTCGCCGTTTTTCTCAATGGCTTCGCCCCAGCAGTGCGTGACATAAGAAGATCACCAATAGACCGCCCCTGACGAGGGCCATATTGACGGTCACTGAGAAGATCATTGTCTTCAAGGTAGATCAGCAACTTAGTGTTCAGTACCCTCTCCATGACCTTGCATAGGATGGAGGTAATGGCAATTGAACGGTAATGGGCAGGGTCAGCACGATTGAGACAGCGGGAAATCCTTTTCTCGAAAACTCTTCTGAATTGTACAACATTAATACGAAAATGGTGGCGCCTATTGAAGTGGTTCAGACAGTAAAACAAATTGAAAGCAAAGGAAAATAATTTTACCAAAATTTTTGCAAAGAATGATTTATTGAAGCCAAAAGTATACACGACCCATTACCTCAGAACATATTCCCTCTTTTACATAATATAAATAAAATACGAGAATCTAAAGCCAAATCTAAAATATGTTCCCTTAAAAACGACTCAGTTTAGTAAACTTTATATTGCAACCTGAGAACATAGAGCAAGAGACGTTGATACATTATTTTCGCATGAAAATCAAAGCAGTCCTCCTGCTCTATCAGCTTTAGGTTTGATGAGATCTAGTGTGAAATCTGACATGCTGAATGTCAGATTTCACACTAGATAAAGAGTTGGATAATGTTGAAAGACTGGACGTGGTTTGTGATACATACAAGAAAGGCAGTTTCAAAAATTCAACCCGAAAAAAACGAGGTACTGGCACACGTGTGTTAGTTGGTGAACAAACAAGAATTCCAAAAGGCTGGTGAAACTTCCTTCGCGAAACATCAAATAAAGGAGAGCTTTACAACCTTTTGTCATCTCATTGGCACTCAGAGATAGACTTACAAATGGGTAAAGAGTTCATCATAACCGATGGCGAAGAAGCTCTAAGTAAAACCACTCCAATTGAAAATTTGGCACCGTGCAACCACGAGGAAGCCGACACACGGATAATGCTTCATCTTGCTGATTCCGTGCTGAAAGGACACGACAAAATCATAGTACGAACAATCGACACGGACGTTGTAGGTACTAGCCATATCTTGCGTTCCAAAGTTAGAAGGCCGAAAGGAACTATGGGTACACATTGGCCCAACAAAAGCGGAAAGTAATTCATATTCGCCACAATTTGCCACTTGTGAACTATAAGTACTAAATATAAATGTAAAAAAATAATGTATGACGAGGGAAAAATTTAACAAGTGTCCATAAATTATTGGTATATGATTTTCCTTCTGTAAAATAATGCGATTATACCTCTTTTTTACGTTCCGGTATACGCAGTAATATGCTATCCGGTATCCGTCCGGATAGTAAAAGTAAGGGCGGATACCGGCTAGTTACCGGATATCTGTCTCACCACTAGAAACTTCCTACCGGCCGATATGGATTTAAATGGGCGTGTATGTAATTAGTACTTAAATGGCAATGTTTTACTACAAAATCTCGTTCCAACTCTGAATAGAAAACCGAGTGACGTCCGCAGACCGTCCGCAAGAATGAGAAAGGTACGTGCAATTTTATTTTATTTTAGTTGAAAAGTAGTATTATGTATATTCAATGTTAATGTTTTTATAATGTGCATTAAATGAGCTTTTGAAAAATATTTTTTTTAAACAAAGTTTCATACAAAATTATTAAAATATGTGGGTTTGTTTACATTTCGTTTCGACTAAAATTTTATTATTTTAAGGATTGCGACTTATTTTGCTAGGGAACCCTAAAAAACTGGTATGGGGAATGAATTCAGCATCATTTATTTACCTGAAAACGACACCAAACTTATCTCAAAGGTCCAAACCAATCCCATAGAATTTTTTTTCTGAGCGCCGGACGCGCTGCACTTTGAGCCCCCCCTCCCCCCACCTGGCGCGGGGTAGCCAGTGTCTACCGGGTGATCTGGGTTCATGTAGGCGTATATTACATTTGTTCCAAATGGCATTGCTCTACATAAAAAAAACAATGTTTCTCTACATAGAAAACCAGCTACTGAACCATTTCCGACAATTCGTTTAATGTTTGCGTTTTGACAAATTTCTTTGGGCATCATACTATGCAAGTTTTCTATCAAACTATCGCAAAGTGACCTAAATACCTGGCCTAGTTGAATGTTCGAGAGATCTATATTTTCTACTGCAGCTTTAGCCGTAGGCAAATGCCTTTCACCTAACAAATGTGGGCTTATCTTCATACTTGTAGTTTCCGCTGGCACTGCCATCCCAAGAGCAATGACTTTTTCCCACACTCTAGATTGCGGAATAGGAGCGCCTAAGTCCAGCATCCATTGTTGGAGCATTTTCACGAAAGTTGCAAGTACGTTTCCTCCGTTCAATGATGCAGCAACTACTAAATAAGCATTGTTAAAGTACGGTAAATGCTCTATTGTACTGTAACCTAGATCGGTTATGCTCTTTACAACAATCGCAATTTGAGCAGACGTTGAGATATTCAAAACAGCATCTTGTTCATTTTCTAAGGTAGCCAAAATCGAACACTGCAAATCACCCATAGCTGCACCAATAGGTGTTCCTTCAGGGATACCATTCCACGATGCATCTAGTTTTCCAACACACTGTCCACTTTTAACAACCTTAGGCAAAAGATTTACTGGAAAGTCAATTGATTTTAGGATTTCAACATTCCATTCATTGGTCTCCGTATTGAAGTAACCCCAACTGGCTGCATTTTGATCTGACGTTATAGGAGTTTCCAAACCGCTTATCATAGCAACCACGAAATCTTGTACAGTCGCTGCGTAGGTGAATTTCTTCAGTTTTTCCGGCTTATTTTTCAGCATCCATAAAAGTGTAGCACACCCATATCCGGAATAACAGTTCAGATGCGAATCCGGTTTTGGTAATGATTCCAAAAAATCTGGCTTACACCTTGTATCCTGCCAGGTATACAGTGCTGACATATTTTCTCTGATACCTTCGAATCTTACTACGACACCATCCTTTTCAACCTTTTCCCAGGCACTGAAAATAATATAATATACTGAACGTTAGAGTGAATTGGCGATACACAATTTTCCAAATGACCCTCAAATATTTGATAGGCGTGGTGTAAATGTCCGTTTTCTGCGGCCGTTTACGCTCTGCCTACTCCGCAAGGAATTATAGGCGTGATATGTATATTTTAGAGTAAATTAATAATAACCAACTACAACACTTAAATTATATAAAAATATTTGCCATGATCTAATTGATTGTAGATTTTCAAGTTGTCGAGATTCCAGTAACAACCAAACTCATTTATATCTTTGAACTTACTTTGTATTACAGTTGCTTTATTTTTTTTGTACTTACATACGTATAAACTATGTCAAGTTTTTATTACGATCTACATGAGCTGCATTCTTGTTGTTGTCAATTAATAAAACGCGTCACGAAAGTTAATAAATACCAGACTTGATTAATTACTCGCACACGCACATAACATAACACTCATAATTATCACTATACTGACCCGGCTTTCCAAAGAACAACTCCGTGCATTTGGCCACAGACTCCTATCTTTGTCACATGTCGTAGAACATCTCTGGGAAGTCGTGACACACAGTAATGCACGGCAGAAACTATTTTGGGAACATCCTGCTTGTTCCCCTCTATACCTTGATCGCTCGGTATATTTGCCGCTGTATCCTTATTTTGTTTAGCAACTATTTCTTTTGTTGTTGGATCGTAGACGCACACTTTGACTGAAGTTGTGCCGATGTCCATTCCCAATACATATTGTTTCTCAGCCATGTTTCACTCAGAAATCGTAATGTTATTTTGAGATCAAACTCGCGTTTATGATGTGCGTCCGACTCGGCGCGATAGTTGATTGAAAACGCTTGATTGCGGTAGTATGCTCTGTTGTCAGCGCGATGCGGCTAGCGGTGCGCGGTGTGAGGTGAGGTGGAGGTGGGTGGGTGGTCTGGTGAACGAGACGCGCGCCGGCTTCAAAGTCGAATTACGTAAAGAGCAGCTACACTGTTTGTATATAGCTCCTATCTTTTCGAGTGCTTACATGTTTATCGTACACTTCACCACGTATTTATTATTATAGCCAATAAATAACCTCTGCCAATATTGGCTGATAGATAACAGAGCACAATTTTCACTTTGGTGGTAATTATTATTAGACTATTCACGCAAGTACGGTACCTGAAGTGCCTAAAATAATGGTCCCATATAATTGCAAATCACGTGCACAAACGATTACCTTAACTGCCTGCTTGTTAAAAATTATACCGTTGTAGCATAAACTTAGTGGTAATAAATAAGAAAGAACGTTGTAGATATGTTATTCTTGCAACGTTCTTTCGAAAAAAAATTCACGCGAGACAATTTATTACCAGTTGTGCTAAAATATAACACGTCACGCGCGACATTAATTTTTTGTATAAACCGTGAAACATAACTTCGTTAAAAATTAGTTTACGATATGTTGATTTTACGAGGTTTTCTTCATGATACCACAACATTTTAAGGTTAACAGTAAACAGTAAATTTGCTTTTATTTCACAGAATGGGAAAAAGAAACAAGTCTCGTAAAATTGAAGATACTCCAATTAAAAAGAAGAAAACCGATCAAAGTAATAGTAAAACAGATCTTAAACTGCCAATAGATCCAGCTACAAGTAACATAACAAAACAGAATAAAAGTAAAGACAAGAAGAAAATTCAAGAAGGTAATGCAGAAGTGTTACTTGAACATGCGCAACTTAAAAACATGGAGGTAAACCAAAATCAGGCTACAGCTACAACTACAAGTAATACAACGCAGAATAAGAACAAGAAGAAAAATCAGGAACTGAATGCAGAAGTGTTGGAAGAAGATGCAAAACTTGACGAGCTTGTCCCACAACTTGAAAAGGTAGAGAAGAAAAGGAAATTAAAAAGAAAAGTTAATCACTCTTTAGGCAGTAATAGTGGCAAATCCAAGAAAATAATATTTGTGGATGATGAGCCGCAATTAGTTCCGTCTAATAAAGGAACAACTAACACAGAGAATAAAAATAAGTTTTTAAATGACGAGGAAGCAGAAGTTAAAGATGAGGACATTGACAAATTTTGTGATGAGTTAGATGAAGAGGACAATAAACAGTATGAAAATTGGGTTAAGTTAATTGAAGCAAAATTACACGAAAATAAAAAGTCTAAATAACTTATTTATGTGGTTTTATTGAGGATCTAATACTAAGCGATCCAGCTTAAACACATAATACACTTGAGTCCTGCTTGAGTCGACTCATTTGGATTTACTTTCGGACTAGATTTACTTATTGTTCCCTTCAAAGTCTAGTCTTTCTACAAGCAGTACGCTTTGAATAGCAGAAGAACTTAGTTAAAATCTTTTAATACAACTACAGAATTTATATGCATTCCATAGAACCAAATAGAACTAAACAACTTTCCTCCAGGAATATATTTTAAGAAAAATGTATTTTTTTTTACTTTCCTTCGTAAATACGGTCGGATGATCGTGATTTTATGAGAGATCGATTTTGTTTTGTCGTTTCTTGATAGGTACCTATGTTCCTAAAATGTTTTTAGGATAAATTTGTTGAGTTTCATGGTTTGCGCCCTATCAGTTTTAAGAGGGTTTTCCCTTACAACCCGTGTTAATAATTACGTTTAGAACAAATAAAGTGTGTAAAGCACGGTACCTATATTATTATTAAAAATCATAGTAATAAACAAGAGTCTTTTATAAAATGGGAATATAAAAGTTATGGAATAACGAACTTTACCTGTGTATCGCCACCGGGAATCAACACCGGGACTTCTGGATCAGACACCCAAGGCTCAGACCACGGTTGTTCTCTGCCAGGCGGCTTATTCCACATAATAAAAAAATAATCACGAAAATAAACTTTATTTATCTGCCTGTGCCTGATACTTATCAAACTACAAGCTACAATTTTTACAGGTGAAAATTCGATGATCTTTGCGTAGTCAGTTAGCCATTATGATACTAGGAATATGAACCGGCTATGCAATGTACGAACAATTTTCACCTGTAGACTTGTAGCCTGTAGTTTCATAACATAGGCACCAGGAATACTAAGAATTTCACCTGTATACTTCTTGCCTGTAGTTCTAACGTAGGCTGTAGTAATTGTTTCGGCTGTATGATCTTTCCCTCTGCTTTAAAAGTTGTGTTTCGTTTGGGCCTCCGCCATGGAATGGAACGTAAATTTCGTTTCCGTTTTTACCGTATAGGTTATTTATGACAAAACGTGGTTAGTTACAACGGTGACATGAAAAACAGACTGGTCTATGGCGACTCGAACAAATATCGGGTGCAACCGTTTTAGCTGGGGCCATTGCAGCCTACCCCGTCGTTCCTGCCTACACTTAATCCTATGACGTCTACAACGGAAAGGACTGTCACACGACTTGTCAACTTCAAAACGTATTTTATGTATTTTAATGTGCTTTTTTAGAAACTAAATCGTTATAGTGTATTCTTTGAACTAAATATTTGTTTACAAGGCAATTAACAGTACTTTAGTCTACATATAGTTAATTTGTGCTTTGTATATTTGGGAGCGAAAAAGAAGAATATATATGAGCTGAGCCTCATCTATCCCAGGCGAAATTGCAAACGGACTGTGAGATTTATGGAATGTTTTGGCAGGACTATCCTATCAAGGGGACCCTGAACCTCACCGAAATTCATGCCTATCTTCTCACAGCTGTACTGCAGATGATCGGAATCAACAAATGGTTATTCTTCTTCGTGTCTATGAGTCCAATTGTTGTATTAGATTAGATAATATTTTGCCAGGCGATGGCAACGGCAGTGTCAGGTCCTCCCCGCTGCTAGTAATGGTAAAAAGCTAAACTATCTACGTTTCGCAAATGATTTGGTTTGTTCTCAGTTAGGTAGGTAATACCTATGTGAAGGAGTATGTTTGTTTTGGACAGATATACTCTATATTCACAACGGGTTGAATGGAAAAAGAACTAGTTATAGGGGTGATGCTTGGAAAAGATTAGTCCTTTAGTGATATGACCATAGCATGGAAAAGGAAATTGGGACACCTGCATTCTACCATGCTTGACTTATAGAATATAGGGGAACATGGGGCACAGTGTACCGTGGGGCACAGTGGACCGTGGGGCACAGTGGTTAAACCGTTATACCTCTACATATACAGCACACACACGATAGTGCGTTCGTGAGTATGGCGTGCTTACACACCCTGTGCATCTAAACTAGTCGCCATCTCAGTTTCGGAGCGGGGGGCCGCGCGCCAACTCACCGGTGGACAAAAAGCCGTCAAACTGAATTTTTACGTGTTTTTGAAAAATGCTTGACGATTAAATGAGCTAAGATTTTGCGAATTTTGATAGTAAGCCATAGAATATAGCTTTTACTTTTATTAATTTCAATAAACTTTGTAACATAGTACCAAATTTTAACTTAATAATCGCAGCCTTAGCCTCTTATTAAAGACATAAAAAAGCTACCAACAGATGGAAGACACTGTGCTTATGGCAGCTTCCACGATAGCCGTTTTAACTTAGCTCACGGTGGACGATTGACGTCGGTGTGCTTGTCGCCTTCAGCAGTCGACTCGTTGACGGCTTTCACTGAAAAATGCTGGCAGGTAGCTAACAGTGTTGTCCAACTTTAGCAGCTTTATACAAACAAAATGATAAATTACCCTCTCCTTGGATCAGAAAATTACTTTTTAATAATATTATCTATATTTTAGGCAACATAGGACCAACATTTGACGTCTTAACCTCTTACAAAATACATATTGTCGAACGGCATCGACTAAGTGACGGCTTCCGCTGACACGTGTACAGTTACTGGCGACTCATTGACGGCTGATGTGCCGCAGTGGTAGTGCAACAACCTGCACTGCAAATCCATAAATTAGATGGTTCCGTGTTTCGGAACGTTAAGCCCTCGGTCCTGGTTGCTGTCCATTACCTTAAAATTGACGGCTTTCACTCACAGTGCCATCCATCCCTAATGGGGCATAGTGTATAGCTATCCATTGTGCCCCATTCTCAAATTAACCACTGTACCCCAAAGGCCCCAATGGACTTTAAAAAACACTAGCAAAAAAATAAATAACTGAACTAGTTTGAAAATAACAATCTACATTTACTATATTCTATGGCTTACTATCAAAACTTACATAATCTTAGCTCATTTAATCGTCAAGCATTTTTCAAAAACACGTAAATATTCACTTTGACGCTTAATTGTCCACTGATGAGTTGGCGCGCGGCCCCCCGCACCGAAACTGAGATGGCGACTAGTTTAGATGCACCGGGTGTGTAAGCACGCCATACTCACGAACGCACTAGCGTGTGTGTGCTGATATGTAGAGGTATAACGGTTTAACCACTGTGCCCCACGGTCCACTCTGCCCCATGTTCCCCTACACCCACGTCAGGGTAACTACTACCAGTACCAGTAAACAATAAAAAAACTACACCCCAGTATACTAGGTTCTACCCAAAAAGACACAGAAGCCCATGCCATATGATCCTAAAAGTTTGTTCCCGCTTTGAAGTCATTAAAAAATAATTTTATACTTAAATAATATTTTAGTTTTATTTGTTCTAAAATACAAGATAATTTTAAAACCTACCTACAATTACATGAACAACTCATATATTCACATTCATATAGTATTTATTGCATAATATCACATGGTAGTAGTACATACAGGTGTAAAAAGTATGACAATTTATAGATACAACAAATGATACCCTTTCTATAGGGTATTGCAACATGAGAGGACACATAAAATACTAGAATTCTTAACTGATAATTAATTTAATTCTATTACGACAACAGTCATTAACCTTTTCGCCGCCAGGCCATTCGAGTAAAAAATTGCAACCAGCGCCACACCAATTTCTTGGGAAAGAAATACTCAATAAAATAGAGATGTCCAACAGTTCATATCGAAAATAAATCTACACTTTTTAAACCGAGTTTTGATTAATCTAAAATCATTACTTTGCCCTCTACTTTTCAGTTCTGATTTCATATAGGTCAAAATAATAATATAGGATAGTAGTAGTAGTGATGGCCTCGTAAACAACACTAGGCATATTCAACAAGTTTATTTTTAGTTCAGTTTTCGATCAGCACTGGCGCAACTCTATTACGCGTCTCTCTATATCGCGTTGTCGGTTATAGACGACTGTGGCGTCGGTGGCATTTCTATATTTTCAAACCCGTAAGACAAATAAGGATGTAATATAGAATATCGATAAAAAAAATTAGAACATCATAGGATTTATGCTGGTATTTATTTTAATATTTTATTGTGACTATTTGTTTTCTTTCATTTCTTTTTCTTATTTTACTTACGTTGAATATTAATTAAAAACGATTTTTAATAGTAATGAACACGATTTAATATAAAATATTTAATAAACATTACTAGTGTCAACATCTTTAATTAACGAAAATAAACAAGTTATAGAATCATGTATAACAATGAAATTGGATCAATAAAAACGAACAAAAAATATTAGTACCTACTGATCTGCTAAGTATAACTTAAATAAATATAATTATGAATACATAATTTGAAATTAGGAGTGCCGACATGCACACTCACTTGTAACATACAAAATTATACCTAACAGATATCAACTGCATAAAAATATACCTATAATATGAAACGAAACTAAATATATGATATAAAATTCACTAAAATCAACATGCATAATCAAAACTTATATTCAAATTTGTACTTAAAAACTATTTCGTTTGAGCTTCTTTTATGGTCGCATAGACTTGGTCCCTAACCTGGTCCAACTTCTCGTCGGGGACTTCTTTTAACATTTCTTTCGTTTTGTTCAAAATAGTTTTTCTTTTGTCAAATTGGCATTCTGAAAAAAAAATGTCATGTCTACTCTAAATAAATAATTAAACTAATAAATTATTACAAGTATAATAAATAACATACGTCTGTTATCAGCATGTTTCTGCGTAGAACTAGGCAAAGGAGCTTCTGCAGCTTCTTTTCTTTTTTGCTTATCTGGAATACACAATAATTGATTAGGTATAAGTTTAGTGTGAGTGTGGCGCCTTACAAACTATGTCACACTCAATGTCATGCCCTACCTCTCCTGCTGCTTGCACACAGGAGGACCTATTTCGAGCCAACCAAAATGCTATTGACGTAGCGACCTTTTGGGCTCAAATACTGTAACACGGGGTACATCGCCATTGACCCGAAAAGAAGAAGAAGAAGAAGAAGTGTAAGTAATTTAAATCTAATGATTTTTAAACGAAAATATTCAGTCACGTATGTATGCCTTTGATGTGGAAGGACAAAATAATAATATAAAGAAACAATGCGAGACAAAATAACAAAGAAATGAAGATAAAGTATATTATTTGACTTTTATTTTGTACATAGATAAGATGTCTTAAAATGCCCTACAGAACTGCGACGGCATATATGTCTATTTTACATAAGGACAACTTTCTGTTAGGGTCAGCTATAGGCAATCGAGGGTCGGGACTGTAATAGAACTATACAGAAAACGAAGCTCCATAGTCTTGAAAAAAATCACACAACTAGCCAATGAAAGGTACATGCCGATGAAACATTCAAATTTAAGTTAAAGCTTATGAATAACTGAGAAAAAAAATCGGAATATCACTAAAAACGTGTAAATCGCACTCCCGTACTGTAACAACTGAGTCGTAATTAACAAAAATTATTAAATTAATTTTATTAAATAATAAAGTTAAAACTATAAGGAAGCCGATACAATCGTCATTTTTTAATAAATACAAACCTATTTTACGTTAAAAAATCACAAACCAACACAATTTTTTCGCTCAAAATCTTCATACGAATTACTATGGAGCATTGCGCTACCTTCAAATACAAGTGCGAGCGCTCGCGCCCTTCAGTAAGCCACGCACCTCCAGGGAGAGAGCACGTCGCTTTACGCCGCATCCAGAGATCGCGATCGAACCGTATACTTACACAAAATCAATGCACAGTGTTCACGTTTTTTTCACGAGTAAGTAAGTATATTTCTTTTATTATTGTATGTGAATAAGCAATGAATTTGATAGTGAGAAATTTTTGTCCCTACGTATTTCTAATTGTTATTTTTGTACCTAGGACCTACAGATTAAAATGAGTACTAAGAACAAAAGTACATACGCCTGTAGAAAAAATGTGCATTGGAGAAAAAAACGCAAACGGTAAGTCAACTCCATAATCTGGGGGTAGCATCGAACGCACTTTACTCATATCAACTTTAGAAAAAAATCGCGTATGTTTCCCTTACGGTGTAGGCAAATGGACAAGGGCTAACTTACAACCGTTTTCGATGTCTTTTCGCGCTGAATCTTTTTTTCATACGGTACTTATATCAACTTGAGAAAAAATTACGCCTGTATCCCTTAGGGGGTAGGCAAATGGACAAGGGCTTACTTACAACCGTTTTCAGATATGTTTTGGCGATAAATTTCATGGGCTGGTTTTACCCCTTGAAATATTACCAAATATTTTTTACACCTTAAAATATAATTTACGAGTATCATGTACTTTTTTGTTTCAGGGTGGTTCTTGGCGCAATTGAAAATGTTGATCAATGTGATTTAAATGATCAAGAAGTAAGTACCTACACTTACCGTAAAAAGACATGGTCTCTGAATGCACGCGTGTGTAAGCGAATGGATGTGTGTGTGTCTGTCTGCATTTTATTTTATTAGTATCTTATATTTATTGCAGAATCATGAAGTATCTCCGGCACTAGTAATCGAACCAGAAGTGCAGCCTGATGTAGATGAACTGCTTGTCGGTCGCAGATTGGTGGACGTCGACTTTCTTTACAAACAACTGCAGGATATTAGTGAACACGGTCCTCTTGGATGTAATCAATTTTATTTAAATAATAAAATGTTAAAGTTACCCCAGAAGTTTTATTTAATATTTTATTATTATTTAGTAATCAATTTAGCAGACAATAATTTTATATGGTAACGAAATCCAAAGTTACAATTTAGTTGGCGAGTCGAAGTCCGCTGATCCAAACCACTGTGCATCCGTACATGTGTGCGTGTGCGGCGCGCGAAGTTCGATCGTTGTGAGAGTAGCGCTAAAAACCTAAACTTCGCACGGCGCGACTCCGAAGCCGACCCTTAAATTACTAAACTAAAATTTAACATAGTCAAGTCCAGTAAATAAGTAAGTAGGTATTTAATAATAATAATTGTTAAAGCCCATAAATTTACTTGTTGCCATATAATTTGAAATAATAAATTCGGTCAGTATTTTGTACTCACTTTTCATCGCCTTTATTTCTGCTTCAGCTATTTTCTTCCATTTCAAATATTCGCGACGGGACATCATCTTGTATGCACTTTAACTTGACCGTACTCGTCAAAAAAAAACTGAAGGAATGACAAAAAAACATATCTCATAACATAACACAAACCAAAGAAAAGCACGAGTGCCAATTACTTTCGTGGAAAAACTGCAACTTTGAGTAAACAGGGCCATAAAACACGTGCGCATAAAACAATAAATTGTTCCAGGCGGCATTGGGTTCAAACAGCTCTTATCCTATGAGGTTGCGGTATTTCGTTTTTGACCACAAGAGACAAAAGAAATGCATATTTCTAGTTTTATTGTCATTTGCCGCTATTATGCTTGGTTTAAAACTATTTATGTAATCTTCATTGAGGTTACGTGTCTGATGTATTTCAAAAAATCTTTCCCATTTTGGTAAATAAATTAAAGACAAATGTCAATGATTTCTGTCCGACAAAGATAAGGCTCAAGGTGTTACTCCGTGTACAGTATTGTACCTATTCGTTTGTAAATTAACATCCGTAACAACATTAAAGTTACTATGAAATGCTAATAAATAACCGCTGATATAAGTACAATACCTTACGAAGGGCGTTATAAAAAGTAAATAGAAACAAACCGAAGTAATAATCAAATAAACCGGGTAGGAATAGAAAAAAAAATGTTTAAGTATTGAATATAATATATAATAAATCTTAAAATAATAGTTATGTCGGTTTCCCATTTGCCTGAGATACAGGAATTCATATTCTTAGTTAAGGAAATGGTTAAGCCACAGAATTATTTCATATAAGTGTACCTTTTTGTAATTAAGTTTATTAAATAAATAATTATCTTATCTCTTATTATCTAACGATAATCTTGTATCACAATTTGACCCGTTAAATTAAGTTCACATGAAACCCTCCCAAACGCTCCTAATTTATTTATTATTATTTATGATTATTAGGTATTTACTTACCTCTAAATCTTCTTCTTCCAGTAATCCAGGTTCAAACGACAGATCAACGTCATCCTCTACGCCTTCTAAAATCTGTAGAAGTTCTGCTAAACTAAGCTCGTCGGCACTCATTTTCCCATCACTATTTTTAAGTCACTACTGCAATGACGTCAGAGCGTGTCGTCTTTACCCGACTACGGCGTACAGTGCACTCACAATGGTCAAGCAATTATCGCTGTGCACGAGTCGCCGAAACCGGTTTGTCGATACTCAATCAAACAAAGAAAATAATGTCTAATACTTGGCGTATTTCTACAAATCGATGTCGGGAATATTTTCAATATACATTAAAATAATAAGAAAATGTTATTGTTATGACAAACTTGACAAATATCTAGGCATAGTATATTCCGTAAATATATTATAGATGTATCGATATTTCACATTTGTACTAGTAAGGAACAACACTTCCAGTCGTGTGGGGCCGACTATGGCGTGTGCGAATGGTACTTATGACAGCTTCAAAACGTAATCAGTATTTTTCTTATTTATACTACAAATCTAATAAATATCTAAGCGCAAAAGTTCATAAATCAAAGTAGAGGGTACAATAAATGCAATATGCGAAAAATAAAAGATAGATACGGTTTTAAAATGCTAGTTTATGAACATAAACTTTGACGAAGTTTTGTCGGCTGTACCCGACCGTGGCGCTGACGGCAAGTCGCGGGTTGTCGGCTATACCCGTCTGTGGCGGTGAAAAGGTTAAATTCAATAATACTTTTATTTATTATTTGAGAAGTAGGGGTTGGTCCTGAAAGACCAACAGCCACTGCGACCTTTGCAGATCTATTGTGGCTGCAATAATACTTTACTCAACAAACTTCTTCCTCAGCTAGTATGCCTATGGTGCTCCCAAATAAGTTATCAGCTCCAAACATTGGAACTATTTAACAGCAATATGTTTATTTAGACGTGTAGATACATTTCTCTTTGTTACTCCTATGTATGAGAGTCCACAGTCACAGTCAAGTTTATAAACACCAGGGTCTTGGAGAGGGATGTTGCATTTGACTGATCTGATGTACCGGCTGATTTTCCTCGGCGGCTTGAAAATGGTCTTGATTGAAGCTCTCTTCAGAATTCTACAGATCTTATCAGTTACTCTCTTCAAGTATGGTAAGTATGCTGGTTGTCGTTCGACTATGGATGGTTTGGCACGGTTTCTGTGATATTGACGGGGTGGCTTCAGGTTATTTTCATGGAGTACTCGTCTCATGCTTTAGCTCATTGTCTAGGTGTTGGGGACACAGATACCGCATGCTCTCTGAAACAAAGAGGTACCAACGGCAGCTAATTGGCTTGGATGATGGTGGGAGTTACCATTTAGGTATCTATCTGTGTGGGTTGGCTTTCTATAAACGGAATGACTGATTGTACCCTTTGTGTTTTTAATTATAAGAATATCTGAAATGCTAATTGATTATTTTGCTCTGATTCCATTGTAAATTCAATATTGAGATTAATTGAATTTAAATGATTTAGAAAAGCAGTCACTTGGTCTTCTGGAAGGATGGTGAAGGTGTCGTCTATGTACGTTTTATACATCTTCGGCACAGCCGGAGAGTGCCTTAGGGCTCGATCCTCAAAGTCCTCCATAAAGATGTCAGCCATCAAGGGGGAAACTGGAGAGCCCATAGCCACGCCGTCGACTTGTATGTAGAACTCATCATTCCACAATAGGTAACCAGATGTTAGGCACCATTCTAAAAGTTCTGTATATTCTATTGCTATGTTATTTTCCCGGAGTTTTCGTTTTACTATTTCAATACAATCCTTGACTGAAATTGCAGTGAAAAGCGATTGGACGTCAAAACTAACCATTACTTCATTGCTGTTTACTTGCAAGTTTTTGAGATCTCCGACACACTGATATGAGTCCTTCACATGTGCACTTGTATGGCCCCGAAGCAGAGATAGTAAATTAGCTAGGTGCTTGGCCAGTTTGTAAGTTGGTTTGTCAATCTGGCTCACTATAGGATGAAGTGGAACATCAGTTTTGTGGATTTTAGGTAGACCATATATTTTTGGTGGTTTTGCACAGGTTGGTAATAATGATTTCACATCTTATTCTAGCGTGTCTTTATGTTTAGTTATTAATTCGGTTGTTTTCTTTAAAATATAATTGGTGGGATCTCTATTCACTTTTTATAGGTGTTTTCAACCGACAATAACAAAGACATTTTGAGGTTATATTCTATAGGGTATAGGTACCCCATGGACTACAGAAATAAAAGCAGATGGCTATCGTAAGCTAGTTTATTTATAAGAAAATATAGAAACACATCACAAGGCTTTATATAGTAAGAGGAAGAACAATTGACAGCTACTTAATTTAAATATAGAACAAGGGAAGACAAAAGTTGTTATTGCTATTCGGCCTGAGCTGTTTTACACTCAACACTCCTCCTCAATAAATACCTTTTGACTTATTATGCAAGTCCAAGGCTTTCCCTGCACTTCACAAATTTCACTTTAGGAAGTGCTTTTGTTAGTACATCTGCGGGCATATCTTCAGTCTTTATATAAGCAACTTCAATTAATCCTTTTTCAATTACTTCTCTTATATAATGCTGTTTGATGTCAATATGTTTGGATTTAGAGCTAATAATAGGATTAGTAGCTGATTTTTGAGCTGCTTGGTTATCATTGTAGATAGTTACTTTATTCTGTTTTTGTCCAATGCTGTTCAGCAGATTTTGTAGATGAATGGACTCTTTAGCACAATCTGTAAGCGCCATATATTCAGCTTCTTGTGTGGATAAAGCTATTGCTTTCTGTTTGCGAGATTCCCAACTAATAGCAGCTCCATTCTTAATATGGCAATGTCCTGTATAAGATTTTCTGTCCAGTGTGCAAGAGCCCCAGTTTGCATCAGCAAATCCTGTCAGTATGTCATCCTTAATCGATTCATATGTTAATTTTAGATCCTTTGTTCCTTTCAGATATCGCAAAACTCTTTTGGCAGCAACCCAGTGCTCTTTTCCATAGCATGTATTAAATTGGCTTAGTTGACTGACAGCATTTGCTATATCAGGCCTTGTTCCAACTGATAGGTACATAAGCGCTCCCATTAGATTCCTATAAGGAATGGTTTCATCTATCTCCTCCTGTCTTTGTAGTTTTAAAGAAGTTTCCATCGGAGTACATACAGAGTTTGCGTCTTCCATTTTAAATTTTTTTAATAACTCATTTATATATTTAGTTTGTGACATTGATATTCTTCCAGGTTCTACAGTAAATTGTATTCCAAGACAGTATTTTAGTTCACCAATGTCTTTCATTTCAAATTGTGTCATCAATTTTTGTTTTATGTCATTTATAATTGTTTCTTCTTTATCTATTATTAATATGTCATCGACATAAACAGAAATGATAGTAGGTGAAGATTCTTCTCGTTTCAATATGTATATACATGGATCTGCTGGTGATGGTACAAAGTTCAGTTCTTTTAGTTTCTGATCAAGCTTGTTGTACCATTGTCTACCAGACTGCTTAAGTCCATAGATTGCTTTATTTAGCTTACATATTGTTTCTCCTTTTGCATGTCTTAAGTTTTCTAGCATCTGTTTAGCTTTCATAAAGACTAATGGGTCTTCTTCTGAGCTTTCTTCCAACATAATTTCACTTAGATGATGCTCCAGATCTTTTGGTTTATCTATGTAGATTTCTTCCTCAATTTCTCCATTTAAAAATGCTGTAACAACATCTAGTTGTCTTATTTTTAGGTTGTCTTGTGCAGCTTTGGCTAATACACTTCGAATAGAACTAAGTTTAGCTACTGGCGCAAATGTTTCTGTAAAGTCAACTCCAGGAATTTGAGAAAATCCTCGAGCCACCAGTCTAGCTTTCTTTCTGGTTATGTTTCCATCGGGACCAACTTTTTCTTTTAACACCATCTTACATGTTACAATACTGTTACTTATTCCTTTATCTACAATTTTCCAGGTATTATTCTTGAGATGTGCCTTTATTTCTTCTCTTATTGCTTTTTCCCAGGTTTCGTCAGGTTGTATAATTTCGTCACAGAAATTACAAAGCTCATAGTCTTTCAGCCATGCTGGTGTTCTCTTTTGTCTTACAGGTCTTTTCGTTTCAGGGTCATTCTTTTCTTTTTCAGATTCAGGGTCATTCTTTTCTTTTTCAGATTCAGGTTGTATATTTTTATTTACAGGTTCTTCATCTTCATTTTCTGATGATTCTTTTTCATTTGTTTCAATTTCATATTCATCCTTTTTATTTTCTGGGTTATTTTCCTCTGGTTCAGTATCAGGTTCTTTATCTTCCCTTTCAGTTTCAGAGTCACTTTCTTCCTCCGTTTCACAGGGGTGGATATCTTCATCAGATTGCTGAAAATAAAATTGCTGAAAAGGAAGACTCTTTTGTTTTTCATCTTCATCTGTTCTCAATCTATATTCTATGTCATTCTCATCATTATACATCTTGTAAATAAATTTAACATCTCTGCTTATGACCAGTTTATTATTGATCCATATTCTGTATCCTTTACAGTTCTCGGAGTATCCTATAAAAACTCCTTTTTCAGCTCTTGATGCAAATTTATGTTTTTTGGTTTTGTTAAGAACAAATGCTTGTATGCCAAACTGTTGAAAATGTCTCACTGATGGTATATAACCAGCCCAATTTTCAAACGGTGTTTTTCCTGTTGGTCTTGTAGGCAATCTGTTGGTTATATAGTTTGCAGTATGTATGGCTTCAGCCCAAAACTTTTCTGGCAGAAGAGATTCAATTAGCATACAGCGGGCTTTTTCTATAAGTGTTCTATTTTTCCTTTCAGCTAAACCATTGTGTTGCGGTGTGTATGGTGCTGATAATCTTCTTGCAATGCCTTGTGATTTTAGATATGTATCAAACTCTTTGTTACAATATTCTGTTCCATTATCTGTTTGTAATACTTTAAGTTTTTGACCAGTAAATCTTTCCATTTCTGTTTGATATTCTATAAAATATTTCAATGCTTCATTTTTATGCTTTAGAAAATATACTCTGCAATATCGGCTGTAATCGTCAGTGAAGGTGATAAAATATCTATGGCCTGCTTTACTTTCTATCGGCATTGGACCACATATATCAGAATGTACTATTTGAAGTTTTTCTGTGGCTCTTGTTTCTTCCCGTCTTTCTGTAGGGAAAGGTAAGTTTGTCATTTTTCCTTTTACACATGTTTCACATTCTTGTAACTTTTCATTTTCATTGAAGCTTAGACCACTTACAGTTTCATTTTTTAAAGCAAGCTTTAAATCTTTTTCGTTGATATGAGCCATTTTCTTATGCCAAACATTAATATCACCATGGCATTCTTTATGTACTACATATGCTTCTTCTGTTTCTTTATTTAAAATTGTGCTATCCGTATGTGCTATATGAGCTTCATTGGCTCCATGTGGATTTTGTATATTCTGAATGTAATATAATCCATTCTCACAGATGCATGTTAATATGATTTCTCCTTCTTTGTTTTCTATAAAGGCATCATATTCTCTGAATGTGGAATAGCATTTCTTTTTAGCAGCTCTAGATACAGAGACTAGATTTGCAGACAGTTTTGGAATGTAAAGAGCATCATTTAATTTTATGTTTGCATTTCCAACCTTCAAAGTAACAAGGCCCTTTCCTTTTATACACTCAATTTTGTCTGTACTTGCCAGATAAACAGTGTCTTCCATTTCAATGAAGTTTTCAAACAGGCTTCTGTCGTTTATCATATGGGATGTACACCCACTGTCTAAGCACCATCTATTGGGAGAATTTATATCTATCTTAAAGCATGCTTCTATGGCGCAGAAGTTCTGGTCATATCTTTTTGTCTCAAACTTCTTACCGCCTTGGCGTTTACCAAATTTAAATTGGTTATATTGGCCTGGTTTTTGTTTGTTATATTGCTTAAACTTATGAGTATAGAATGCTTCCTCTGGAGTATCTGCATCCCTTTCACGTGCTTCACTTTCTTCAATTATTTTTGTTTTCAGTTCATCAAGTGAAGGAAGTTTGTCCCTGGTCTCTATGGCAACTCTAAAGTTTTCAAAAGATTCTGGGAGGCTGTACAGCATCATTATGGTCAGCAGATCAGCATTAACATCTATTTCCATGTCTTTTAGTTTGTCAACAAGATCCACAAATTGGTTTATGTGATCTCTTACATTTTCTCCAGGTTTCAATTTCAGGTGAAGCAATTTCTTGAGCAGAGTTGCTTTTCGGGCAGGTCCTCTGCTTTCATAAGCGGTTTTTAGTGTGTCCCATACATCTTTGGATGTTTTACATGACCTGACAATCTTTAACTCGTTTGGGGAAATTATCAAAATTAACTCTGCTTTTGCGAGAGAATCTTTCTTTGTATCATCTATTCCACTTATACATTCGATGAGTCCTGCTTTCGTTAGCACAGCTTCGGCCTGGACCTTCCATGTATCATAGTTTGTGTTTGTCAAGGGTTCGATATGAACCTGGAATTTTGATGTAGCCATTTTTCACTTTTTACGCGCACTATGCCTGGGCCCATAACCTATAGGGTATAGGTACCCCATGGACTACAGAAATAAAAGCAGATGGCTATCGTAAGCTAGTTTATTTATAAGAAAATATAGAAACACATCACAAGGCTTTATATAGTAAGAGGAAGAACAATTGACAGCTACTTAATTTAAATATAGAACAAGGGAAGACAAAAGTTGTTATTGCTATTCGGCCTGAGCTGTTTTACACTCAACATATTCAGACGTGTCCATCACGACAATGGCGTTTCCTTCGTCTGCACGGAGGACGGTCAGATCTTCATTTTTGCGTAAGTTCTTCAACGCATCAAGTTCTTGTCTGGTAAGATTCTTCTTTGGTAAGTTGCTTCGCCTCAGAACACTGGAAATGTCCTGGCGAATCGCTTCAGAACCCTCCTTGGGTAGTTTATTTTTAAAGATAAATTCCTCAACGTTGCAGATTACTTCTTCCACTGGTACATATTCATCTGTGCACTGGTATACGTGCTGGAGTTGGGGCAAAATTCAAGCCTTTCTCTTACTTTGATTGTTGTGGTGTGGTGTGGTTTTTTTTTTTTTTTTTTTTTTCCATTTCGTTCCTATGGAACAGGCGAAGATCATGATTTGTTTGACAGATTTATTACTGCGCGTGAGTGTGACGAATTTCCGAACGAATAAGACATAATCAGACGTTTCGTTTGTGCTACCTGCACCGATTTTTGCGTTTCGTTTTGAGATTAATTTATCGAATTTTTGTTTTTCTTTACAATGATTTTATGTATGACTAGCGACCCGTTCAGCGGTTTCACCCGCTGTTAACTGATTTCCCACGGGAAACAGACCTTCTCCCGACATAAATCAAACATAAAAACCTTCCTCCTGAATCACTCTATCTTTAAAACTTCATCAAGATCCGTTTAGTGGTTTTGAAGATTTAAGCATGCAAACAAAAAAAAACAGACAGGGACAGACTTGGGAAGCGACTTTACTATACTATGTAGTGATAATCCGTCTCGCTTCATTAACGCATTGCTGGCTATAGAATGTAGATAAAATTTTGTATGAAGCCCAGATAAGAGGTAATTTAAAGACTTAATATTGGCAGGATGCATTAGCGGAGGTGGACGCTAAAATTGTATCACTACATCAAACTACATAGAATAAAATAAAGTCGCTTCCCGTTTGGTGTCTCCTTATATCTTTAGAATTACCCAATGGATTTTGATGCGTTTTTTTATTAGATAGAGTTACTTGAGAAAAAGGTTTATAAGTACCTATAATTTATTCCGGGAAATTGTCACATTCCCATGGGAAAAGGGGTAGCCCAACTGGTAGTAAGCTTTTGACCCTCTTTTGACACCTTTAAGGATTAAAATTTCAAAAACGCTGAAACATGTGTTTTATTAATTTAAGTCATACGTCTTATCACTAATTTTGAAACGGATCACCTAGAGAGTTATAATATTGGACATGAAGTTTTTTTGTAATAAAGCAACTATTATATATAAAATTCAGTGTTTTTAATCCACCAAGGGATGAAAAGGGGGTTAAAACTTTGTATGAAAGTTCGTTGTCTTAAGTGTGATCCGTTTCAAAATTAGTGATAAGACTTATGACTTAAAATAATTAAACACGTGTTTCAGCACTTTCAGCATGATTTGAAATTATAGCAATTAATATGGTCAAAAGGGGGTTAAAAGTTTGTATGAAAATTCGTTTTTTTAAATAAGTGTGATCTGTTTCAAAATTTGTAATAAGACTAATAACATAAGAATAGATTTAGATAATAATACTGCGTATAGAAACGAAACTCCTTTGTCTGGGCCCCAAAAGCCGCGCTTTAAATACCTTCTTCCCCCCGCAGCCCGTAACGCCCCGCACTCTCCCGCGCTTTAAGTCGGGGCTGTCACGTGCCAATAATTTTATTCCAGACTAGCGGCCAGTCAAGCGGTTGCGACCGCTGCTAACAGTTTTCCCGTGGGAACAAAATATTTACCCGTTTTAAAGTCTTACCTTTCCATTTTATTGTTAATAGCAGCCCGCCCAGCGGTTTCACCCGCTGCTAACAATTTCCCCCCGGGAATAAGACAGTTTAATATAGCCTATGTTTATCAGGGATAATGTAGGATTGATTAGAAGATTAATTAGAATTAGGATTCCAAAAATGTTGACATCAATTTGAAACAAATATCGTTTTCAGATGGCGGTGGCGTAAAGTTACATGCCGTGTGATTAACCTGGCCAGCCCCTTTTATCCCACCCGAGCTGGTTTTCTATTAGGTCATAACAAAATTGTAATAAAAAATAGAAAAATGTGTGATACAAATTTCTTTTTTTAGAATGACGGTTCATGACGTCAATAAGTGATAATACTATCCTACATTGAAAAAAGAATTTCAATTTCAATTAACGGTAAAAGATTTTTTTAAATCTGTTTAGTAGTTTCGGAGCCTATTCAATTCAAACAAACAATAAAAAAAACCTGTTTCTAATATTAGTGTAGATTATATTATTATTATTTTAGTGTGATGCCGGCTTAGAATAGCATCACCCGATTTCTTTCCTGTGGGAGTCGTAGGAGGCGACTAAGGGACTTGAGGGTGTGTACCTATGCAATTTTAGGCGATGGGCTGACAACGTGTAACTATAGCCATACACCATTTTCCGAATGACCCTCAAACATATGTCAGACGTGGCGTAAATGTCCGTTTTTGCGGCCGTTTACGCTCTGCCTACCCCGCAAGGGATATGTGTATGTATGTATTATTTTAGTGTAGATTTATTTAATGCATTATTTAATGTTTTTTTGTCGTCTTTTTTATACCGATTAAGGGACAGCCCTTCGAATACTGATAGGGAGCATGAAACATAAAACTGGACAACTTTCCCCTTGAAACATATGTCAGGAAAGGCAAAAAAAATACCTTCCATACAAAATCACAATCAGCTGACTGAATTCACTATGGGAAGTCAGTTTTTTTACGTTTCCTGAAATATGTTCCTAGGGGAAAGTTGTTCAGTTTCATGGTCTGCATGTACCCTATCAGTATTCGGAGGGCTATCCCTTACACCCTTTAATACAGAAATGATTAAATGTAATCATTACACTGGTACGAATAATGTGGCGTAGTTTGTACATTTTTAAATGGAAAAGTAGTTATTGTGGCATAACTGTAATAGTTAGACATATGGTATCGCTGACATTATTATAGATAATGATGTCCTCTATAAAACTGTAGTACATCACTTTGCTCTATTGTCAGTAATTTCCACAGCGTACGCGATATAAGATATTTTTTTGGTAAATTTTTCACCCTGGGTTACATTATCGAAATTTTCACACGGATCCCTATTTTTTTCTCGTATAAAATATAGCCTATGTTCATCAGGAATAATGTAGGATTCTAATGGTAAAAGAATTTTTAAAATCGGGCCAGTAGTTTCGGAGCCTATTCGATGCAAACAAACAAACAAACAAACAAACAAACAAACAATCAAATCTTTCCTCTTTATAATATTAGTGTAGATAGGTAGGTACAGAATTTTAAAATAGGTGCAAAACATACCTACGACACGAATGTGCTTATTTATCATTATCAGCTAACAATGACTTAAGCACCTAGGTAGTTTTAATTAGAAAATGGAAACTAGGTACATACGTAAGTAAAAATAGGAGTACACACAACAATTACGTATAATAACGAATGGTAGGTACCTAGGTGTTTACTGTAAAATCATCACTTACCTTGGCTCATCTTTAGGCAAATTAAAAAAACTTACTTTTGCAGCCATACACACCGCAATAATTCGGCATAGCTAAATTTTTCACAAAAAATGTAAATTCGACCCGCACGACGAACGTTTCCGCGGCGAAGCGCACTCCCGACTGAATTGTTCTCTAAGAGACAGCCAGACGGATTGACCTTGAGCGCGTCTGGAGCGGGAGTGTCATCTCTATGCTAATAACTTAAAATAATTAAACACGTGTTTCAGCATTTTTGACATTTTAACCCCTAAATGGGTGAAAAGGGGGTTAAAAGTTTGTATGAAAGTTTTTTATCTTAAATGTGATCTGATTCAAAATTTCTGATTAGTCTAATAACTAATAATACTGAACTACGTGTTTCAGCATTTTTGAAATTTTAATCCTTAAAGGTGTCAAAAGGGGGTCAAAAGTTTACTACCAGTTGGGCTACCCGGTTTCCCATGGGAATGTGACAATTTATCGGAATAAATCATACTTATAAACCTTCCTCTCAAGTTACTCTATCCATTAAAAAAAACCGCACCAAACTCCGTTGGGTAATTCTAAAGATATAAGGACGAGACACCAAACGGGAAGCGACTAGATTTTATACTATGTAGTGATTTGCACGTTTATTAGTAAATTCTACTACTATCAGCCAGTCTGATTCTGTTAATATTAGTTTCATATCATCCGATATTGCCTCGATTAGCTGGTCTGTTCTACTAGCGTCTGAGCGGTGGCTTTGAATTAACGAACAAAGTAATTTCTTACTTGCCTGGAGTAGAAATGTAGAATGCTGGCGCTTCCCCGTATGTCCGTTTTAGGTGATATTCGTACACATACCAGGATAATGTTATATCACGACATCGTTTTAGAAAGCACGTGGTGACGTCACGGATGACTAAGGTGTTACACGTCATTATTTAGAATAGAAATTATTTTTGTTCTACCGCCATCTATTTCTTAATTGCCTAGCGTAACGTCCGGGTTCCACACAAAATGCTGAAACCGTATCTTGTGTAGTAGGTCTTACAGTATGTTGGATCTGGTTCTTCTGCTGTGTAAGCTAGCTAGCTCTCGCTAGGATAGCTGCCTTATCGAATCTGATATAATGGGTGGAGTTATCCATGATATGTTCACACACTGCAGACTGTCTGTCACAATGGTTTTTTACATCAGCAATATGTTCTTTTGGACGTGTAGATACATTTCTCTTTGTTTCTCCATTGTATGAGAGTCCACAGTCACAGTCAAGTTTATAAACACCAGGGTCTTGGAGAGGGATGTTGCATTTGACTGATCTGATGTACTGGCTGATCTTCCTCGGCGGCTTGAAAATGTTCTTGATTGAAGCTCTCTTCAGAATTCTACAAATCCTTTCTTCTTTTTACTCTGTAAACTGTAACTCTGTCTCAAAACTGTTACTCCCTTCAAGTATGGTAAGTATGCTGGTTGTCGTTCGACTGTGGATGGTTTGGCACGGTTTCTGTGACGTTGACGGGGTGGCTTTAGGTTATTTTCATAGAGTACTCGTCTCACATGCTTGAGCTCATCGTCTAGGTGTTGGGGGTCACAGATACCGCGTGCTCTCTGAAACAAAGAGGTACCCACGGCAGCTCATTGGCTCGGATGATGGTGGGAGTTACCATTTAGGTACCTATCTGTATCTGTGATAAAATAATTTCAAAACGAAACGCAAAAATCGGTGCCGGTAGCACAAACGAAACGTCTGATTATGTCTCGGAAATTCGTCACACTCACGCGCAGTAACAGTCTATCGAAACTTCAAACAAAAAAAATAATGTATGAAACGCAATAGCATTTTCATGGCGGATATATCTGTTTCACTCATTTCCGTTTTCTTTCTCTTTTGTTTGTCAATAATGTCAACATCATTTGATCTGTTGATCTGTGGACATAATTTGGCAGTTCAAGTTTGTTAAAACGAAGTAATTGTTGTTTGTGAAATTATTTTCAAGTTCCTAGTTTATTTTGCTTTGTTTCATTTTCAAAAGTGACAAAACTTTAGTATTTGGCTAAACCAAGGAATAATGAAGTGTAGGAAATGTGAAATTTGTGGATTTAAAGCCGCAAGAAAGAATGGACAGAAACGGCATGTCGTGGCTCAGTTTCCTCTGGATGAAGAAAGGTTAGTAAAGATAATCATTATAATGCTTGGAATATGACTCATAAACATCGTAATTATAGCAATAAACATTGATTTGAGTTGATATTATTATTTTTAGTTGAAGAAGTTGCTGTTATATAGTGCGACCAAAAATAATGTATAATCGATATCGATACAATGCGTTGTCACTTGTCACAAATTTCTTTTTAATGGAGAATGTTTCTAACATTTCCTTACAACCGAGTTCTGGGTTAGAGTACCTATGTTTTTCGGGGCGGGGGGATATTGGAGTAAACGCTTCTGGGCCCTATGAAACGTTTGCAAATCCTTTTCCATCTGCGCTACCGCGGCTCGTACCCTGCCCGCGTAAGATAAGATACACTTGCAAAGTTCACGGGCAGGGGACGATCCGCGATAGCCCACATAGCTGAGGCGTCGCCACTAGTAAAGGAAAAAGTCGCAGGTTCAAATCATGGCCACGGTTGAAAAAAAAGCGGGCTTTCCAAAATTGTATACATAACACGGAAAGTGTTTTAACAATTTGGTATTAAATTAAATGTATTTATTATTTGATAAGATATTATTATATGTTTCAGGTGAAGAATAAATGTACCGATATATAGTCCTAAACGAATGGTACAAGAAAAATCTTCGATCTACCCTACAATCAAATTATGTGCAATGATTGAAAATATGGTCAAAGTTTTTGATGAATAAAAAGGACCTCACTAATAATAGTAGACGATTAAATGCATGGACATGCTTGTATGAACTCCGCCAAACCAGTTGCTCTGTTTTCCTGTGGGAATGGGGTGTGTGGGACTTTTTTGAAGTAAAAAGTATCCTCTAGTGACCAGTTATACAAAATTTGGTAAAAATTCGTCTAGTAGTTTTTGCTTGAAACGTGGAAAAACAGACAGATAGATACAGTATTTTTTTTTACTATTGTTTTGAGACCTATAACTTGAACGGAATTTTAAGTATTCAAATGTACACACTTGGTTGACTTACTGTTTTATTATATTTATTTAGAATTTTACAAAAGTAATAATTATTGAAATCCTTTAGCTTGTTTTACTTAGAAAAAAAGTCCATTAATTATGTTTCGGCAACTTATTGTTTTTGAAATATTGAGTTAAAATTGTTTCGATAATATTCAAATACGGGGAGGTTCCGAACGACCGTCTTTCCCGAAAACGCTAAGCTCCACCGGCTAAACTGAACAACTTTCCCCAAGAAGCATAGGTCAAAACTTTAAAAAAATTACCTCCCATAGAGTATTATTCGGTCAGCTTAATTTTTGTATGGGAGGTATTTTGTTTTAATGTTGTCTATCACTTTTGATCCTCGGGGAAAGTTGCTAAGTTTGACGGGTTTAGCTGAGGGTCTTCGGAAAAGTCGGTTGTTCGGAACTTACCTGCTAAATTGCTGAAACATAATTATTATAAAAATAAAAATATTATTTTGAGCTGCCGCACCGTTTCGGCAGCTACGTTGTCGATATCGATAAATTGCAGGATGTCGCGTAGGTACATCACTACGTGTGTTCTTTATGTTGGCTATACTAGAATTGACTTGTTTTGACATGTTGGCAATGATTTGGGAACTGCGTTTTGACATTTTGCGTCGTTAATTTTTTTTCTTCGGAGTCCCAACTCTTAAAACGCTAGTTCTATTATATTCTCTTTGCGCAGTAATAAATCTGTCAAACAAAACAAACCACACTACAACAATCAAAGTATTAGAGATAGGCTTGAATTTTGCACCAACTCCAGCACGTATACCAGTGGAAGATCAGCCAGTACTTCAGATCAGTCAAATGCAACATCCCTCTCCAAGACCCTGGTGTTTATAAACTTGACTGTGACTGTGGACTCTCATACATAGGAGAAACAAAGAGAAATGTATTTACACGTCCAAAAGAACATATTGCGGATGTAAAAAACCATTGTGACAGACAGTCTGCAGTGTGTGAACATATCATGGATAACTTCACCCATTATATCAGATTCGATAAGGCAGCTATCCTAGCGAGAGAGAAGAGATTCATTCCTAGGAAAGTACGGGAAGCCATAGGAATTCAAAAACATCCGAATTTCAACAGAGATACTGGATAGGGAATCTCATCAACTTGGACTCCGCTGATTACATAGCAGAAGAACCAGATCCAACATACTGTAAGACCTACTACACAAGATACGGTTTCAGCATTTTGTGTGGAATCCGGATGTTACACTAGGCAATTTAGAAATAAATGGCAGTAGAACAAAAATAATTTCTATTCTAAATAATGACGTGTAACACCTAAGTCATCCGTGACCACGGGCTCTGTAAAGAGCTCGTAACATAGGAATTGTAAAATCCAAAATAAACACAACTTAAATCCGTTTAAAATTGTTTTATTGTTAATTTAAGAGATTATTATCATTATCATCTGCCTGCTCGTATCCCAATTTATTTGGGATTAAAGCAACAAGTTTTTTCTTCCTTTCATCTCACTTCTTTTTACTAGTGACTGATAGCAAAAAACTCAAAGACGGGATGCCTGGTGATAAGAAACAATTATTTAGCCCTAGAAACATTCAAAATTGCCAATCAGCTGATTTGAGTTATTAGGAAACTCAAAATATTTTGGTCATATTTCAACCTGGTACTTATGGTTTTTGGGGAAAGTTGTTCCTTTTCACCAGCCCATTTGAGATTTTGCTATAGGTAATATTTCACCCTAGATAAGAATAACAATAACTTATTTAAAAGCTTAATGCCATTACTTAGAAGTACTTAAATATTACAGCTTGTCAGATATATTTCCTAGAATCAATAGTAATTACAAGCTAGATAATGTTATTCCATCTTGACCTAGGTATTTCTATCTTGGTAGAAACTTGGCTAGTAGTAGCTCAGACATTCCGCAAGGTAGTAGAGAATAGATGGGCCCCACTTTCTCCAAGGGCTAGAAGACACAAATTTTAAAGGAAATATTAGTGATAAGATAATAAGAGGATAAGCTAATTGGGACTGGGTCACTTAAAAGGCTTAATAAATTAATAAGCTATTCTATGAAAATTATAAAAAGCACTTACTCTAAATTTTTACAAGTCAAGCTAGATAAAGTAGATGTTATTCCTGTATGCTAGCAACTTTCTATTGTGTTTTAGGGCATAATTACATTCTTATGTTGCATAATCTAGTAGTGCATGTAAACTGCTAGAAAAAAACTTTTATTAGGCCATTGGGCCCAACATCAGGCTTATTTCTCTAAATTATAACAAGTCACTTCACTTGGTCACAACACATCAGAAGCAGTTGGACATAGGCCTTCCCCAGTGGATGCCGTTAGGATCTGATGGTTTTGCCAGATGTTTGTTACCAGCAACCCTCATCATCAGGCGTTGAACACAACACTTGCCGAGGCGTGGCCTTCACCACCGTCTACTGGTTCTGCAACAGATGTGACCAGCCCACTGGCTCTTTAGCTTCCAATAAGTCCAGATTTTTTTTTAGTCTTCTGGCAGATAATCTTAGTCTGGACTTCTATTAGTGAGATCCCATGCATAGACCTATTAATAGCTCTGAGTGACATGTAGCTTGTGTATCAGTTTTGCTGACAGGTTCCACGTCTTGGTTTTGTAGGTCATGACTGGTTCACTTGGTCAGAATCAGGTCATTTAACAGTTTCTACAGGATACAGCCGCGAAAACTATAGGTACTCTGCCCATATTTATCATTTATTTTGGATTATCCGAATCAGCAGATCTTATACCAGAGATCTTTGACTTGGATTTCAGCTGTGCTTGTTCATAATATCTCCTGGGTGTGACTATTTGCCTGAAACCTAGTTGGTGTTCTAGGATGCATCAGTAGTAGTAGCTGTAGTAGTAAACAAGCGTAGTGATTTGTTTGTAAGTGGGGAACTTCTTCGTGTGGGACACCGAGTCAAAGATCGACCTGATGAGCCCTAGTCAGAGACCCAGAGCACCACCACTTAAACATTGCTGTAAACTTGTGAAGTAAATAATTGAAAAAAAAAGCGCATCAAAGTGTGATGTCTTGCACGGAATGGTACATTGTGGTACAATACAGAAACGTGAAAAACGGCTTAATGACATTATGCTTACGACGTTTTTAATGTCACAGTTTTAAGTGTATGTGCCGTAAAACAGGGTACTACATAACGCTTAGGACTGTCAAATAAATCTGATGGTTCAAGGAGTTTTTTAGGTCAAAGTTTTGGCGTTTACATTGTAAAATGTGGCGGGGAAAAATGTTACGGTTACTGCTCTGACGTACTAAAAGTTAACATACATGACATAGACCCAATTTGTGCATTTTGATCATTTTGTCAATTTGACAGTTGTGTGTAGGCCACAGATATAATCACAAAGATATAATTGATCTGTGGGCAACAGAGTGCACGTGTTGTGGTTGTAGTGATGTGCACAGATGAATAAGATAATGTACTAGGGTACAGATAGGAATCGAACCAATCACAGGCGGAGACGCTAATTATAGTTCTATTAAATCAAGTGCATGTCGCTAGTGTGCTCATAGAAAGAGACAGGTATATATAATGCTATCTCTTACCACCTGCTAGTGTTGCTAGTGATGTGCCACTACTATCGATATGCATACCACGCTGTTCACTTAGTGAACTTGAAATAAAACTATGTAAGATTTGTTAATTCGTTTATTAACTTTTACATATATCTAGACACGCGGTAAGCGTGTAATATAACAATGATTTATTTATTTAGAGTTACATTTAAATTAAATAGTCCCATATTTTACTCAAAGACTCCAGGGTTATGATCCAGTTACGTAAGGAAGGAACAGTGATGACTTTTTGGTTACCTTGCCTATCATGTGTCACGCACGTATTTCATATTTTTAACAACTTTATAGCATCTTCATCTCCAAAACTGTACGTGGCCGTTGTTGACTGCAACAGGAGTACGCATTTTTCCCTTGCATCAAAGCTCCTTTTTGAGGAATGTACACTGTAGAAAAGTTTATCATAGAATAGTAGCAGAGCAGCGGTGTTACTCATCGTCGAATATTCATCATTTTTCGCAGCTTAAAAGAAAAAATAATAATTAGTAGGTACCATTAATTTGTAAAGTGGTTGGAAGAGACTAAAATAAGTAAAGCAGTGTTAATTTCTAATTGACCACAACATTATATTCCGTATTTTAAAGTAGCGTATTATGGCATTGTCAAAACATCGATAGTCGATAATTTTTTGGACATCCCTATTTTTCATACTTTTGTTTAAAATAAAATAATATTATTATTTGAAACAAAGATGATGATTTGAATGAAACACAAATTTAATACCCTGACCAAAGTAGACAGAAGAATATAGACAGATTCACTTACTTTTTCCATTTGGAAAACCACTGCTAATTTCTGCCGCCGTAAATAAAGTTGGCGGGGCAGTCAAGGAATTGAGACGATCGTTTTCGTAAAATTGACGCTCGAAACGGTTGTTACAAACTTTTTTCTTGATTATTGACAGCATTTTACCTACCAATAAAATGCTTATTAAACTACTTACCTTCCTTATAGCCTTACTTATAGAGATAGAGATCTTCCTTTGCAGCGATTGGTCGCACTTATCTGTTCCAAAGCTGTGTGATTGGTTACGTATGCCCCCACACCCCACCCCACTCCGACACGGCAGGGCGGGGCGAGTCGGCCCGCTTGGCTTCATTGCGTCTCATAATAATATTCTAATTAGAATATTATTACTACAAAATACACCAGGCAGAATTAAAAATTTAAGGCTATAAGGAAGGTAAGTAGTTTAATAAGCATTTTATTGGTAGGTAAAATGCTGTCATTAAACCACTGTACGTTCCTTATAGCCTTACTTATAGAGACATGTTTGATATCGCCTGGAGGAGTGGGAGCTATCGCCAATGTGAAAAACTATAAAAAGAAACAGGTATGATTATTCTTTAAAAAAGAAAAATGAATTTCTTATCAACAATAATGATTTTGATCCACTATACTGAAAATTTATTTATATTGTATTTATTAAAAAATACTGTAATATCATAAACTCACCCTTAAATGACGATAAAATATAATAAATTATAATGAAAATGTAATTCAAAACCTCTTGTACTATATTACGGCATTCTAGGTAAGCATAATAGAATGATGAAAATGATGCATTTGTAACATGCCATTTATAATGTCTTTGAAAAACTTTACCTCGTATTTAATAAAAAATGCACATAATACAGTTATTCATTATGTAAGTCTCAATACGTTTTGATAAGATAGAAAGTACGCGGAAATTCATCTGAAAGTTTCCGAACAGTAAACAGAAAATTTCAAAAAAAAAAAAATTTTTAATAACTCAATAGCCAAAATAGTAAAATATAAAAATATTGAACCTTTAGTTAGAGGTAAATACGCATTGCAGGTCGTTTTTATAAAACCTTTTAAATATCTATTTACTTACATAGTAAATAAATAGCTCTTTTACACAGAAAAACATAGCTTACATATTGTAATTGTGCTTGATCACTCAAGCTATAGGTAACGTAATAAGTAGGTTAAATTTCCCTACTATAAGGTCAACACTACTGTTTAAGATATGCATTGACCTAAACGGGCTTAAGCAGGTAAATCAAAAAACCTGGCCAAACGACTACCTAGTTTCCCAGGAGAATAAAAGGCATATAAATTTGTTATCAAATCATACCTTCATATAATTTTTTAAATATGATTCATTTGGGCTTGCCTTAATAATATTTGCTATAATACATAATGATCAATAACTAACCTTGTTAACTTTGTCGGAGTAACGGTCAAGCTTTATTTAAAACATCACTCGGGCCTCTGAATAAACTATATTGTATATAATAATATAGTTTATTAATATCTTGGTAAATCTACCTAAACTTGATATAATAAAAGAGGCGATTATTGAAATTGTTTTCTGCCATTACTACCTCTGACCGTCCCATGCAAAGCCCAGATCTCTGTTTAAAACTTGAAAACGGCACAAATTTGCTTTAATTTTATGTACAATCAAAAACGAGCTAGCTATAAAAGAATATGAGCTAAAGTTTAAATTATAAGAATTTTATCATTTTGTTAACAGCTTACCTACGGAGAAAATTTAATCCGAAGGTACGTCGGTAAACGACGTTATTGTCTATTAGACAGTACAAACATTGCAACATTGCAAATTAATTGTGGAAGCCTAGATCTTACGTGGGTCACCGTACAAATATTATATATCATTATGATCACCGTTGGTAAAATATACTAGCTATTGAACGTAGTAGGTAGTTCCCAATATAATTCTCGCTAGGTATCTATTCTGAAAATATTTTACTTGATAGGCAAACTATTTGCCTAGTACGTAGGTACTGTGGAGTACTGATTCGTTTGGCATAAGATTTTTTTTACAATTGACCCATTTGACTTACCGAACCCTGAAATTGGTTCTATATTTCAAGACGGGACAAGAAACTTTTTCCAAAGACTTTACGACAATATAAAATGATAAATATACTAGGCTGGATGGGAAAAAGTAAATCAATTTTGAGTATTGTCAATTTTTTTTGAATTTTTGAAAATAAGAATATGGGAGCGTCATGAAGAAGCGGCTGAAGAGGCAAGAAAATAAGGAAAAAATGGAAGCAAATGTGATAGTTAGTTTTTGAAGTTGATGTTCATGGAAGAAGTAATGTGCGTTGAGCGATTGCAGAGACGTGAAGACCCCTGAAATGTGATGAGGAAGATGGAATGTCCTCGAATACAGCTTCAAGTTAAGTGGAAAATTCTTTATTTATATCGTAAATAGGGAAAATAAAAATGCAGTTTTCTTCTAGTTATAGCGCGTCTACTAGATAGTTATAATAGTGTAGGGAGGTATCGGGAGTGACCTGTCAACCCTCTTGGGAGGTCAATGGTACTCTGTTATTGAATCTGACTTGATTTCTTATTTCCTTTAAACCTTTTCACCTTTGATTTGCTTTCCTTTCGAATTTAAATATAAATATAATTGTTGGTTTTCGAAGATTTAAGTTTATTTTGGAAATACAATTAGGATTATTCATTATTTTCCGAATATTGGGACTGTGACGGCTTTTGGCTAATATTTCTTAGGAATTAGAAGATAGTCACAGGTTAGGGGGGGATTCAAATTCCTTGTGTTTACTATGGGAATCTCAACTAATTTTGCCATTTAAGATTAACCGCGAAGACTCAAGAAAGCAAGGAAGTGTGGAAGTCAAGCCGACGTGCCGTTTTGAGGAGAAGAGGGGGTCTGACAACGTGCGCTCTCCGCCTGAATGCGGCCATCCAGCGTGTGGAGACACAGCCGAGGGTATACGCTTCTGTTCAAGACGCCGGTCGTGAGTGTTTCTAGGTTCCTTTTATTAATAGTTAGTTCTAATAATTATTAGCCGCGGATGCATAAGACCCCTGTGCGGGAGAATTCGTAGGGTATATACATCTTGGAAACTTCGGTTGTGAGTGTTTACATTGTCCCAATCGAGGGATGATACTTCTAAGTCTCCACCAGTGTTACAGACAGCTTGGAATGGCTGGTTGGAAAGGGGAGATTTAATTATAGAGATGGGCACATATACCAGGCATCTGTTGTTAGTATTTTAGAGTTTTCTATCAATAAACGGTATTATGCGTTTTATTCTCTGGAAAGAGACCTACGTTTAGTTTATAGTTCCGTTTTGTGCCAGTTTTGCACACACGGTTTATTTTTTTGTTTGTTGTGTGCCAGTTTTGCA